>VZTE01000197.1:202068-213284 GCA_013397775.1 Eulacestoma nigropectus
GCCCCGGCGCGGTGCCGGGGCCGCGCCGCGCCCGCCGCCGCCGCCGCCCGGCCCCATCGCCCTCAGTCTGTCGCCATCTTCGGCCGCGCCGCCAACACCTTGAGGAGCCGCGAGCGCTGCGCCTGCGCGCTGCCCCCGCTCCGCCGGCACCGGCACGGCCGCGGCCCGGCCCGGCCGGCACTGCCGGGGTGCTGAAGGACAGCTCCGCTCGGCCGCGCCGGGCCGGGACACCCCCGCACCCGCACACCCGCCGCAGCCTCGGCGGCAGCTCCGCACTCAGCCTCGTCCTCACCCCCGCCCTGACCGTCACCTGCACCCTCGTCGTCACCTCATCCGCACCGTCAGCCTCACCCTCTTCCTCACCCCTTCCCCCGTCCTCACCCCCACTTCACCCCCACGGTCATCCTCACCCTCATCCTCACTTCGCCCTTGCCATCATCTTCACACACACTCGCCCTCATCCTAACCCTCACCTCGCCCTCGCTCGAATCCTCACCCTCACGGACCGGTCCCATCCCCATCCCCGGTGTCAGCAGGTCCCAGTGGAGAGGGGCCATGGGGGCTCCGGCAGCAGCCACAGACACGGTGCTGTCCCCTGAGAGCAGAGCCTGGTGTCCCCTCACTGCCCACACACCCTCAGCCTCACAAAGAGCCCCCAAAGGTTCTGGTTCTGGGGGACTGGGAGAGAGATCTCACCAGGCAGCAAAAACAGCTTCCAGGGACATCCCTTACTTGTGTCCCTAAATCCCTGTTAGGGGGTTCTTGGCATGGTTAAACCCTGAGGGACCATCAGCTCTCTGAGAGTGGAAAATAAACAGAGCAGCTGAGGGAGCTTGGAGGGGCTCAGCCTGGAGAAAAGGAGGCTCGGGGGGACCTTCTCACTCTCCACAACTCCCTGATAGGAGAGTACAGCCAGGGGGATCGGGCTCTGCTCCCAGAGAACAAGGGACAGGACGAGGGGAAACAGCCTCGAGTTGCACCAGTGGAGGTTTAGGTGGGATATTAGGGAAAATTTCTTCACTGAAAAGGTGGTCAGGCATTGAAACAGACACCAAGGGAAGCAGTGAAGTCACCATCCCTGAAAGTGGTCATAATCATGTGCCACTTGGGAACATGGGTTAATGGTGGCCTTGGAGGTGCCGGGGGTGATGCTTGGACTCAACAGTCTGAGAGCCATTCCAACTTAAATGATTCCATAATTTTATGGACATGAAACCCCAGTGTACACAGAGCAGAGGGCAGAGCCTGCTTGGAGGCTCCTACTCCATCCACGAAGCCATCCTCACCCTCGGGCACCCTCGGGCTGTGGGACTTGTTTCAGGTGTTCCTGTTCCTGGGGTTTTCCTCAAGTTCTGTCCCAAAGTGAATCAATTCCTTCAAGGCCATGGGCTGCTGGAGCTGGCTACCCAAGCTCCCTTAGGAGAGTGAGATCCTGCAGGCACAGGGAAAGACACTGGAGGCTTTATCCTTCTCCTGTTTGTCATCCTAACCTGTGAGGACAGCGAGCCCCACGGGGCTCTCACGGAGGGGCTGTCGCCTCAGCTGGTGCCATTGGTCACAAAGGCCATGGTGTGTGAGCTGCTCACGCTCCAACAGCTCGGCCCTGGCTGAGGCACTGACGGAGGGAAACACCTGGTGCAGAGCCAGGAGAGGTTTTACAGCCGGAACGAACAAATGTTGAACATCACCGGGAGTGATATAAGGAGCTGCAACCCAGGCTGGAGGCTCAGCTCTTCTGAGCCGTGGCACAGGCACCTGTGACTCCCTCAGGGGCTGCTTCCCTCTGGCTCTTCCACCCCATCCCTTCCTGCTCCTCCAGCATGTCCGTGGCCCCGCTGGGAGGAGATGCTGGGATAGCTGAGAGCGCTGTTCCTGCAGGTCTGGGATTCCTGTGGTGGGTTTCATTCCCAGGGCTGTCTGTGCCTGCCCTGTGCACACAGGATCAGACCAGGGTTTGTGGAATCATGGGATGAGTTGGGCTGGCAGGGACTTTTAAACATCACCTGGTCCATCCCCCTGCCATGGGCAGGGGCACCTTCCACTATTTCAGGGTGCTCCAAGCCCTGTCCAACCTGGCCTTGGACACTTCCAGGGATCCAGGGGCAGCCACAGCTTCTTTGGGCACCCTGTGCCAGGGCCTCACCACCCTCCCAGGGAAGAATTTCTTCCCAGTATCCCATCTAACCCTGCCCTTTTTTTAGTTGAAAGCCTTTCCCCCTTGTCCCATCACTTCGTGTCTCAGGGGGAGCGCTGCAGGCAGGAGATCAGCACTGTCCTGTCAGATCTAGGAAGAGCTAAGACAGTGACAGAGCCCCTCCAAGCCTTGCGCAGCCTGTTAGTTGTGGGACACTGAGCCCTGCAGTCCTTTCTCTCTTATTTCCTGGTTATCCCCACAAAGCCCCATCCCTCCCATCCTTTTTCAGCTTTCCCCACAGCCTGAGGACTCAGCTTTCTTCCTGCCCCAGCACTCCTGGTCCTTTTGTGTACCTGGGGCTGAATGAAACCAGGAGGGAGGGCCTGGGTAGAGTGCCCCGGGGAGCCACCGTGCAGGAGCACTCTGCCCACCCCTGACCTCGGCTCTCCTGTGCTTCCACAGGGCCATGACAGGATCTTGTCCCTCCCATTCCCATCGGAAGCGGTTCATCCACCACAGAGCCTGTGCCCAGCTCAGCATCACCTGCTGAGACGAGGCTGCACCAGCCCTGTTTGCTGACGGCTCCGTTTCCAGGGCACAGCGCTATTTCCACCCAGGAGTTTCCTCTGCCTGGGAAAACAGTATCCGCTCCTCCCACTCGCTGCAAAACCAGCGGCTCACACATGACCCTTCAGGAGAGAACGGCTTTGCTCAGCCCTCCTCTGGCTTCCATCCCTCTACTGCTGCTGCTGGTGTTCCAAGGGCAATGTTGTAAGGATGTGTTACTGCCAGTATTCCAAGGGAAATGTGATTTATGGATGTTTTTCTTGCTCCAAGCAGATACGGACAAGCTGGCACTCAAGTCCTGATTCCTCAGGTGGGAGAGGCAGCTCTGCCAGCCTCTGCTCCGATGCTCAGGAGGATTCCCTGGGGAATCTGGAGTTTCCATGATTACCTGTGAGGCAGAAGCAGATCCTTGGTGGAGATAACTAGGGAGGAAGTCACCATCAGCACAAGGTGTTTTCTCATTGCCCCAGCCAAGGCTTGGCCTGGCCTTGGCAAGGGGCTTCCATGATGTATTTTTATGGGATTGTGATCACACCCCTTGTTTGTCATGGGGAGACAGTCCTTGCAAGCCCTGCTGCCCCAGCTCCCAGGGACACTCCCAGCTGAGGAAGGCACCGGGGTTTTGGGGAATCTCCCAAGGGATATCCCCAGGGTGGGATGTTTTGCTGCAGCCAGAATGCAGCTGAGGTTGCTTCATACAGAGGGAGAGGCCCTGAGAGCTCCCCAGACAGCGAGTAAATCAAGGATCATCAGATCTAATGGCCAAAATGTGGGGAAGGAGAGGACATACTGGACATTCTTGGAATGAGGCTAGGAAAGTCGGGGAGCTTGGACACTTTGTGCCCAGTGTCAGACGTCAGAAGTGCCTGCCAGCACTGCCCATGGGACTCCCTTGTCCTCTCCTGGCACCAGGCTCTGAGGGGATAGCTGCCTCCAAGGGGGAGCTCGGGGAGGTCCTCTCCAGGGGGTACCCCACGGTCTCGCCCCATCGGCGCTGCCTATCCTTTTGCCATTCACAGATCCCATTCCCGGCTGGCTCCGTGCCCTCCCGACCTCGGTGGCCTCGTGTGGCGCCGGTTGGCCGCGTTTGGAGGCATCTGCGGAATGATGACAGCAGTGTCCAGCCCTGCTGCTATACGGCCCTCCCGGGACAGCCCAGCCCGGCCCACCAGGCTCCAGCTCCACTGGAAAGGGCTCCGATTGCTTCAGCTCCCGAACAATGGGTGCTGGCGGGGGCTCTCAGCCAGCCTCCAGGGCATGGGCTGGTTTTCATAGAATCATCGGATCATTGAGGTTGGAAAAGACTTCCAAGGTCATCAAGTCCAACCTTTGACCAATCCCCATCTGGTCAAGCAGCCCAGAGCACTGAGTACCACGTCCAGTCCTTCCTTGGGCACCTCCAGGGATGAGGACTCCAAACCTCCCTGGGCAGCCCCTTCCAAGGCCTGAGCACCCTTTCCATGAAGAAATTCCTGCTGCTGTCCAACCTGAACCTCCTTTGGCACAGCTTGAGGCCGTTCCCTCTCATCCTGTCCCTGTTCCCTGGGACCAGAGCCCGACCCCCCCCCGGCTGCCCCCTCCTGTCAGGGAGTTGTGGAGAGTGAGAACGTCCCTCCTGAGCCTCCTTTTCTCCAGGCTGACTCCCCCAGCCACTCTTGGTTCTCCAGACCCTTCCCTCTGTTCAGTGCCTGACCACCGTCTGGGGGAAGAACCTTTTCCTAATACCCAACCTGACCCTCCCTGACACAGCTCCAGCCATTCCCTCGGCTCCTGTCCCTGGTCACCAGAGAGAAGAGCTCACCCCTTGTCCCTCACCCTCAGCTGCCATCAGGCCGTGGATCCAAGGGGTCCGGAGAGCGGTGGCAGAGGTGGCACAGCACGCTATGACAGCTGTGAGCCAGGGGCACAGCTCCCCTGGCCAGGCTGGCTGCAGCCCCATGCTGCTCCCAGCTGTGAGCGCTCGGAGCGAGGGAGGGGAGCAGCGAGAGGATTTTACAGCCCACAAGAGCAGATGTTGCTAATTGAGCCTTTGAGTTCCATGCCAAGCCGTGGCATGGAGGCTCTGCCCGGCTTTCAGAACCACTGCCAGGTCCCTGGCTTTGAAGACGGTGGGGGTGGGAGAGGGGGCTGGTGAGGGGGGCCATGCGTGGATATCGGATTGGGCACAGAGCCCGAGGCCATGCTGATAGACCCGGGTCTGCACCAGCAACTGCTGGGAAGCTCATCCCGCTGGAGCAACGGAGCCTTGGAGTGATGATCCTCAAACCTGCTCCTCAGCCAGGGCTGGGCCAGGGCAGATTAATGGCTCAGAGTAGAGGGGAAGGTGGCACCTACAGACACAGGTGGCTCCTCAATCCCCTGTTATTGGTGGTTGAAGATGAAGAAGCCCTTGTGAGCAATGGCAGGTCCTGGAGCTGCCTGAGAAGGAGAGAGGAGCCGACACCTGGTTCGATCGGAGACCTAGCACAGGGTGCCCAGAGAAGCTGTGGCTGCCCCTGGATCCCTGGAAGTGTCCAAGGCCAGGTTGGACGGGGCTTGGAGCACCCTGGTCTGGCGGAAGGTGCCCCTGCCCATGGCAGGGTGGGTAGGGTGGTGTTTCGGGTCCGTGTCCCCGATCCTTCCCGCGGCTCTGCTCTGCCGGGGGTCCCGGTGCCGCCCGGGGGTCGCGCCCGGCGCTGCTCCCGCCGCCCGTCCCTGGCGCTCTGCTGCCCTCGCGCGGCCACCGCCGCCACCGCAGCGCCGGGAGAGCGGGGACAGCGCCGGGAGAGCGCCGGGAGAGCGGGGACAGCGCCGGGAGAGCGGGGACAGCGCCGGGAGAGCGCCGGGAGAGCGGGGACAGCGCCGGGAGAGCGCCGGGAGAGCTGGGACAGCGCCGGGACAGCGCCAGGAGAGCGCGGGGAGAGCGCGGGGAGAGCGCGGGGAGAGCGGGACCCAGGGTCCCCAAAGGACCTCAAAAGAACCCCAAAGCACCCAGCCCCGTGCTTTGGAGGGAGCAGGGGCTCCCACCCCCGTGGCTTAAGGACGGGTGTCCCTCTGTGCAGCGCTGGCAGAAGTCAGGGAGCCTCCCTTGCGCCCACAGCCCCGGCGGGGACAGGGCAGGGGTCACCTCGATGGGCTGTGGGACTGGAGGCAGGGCCAGAGCCAGGCACACCCACACCGAGGTGAGGAAGAAGCTGAGGGCTCCAGGCTGAGCTTAAAGAGAGCCACAGGCAGATGTGTGGGGAGCCTCAGGTGAGGCTCCTCAGGCCATGACAGCCCCAGGTGCTCAGGGACCTGCACTTCATCCCTCTTCCCTCACCCTCCTTCCTCACTCTTTCCCTCCTTTCCCCATCCCTTGTGCCTGGGCTGGCTCCCCTGTGTCGAAATGGGGCAGGAGTCCAAAGAAGTGTGGGAGGATTGAGGACAAATAGAGACCAGAAAAAACTGGGGGCTGAAAAAGGCAGGGAGAGGGTGAAGAGAGGTGGGAGAACGATAAGAATATAGTGAGAAGCGGAGTCTGAGATGCTGATGAAGAGTGGAGGCCACTGAAAAATGGGAGGCTGAAAAGGAGCAGGAGTCTAAAGAATAACTGGAGACCATTCAATTAAGTGGAGACTTAATATAAAACTGTGGCTAAAAAGGGGTGGAAGGCCAAGGGGGACTCGGAGGTGGGAAAAAAATGGGGGACAAAGGAATGCTGAATAAATAGCGGAGCCCCTAAAAATGCAGAGGTTGGAAGGGAGTGGGAGGTGGGGCTTGGTGGGGCTCCCTGCCTGCCCCGCCTGCTTTTCCCAGCCCTTCCCAGCCCCACGGCTCGGTGTCGTGGAGCCGGGCGTGCACTAGAGGACAGCCGAGCTCCACGCGAGCGGCCCGAGAGCAGCCCCTGCCCTGCCCGCCGGCACTTCCAGCCCCGGATCCCTGCCCATGGACACCCCCCAGCCCCGAGCATCCCACATCCCGGATCATCCCCGCAGCTCGGGGCATAGCCTGGAGCATTCCCCAACCCGGAGCATTCCCGCAGCCTGGAGCATCCCTGCCTCTCCCGAGTCCCCTGCCAATCCCGAATATCCCTGCCAGCCTCAAGCACTCTTCCAGCCCTGAGCAGACCTGCAGTCCAGAGAGCTTCTGGCAGCCCTGGGAATGCCTGGCACCATCCCTGCAGTCCCAAACACCCCTGGCAGCATCCCTGCACCCTTGGAAACATCCCTGCAGCCGCGGGCATCCCTGACAGCACTCCTGCAAACGACCTGGATCATCCCCCAGCCTGGAGCACAGCCCAGCCTCCCTCAGGACTCCCGGGCCTCCTGGACCTGGAGACTGAGAAGTTTTGTGCTGCCAGAGGTGAAACTGGGGGGGATTTGGTACTTCTGCTTGTCCATGGGGTTTAGAGGTTCTTGTACTTTATTTAAATCCAGAACCTGGAGTTTTCCTTTGCAGGGAGCAGCTGCCTCTGCCAGGAGCTGTTGTGGTTGCACAGCAAATATGGGAAATGTTCCCTTTTTCCCCAGTTTCAGGTCAGATGGGGTGGGGGCTCTGCACACTGGGGGGCTGCAGCAGGCCCTGCTGCCAGGAGCTGCTGCTGGCATTCAAATTCAGGAGGAATGAAGGGATAGAGGGCAGCCCAGCCGTGGCAGTGTGACACACAGTCCTCACTGGGGGTCCCCCCCAGCCCCCCTCCTGTCCCCACAGAGGGGGCTCCCAGCTGGAAGCTGGCTCTGCCTCCCAGATCCCATCTAGAGCCGGAAAGTGTTTCCTGATGTTTAACCTCCACTTCACCCCATGCTCCACGTGGACGGGCACAGCCTGTCCTGTCCCCACACACCCGCGGTGTCCCCGCTCCTCTGCTGCTCCAGCTGGGTGGGGGATGGTCCCTTGCCTCATCTCCTTCCAAGGGGATCAGCTTATCAACCCCATCGGGCACAGGGAGAGCAGAGGTTGGACCTGCAGGACTGGCACCACCTTGGGATGGCTCCTTGGGGCGAGCAACCCTTTTCCTCATGGCCTGCCCCCCCTCTGGGCTGGCAGTGCCACCTCAGCTCCCAAACCCCTCATGCAGCATCAGAGCCACACTGTCACCTCCTCTGGATGCTCAGGATTCCCGTGGGATCAATCCCATGGGTATTTGGCTGCCTGGGCACCATGTCCTGGGCGCAGGGACCAGCGGGGGCCGGGGTGCATGGCCGCTGCTCGGGGCAGAGGAGCAGCTGTGTTTATTTTCCATCTGCTGCAGGGAACAACAGGGGAAATTTTTTTTTTTGTTATTCATTTTATTTTTTCGAGGCTTTGTGTGTTCTTCACCAGCCAGAATCCGTCATGTAAACATCCTGCTGTGTCTCCAGGAGGGGGGAGGTGTTCGGCCTCCCACTCTGCAGGGCTGTCCCTCTTGCCCACCCCTCAGCCACTACAGGGGGCACAGGAGGGTGCCAACATCCCCCCCAGCTCAGCATGGTCCCTGTGACCGGGCTGGTGACCCCAGGAATCCCCAGGAACGCAGGAGACACCCTGGCTGCAGACTGCTGCCAGTGCCAGCCCCAAGCACAGCATCCAACAGTCAAATATCTGCCAAAAATGGCTCGTGCTGTCCCTTCAGAGGGAGAGGAGGTGGTGCCTGCTGGGGGGAACAGAGAAGGTGATGTCCTGGGGTCAGTGGGTTGGGATACCCGAGGAAAGCTCCCAGCCTGCATCCCGTGGGCAGTGGAGTCTCAGCCAGAGAGCGTGTGGGAGGCAGAGAGGAGGGGACGCTGAAAGAAGGAGACAGGAGAAACACCAGGATTTGGGACCACAATGACCCTGTGGGCTTGCTCCGAGCATCCCACACGGCTTTCCTGTCCCATGCTCCAAGCAGGAGCTCCGGCATCTCCTGGTGGGGCGTGTGGCTGGATTAACCAGCACAGCGTCCCAGGCAGTGTCCAGAGTCCTGTGATTGGAACCCCGATGAGCAGGGACTCCCTGACCCCTTCATCCCCCTCTGCAGCAGCGGCCCCACGTCACCTGCCTGCCCAGCTCCTGTCACTCCTGGCGTGGGGGACAGGGGACATGGAGCAGGAGCACAGTGCTGGTGGCAGAGGGCTCTGGAAGATTGTGGCCGATCACTCCATTAAGATTCCCGATCCCTCCTGTGTGGGAGCGGGAGGGGCGGGACAGCCCTCACACACGCTGCTGCTGCCGAGGCTTCATCAGCAGGTTTGTTCCGAGTCGTGGCCAGCCTGATTAATCCGGGCTGCCTCCGCTGGGCTGCTGATTCCTGAGCCTGCCAGAGAGCACATTTGGGACTATTATGCACAGAAAATTGTGCAGGTTCTGGCTGAATTACCGGTGTCCAGGGAAACGGAGCATTCCCTCGGTGGCACCGATGCTAATGGCGCTGCAGCAGGGCCGGTGCCTCTCTGTGGGTGTCAGACAGGCTCAGGGGACAGACCCCAAGGCTCTGAGGGACATCAGTCCTGCCCTGGACAGGAGAGGAAAGACCCACTGCTGGCCCAGAGCATCTTCATCTCCAGTGAGGGGGAGAGGAAGCATCTGACTTTGAAGGAATCAGCACCCTCAGGCTGAGGGGCAGCTCTGTGGCTGGGGGCTGAGGTGAGGGCTGCGGGAACATCCAGCCTCCAGTAGGGCCATCCAGCCTCCGCTGGGACCAGGAACGCAGCCCCAGCACCCAGGAGAGTTTGGCGACAGCGGCTTGGCTTTGTTTACCCTGCAACTTCGGCTGTGGCTGGAGTTTGTTAAGGGGTCAGGGGGTTTGGGTTGTTTTCCTGTGCTTTACAATTTCCTATGTGGGACTTTATGAGACGAGAGGGCGCCTGCAGCCACAGAGACACTTTGGTTTGGGTTAGAAATGGAAGGAAGGGAAGGAATAAATGCGCCCAGGCATCGCCTCCCCCTCCCTGCCGCCTCTCTCTCCCTCGCTATCTCTCCTCAGTCCCTCACCAGCTTCCTCTGGCTTGGGGGAACCTTGTTTAAAGCAAACACAATATATTTTTAATGAGGCCGGTTAATTAGCCCTGGCCCCAGCCCGCTGCACATGGCTTCCTTGGAGCTGGGCCGGGGCTCTCCGGAGCTGCCGGCGGCTCTTTCAGAGAATCACGGAATCGCTGAGGTTGGAAAAGCCCTCTGAGATCATCGAGTGCAACTGTCCCCCAGTGCTGCCAAGGCCACGGCTGACCACGTCCCAAGTGCCACATCCACATGGCTTTTAAACCCCTCCAGGGATGGGGACTCCACTGGACAGCCCTTTCCATGAAGAAACGTTCCCTAATATCCAACCTGAACCTCCCCTGGGGCATCGTGAGGCCGTTTCCTCTTGTCCTGTCCCTTGTTCCTTGGGAGCAGAGCCAGACCTGCTTCTTCTGCCCAGTGTGCAGGCTGAGGGCAGGTCCCCATCGTGCCACGGTGATGTCCTCCCTTGTCACAGCAGGTTCCTGCTGGCATCCTGCTCCAGGCACGGGCAGCTGCTGCCCCAGGACCTGCCCCTGGCACTTGTTTTTGCACAAACACCGGGGCTGCTTCGTTGATAAGGTGCCAGCAGTGTCTTTCCCTGCTCTCCCAGGCCCTGAGGGCAAACATTCCTGGCATATTTGTCATGTTCAGCTCAATACAGCATCCTTCAGAAAAGAAAAAAAAATCAAATGAAAGAAAATCCGGTTCTTCCACTGCTCCCTTCAGTGTTCTTTCACACTTCAGTTTTTTCATTCCTGCCCTGAAGAACCGTCTGGACGGGGAGGCCTGGAGACCTGCAGCCTTCACCCGGCTGGGGCAGGGCTGGAGGGGGCTCAGCTGGTGGTGGGGACACTGGGGAAGCCCCCACTGTGTCCCCTGGCACCCACAGGGACCTGGGGAGGAGGGAGCTGGAAATGCAATGGGGCAGGTGCCTGTGAGGCTTGTGGGTGGCAGGGACTTGGGGAGGGTGGCTCTGGGTGGCCTCAAGTGAGACCTCAAAAGCAGGGGAAGGGTTTCACATTGTGTATTTTTATTTCATTGTGTATTTTTAAGTCAAACAGAGCCCAAGGATTCCCTGGCACCCTGGTGTCCAGGGGCTGAGTTCACTGTGGTGGCACCAGACCTGTCACCCCATGGCTGGCCCAGCATCCCCATCCCATCCTGTCCCGTCCCATCCCATCCCTCTCCCTCCTCACCAGCCACCCTCCTTTTGTGCCCTTTGTTCCACCAAAGCTCTTAACCCACCCTCCTGCAGGTTTGTGAACACTTGGATTGAGGCGAGCAGGTGAGGTCCATCCCAGAACTCCGTAAGGAATGGCCCTTCCTGGCTGTGGGCACTCCCGGTGCCTCCCGTGCCGGGGCTTGCCAGGAGCTGCTCCCGTTCAAAGGCCACCTGGCTCCGGGGGCGAGCAGCTTCAGAGAGCTCTCCCAGCTTGGGAAAAAGCCTCCCAGGCTCTTCTTTCCCAGCTGTTTTTGCCTCCCGAGCCCGGCGGATGAGGCTGTGCCGCTGGCACGCTGCCCCCGCCACGCTCGGTGCCACCTCTGCTGGGAACACAGCCCCAGGGGTGGGATGGGATGGGATGGGGGGGGATGGGATGGG
>VZTE01000197.1:223514-239826 GCA_013397775.1 Eulacestoma nigropectus
AGGGAATAGGCAGGGAGCAGGCAGGGAATAGGGAGCAGGCAGGGAATAGGCAGGGAGCAGGCAGGGAATAGGGAGCAGGCAGGGATGCTGAGAGCCACAGCATTTTGGGAAAGCTGGAGTCCTTCCTTTGGGGGGGACATAGGAAGGCCAAGCTCAGGCAGAAAGCAGCAGGCAAAGCCCTGGAATTTTTCCTGCAGAGAAGGGGTACAAGTGGGAACGGGAAAGGCGAGGCCAAGGGCAGGAGCCTGCGGAATGGGAGCTCCAAAGGTTTCTTTCAGCCCCAAGGAGCCGAACTTGCCTGCAGGCAGGAGAAAGGACAGGAAATGGGGTAGGCTGAGGCAAGGGCAGGGAACAAAGTCCTCCAGCACTTCAGAGGGAGAAACTCTGCCAGGGAATTTGTGCCCCCACGAGAAACCCACAGGCAAGAAAAGGGAAATGAAGGTGGGAAGGACACTGCAGAGGAGAGGGAGGATTCTCTGTGACAGATTCCTTCAGAGCCAACGTGATGGGGACGCCGGGGGCAAGGGGCTGCCAGTGGTGAGGAGAATCCCAAAATCCCTAGCTCCAAGGACCACCAGCCTCTCCAGAAGTGCGGGAGGATGGAGCAGCTCTGCTGCCAGACCAAAGAGATCGGGCTGGGAAGTGGCCAAGGAAAAACACGATTGTTAAAAATGCTGGTTCATCAACTTTGTCAGGAGCAGATCAGCACTATTTGCCTTTTTCACTGCAAAAAAAAGGAGAGAAAACCACCCCAAACTACTGAACATGTTTTTCTGCTTTGTAAATCCTGAAATTAAACTTAATGACAGGAAAACATATTAAAAATAAATGACCGTCGTGACCGAAACAAAAGCTTGGGAAAATCCGGGGGGAGCACGTTTGGGTTGTCCTGAGCTCCTCTTTGCAGATATTTTCCCTGCCCCCACATCATTTTTTGGTTGTTTTTTTTTTGAGATGTGACATCTCCAATGCCCAGAGTTGCAGCTGGGGATGGATTCGGATGGAGACGAGCCTATCCAAGAGGATGATGAGGATGAGATGGGGTTGCAGGAATCCACAAAGGATCCTGGAATGTTGGGAGGGGTGGATGGAGCTGTGAGCTGGGAATTTTACCTGCACCTCTCCATGCACTTCAAGCCAACATTGAACCCATTTTGTATTCTGCTCCCAGGATTCCCAGAGAGGGATTGCAAAGTCCTTGAGGCGTAACGAGGTGCTAAAGTTATAACGAATAAGGTTTTAATTAAGTTTGCTGTCCCCAAAAAAGACCTTGGTGAAAGATGGGAGCAAATCCCGCCGAGGGAATCTCAGCCCTACAAAGAGCGAGGCTGTGTGAGACCTGTAATGGCTCTAGCAGAAGGGCTCTCCCTTGGACAGAAAGTGAGAAAAGATGCCTTAATTGCTAATCCAGAGGAATTTGGAGCCATAGGCACAATGTCCCCTCCCCAGTGCCGAGAGGATCTGCAGGGAATTCTTGGAACGATTAATCACAGGACAAATTCATTATAAACATCGAGAGGTGAACCCAAAAGCTGGGTTCCTCTGGAAAAGGGATTTGAGCAGAGGAGAGGAAGGGGTTGGAGCAGCTCCCAGCAGTGACTGCTCGGGGTGACTACGGTGGCCCCAAGGAAGGGCAGTGGTGGCATTTCCTGGCTGCTGTGGGGAAGAGCTGCTCCTGAGGGAAGATCCCTAATGGAACTCGCCATCTCGGGGGCTGGGGCAGTGATTTCAGGATTTGGGGAGCGGGTGGATGCACTGTTGGCTGTGCAGGGTGACCACAGGGCCGTGGGACATCCCTGACAGCAGCACAGGAGTCCCTCATCCCTCTGTCCCCTGCAAGGGAGGGCACATCCCTGCAGGACCTTGGCTGGGGGCAGAACCAGGGAAGGGATGTGCTGTGGGGATGAGGGCAGGGAGAGGGACAGGGAAACTCCGGCGGGAACCTGCTGGGAAATCCCAGAATCATTTAGATTGGAAAGCTTCTCCAGGACCGTTGAGTCCAACCCTTAACCCAGCACTGCCAAATCAGCCTCTTCGGGGAGCTGAGGGTGCCTGGAGAGCTGGGGGGCAGAACGGGGACCCCCAAGTGCCGTGAGCCTGCAACTGGGAAGTGGGCAGGGCTGGACAGGATGGCAGGAATGGCAGGGCTGGACAGGATGGCAGGAATGGCAGGGCTGGAAGGGATGGCAGGACAGGCAGGGCTGGAAGGACAGGTAGGACAAGCAAGGCTGGCAGGACAGGCAGGGCTGGCAGGACAGGCAGGGCTGGCAAGGCTGGCAGGACACACCGGGCAGCATCCTGCCTCCCCAACCCTCTCGCTCAGCAGCATCGGTGCAGCCCCAGGTCTTGTTTTCCCATTTCCACAGCGCAGCCGGGGGCCCAGGGAAGCTCCCAGAGCCCTGGCCCGTGTCTGGAAGCACTCGCTCAGCCGGAGCCCGGAGGATGGGGAGGGACGGGCGATGAGTGCAGCCGTTTGTGTGCCGGGGACGCACGATTTAGTGTGGCCGCTCTTCCTGACAGGACCTGCCCGCGGGGGAGAACCCGGTGTCCCGGAGGTTCCTACGGCTGCAAAGCCGATCAAAGATCCCTCACACCTCCGCGGGAGGTGGCGGGGTGGCCATGCCCTGGCCCCGGGCAGCCGTGCAGGGCTGGTGTGGGACTGGGGTTATTTTGGTGCAGCGCTGTGGGGGTGTTTCCACGACTGGATTTTGCTCCTGAGCTGGTGGAAGCAGCTGGGAAAGGTGTGGCTGCTCCTGTCCAACTGCTCCAGGGGCTTCAGTGTCCTGGGAAAACCCTGTGGGGTGTCCCAGGAGAGGAGACCTGAGGGAAGGAGGGGTGGGATGCCCTGCATTTACTGAGGGGTGCGATGTGCCCACACTGAGGTGGCTTTGGGGGTGGGATGTCCCCGCATCGAGGTGGCTTTGGGAGGCCGGGATTTCCACACGATTCTCTGGATAAGGACAGTTGTGCCGAGCGCTGCCCTCGTGCACTGACCCGGGGAGGCTGCGAGTGGGGTTGGGAGGAGCAGCAAAGGTCTTGATCAAAGACGGGTCACTCCTGCGAACACCCCCGACCCCCCCAGCGCTCCCTTCCCACCGGCATCTGCCGGGTAATCGCTTTCAGGTGTCCCGCAGGGAACGGGCGGAGGAAGGTTCAAAGGCAGAGGTTCAAAGGGAGAGCGGGGGCTCCTGAGCGAGCCCAGGGGTGCGGCAGGGCCGGGGGGCTGCGGGGGGACAGGGAAAAGGGGCATGTGACACGAGTCCGGCCCCCACCCTTGTGCCAGCCAGAGGCTGATGTTGAAACTTCCTTTGTGCCGTGGAAGAGCTTGGGTGGAGAAAAATTCAAACATGAACGTTTTGGAGTTTTTATTTCTCCCTATTTCACTCCAAAAACGATGTCCTATTCCCTGCCCTCCCGATTTCGATGAAAGACTCTGAAAACACGATTTCCCCCGTCTTTTTTATGTGTGGGGGAAGTGTTGGCCATTTTCTGACCAGTCTCACTCCCCGTTTTCCCTCCCCCCGTTTTCCCTGAGTCACGATGCCACCACCTTATCACGGCTGAGCGTGTCCCCCGCGCCCCAGCGTGTGACATTGGCCCGGGGTGGCAGAACTCACACCAAGAGTGAGAAAAAGGAGGAGATGAAAGTAATTTTATCCCCGGGATGTGAACATGCTTCACCCCACCCTGGGATGCTGTGGAGAGGAAAAACACAAGGACAGAGCCCAGGAAAGGGGGATCCAGGACTGCCAGGGGGCTGATGGGCATAACCAGGATGGATTTGGGGTGCTGCTGACGGCGCTAGTCCCACCTGCCTGGCGGAGACTTGGGCATTCCGGGGCGATGGGGCTGCTTTGGCAGCGAACACCTGCGGGGCTGGGCCAGGGAAAACAAAGGTGAGGTGTGGGATGGAGGGCGAGGGGCTCGCCGGGTCGGCCGGCTCCTTATCTCCCGCACTGTTTGCTCCAAGATTAACCCGAGCCTGCAAGATGTGAAAGTCCAAGGAAAACCAGGGCTGGGTTGGGATGATCGGGGGCCTCCCCCGCTCCCCCCGGCGGGATGGCCGCGCACTCCAGGAGGGCTGGGGTTTAAAGTCCAGGCGTTTGCAAGGTGATTTACGACTCATTATTCTCTGCTCCAAGAGCTGGTTAATGAGCAATCAGGGGCTGGGCAGGCGCGGGGGAAGGGGGAATTGCGGGACATTCCCGAGGGGAAGGGGCTTCTCCTTCAGCTCGCCCCGGGAGGGGAGCAGCGAACAGCGCTGGGAAGGCAGGGGAAGACCATTCCCACCCCCCTCGGCTTAGGGACGGGTAAAGAATTCCTGGATCTTTTCCATGTTTTACACACCCCCTGCCACCACGTTTAGCTATTTCCCCATTACTTTCCAATCATGCCAGTTATCAGGAGCCCATTTATCTGATAATCTGGGACTTGGACTTATTCCATGTTTTTGTAGTACGTGATAACACTTCCCATCCTGCTGACTCCATCAATTTGTCTGGAATGGTGTGGACTGGCGCAGGAAACACTCCTCTCCCAAACCTGGCCAGAACCAGCTGGGTTACGGTAAAACCTGGAGGAGAGGGAGGCAGCTCTGCTGAGCTCCTTGCTCTCAACCAGCCGGGGATTCCTGCCCTGTGAGGGGATCTCACCCCCGGCGGGGTCCTGGAAGAGTTAGGATGGAACAAGAGATTCCCTGCACCCCGTGCCCTCGGGGCTTTGCCTGCCCTTCCCCACAGAGTGCGGCACACACACTGGCAGATAAAAAACCCCATAAGGGAACCCCAGGGCAGGGAGGGAGGGGAACGGGAAGGTGAGCCAGACCGGCAGTGCCTTTGGCAATGCCTTGGGAAGGCGCCGCAGGGAACGGCTGTGCCGGCACCCTCGGTGCCTGGAGCATCCCAAACCCCTGCCAAACCCAGGGCAGGAGCGGGGCAAGGCAGCCCCTGGCTGACCCCAGCCCTCCTGCGGGATCGTGGATCCTGCCTGACTGGAAGGCTCTGGGGCTCCCAGAGCATTCCCAAATGTTCCTTCCCAAAGCTTTGATTCCCGGCCGGAGCAGCGCCTCGGGCCAGCCTGTCCCAGCAGGGCAGGGGACAGCTGGTCTGTGGCTCCGGGGGCAGGGACCACCATCAATCACCGCCCCGGGAGGGCTCCGCGGCCGCGGCTCCGCGGGGCTCGGACGATGTGCTGCCCACGGGTCACCGCCTGCGGCCAAAGGGCACTGCCCGGGGGCTCCGGCTTTGCTCTGGGAAGTGGCTCTGGAATAACAGCCCCTGCTCGGCTCATCCCGCCTGGAGGGAACGGGCGGCGCGTCCGGGTGTGCGGCTTGGGGGTGGGACAGCCCCGGTGTCCCAGCCAGGAACGGGGGCTGGACCAGCCGGGTGTCACTCGTGCCATGAGGGATTCCCAGCACTCCCTGTCACAGGAGCCACGGACCAGCCAGAGAGAGCTTCCCTGCCTGGGGGGCCTGCATGGGATGCTCTGCTGAAGGTCTGGGATGCTCTCCTGGCGGGAATGCTCGCCTGTCCATGTGGGATGCTCTCCTGTCAGGGATTTTCCCCTGTCCCTGTGGGATGCCCTGTGGGATGTCGTGGGGCACAAGCTATTTTTGGAGAGGCCGAGCAAATGCTCTCCTGTTTCCCTTGGATCCGTGACTCCATTAAAGCAGTTTCCAGCTCAAAGGTCGGCACAAAACCTCGACTTTACTTCGTGTCCCGGCTGCAGCGTCCCCAGCCCTGCAGCTGGGACCAAAGAGTCCGTCCCAGCCACCGGGGTGACAGTGGTGACACCAGAGCTGCCACCACCACCCTCCCCTGCAGTCAGCAAGTGGCTGGAACGGGGAGAGGCGGCCCTGGCGAAGCCCAAATCCCGGGATCCAGGAGTGCTGGAGGAGACAGCCAACTCCTCCCTCCAAACCCCTCCTGTTGTGTTTGTGCTGCAGCTGTGGCGAACGAGCAGAAAGTGGCGGAGCAGGGACGGAGGGTCCAAATCTAATTTAAATCGGCGCATTAGGCCAGGGATTATTTGGCTCAGGGACGCTGGCTGCGAACAGGATCCCAGGGAAGCACTCGGCTTGGGATGCCCCGGGCCTGGGTCGGATACACTGTAATTAATATCGGCGAGGAATTAGGAGGGATTTGGAGACAGAATGGCCTGAGATTAAATCAAGCAGCAACGTGATCTCAGCTTTGTTAGAAATCCCCTTCCTAAAGGGCCGGTGCTTCCTCGCAGCAGCGGGGCTGGGAGGCCACCAGGAGCTGTCCCCCCTGTCCCTGGTCACCCAGGCAGCACTGGGACCGTGCACAGTCCTGGGATTCCCCCTCGTCCTGCACCCACAGCCCGAGGCATCACCCACAGTGTCGGGAAGAGCTCGGAGTCCCCACATGGTGCTTCAGAAGCTTTTCTTAGTGGCCCTTAAGTCCCCTCTGACGGGAGCGGAAGAATCCTCTCTTCCTCCCCAGGGATCAGGTATCAGGGAATTAAGCAAGAAACAGGATCCAAATCCTCCAGTTCCTCTCTAAGCCGCCTCTCACACAACTGGGTGCCTCCAGGATGGTCCCTCTGGTGACCCTGTCCCTCTGTCACCCCTCACCCGTGTCCCTGTGTCAGGTGACAGCCGGAGCACGGGAGGGTGGCTCTTCTGTGGGATCAGAGAGCTGGTGCTGCTTTTGGGAACTTTTGGGCTATTTTGCGATCCAGGGGGTTGCAGAAAGCCCAGACTGCAGATCAAGAGGCAGGAGAGGAGGAGGAGGAGGAGGAGGAGGAGGAGGAGGAGGAGGAGGAGGAGGAGGAGGAGGAGGAGGAGGAAGGTGGACACTGGGGCTGCGTTACCCAGAGAAATCCCCATGTTTGGCCCACCCACCCTTTTGGGATCGCTGTGACCCCCTTGGCTGCAGAATGACCCCGGAGCAGGAGGAGAAGCCCTTTCTGCTCCCCCAGCCCTCGGTCCTGCTGGTGCTCCAGGGGCATCACCGCCCAAATTCCTGCAAGATGGAGCTGCAGGACCAATTTCCAGGATTGATTTCCACATCTTGCTCCTTGCACGTGCCCAGGTGTCCTCCCCACATCCCAGCAGCCCCAGCTCTCCCTGCCCTGGATTCTCCCAGTTCTTCCTCTCCACACGCCGCTGCCCAGCTTGGCCTGGGCTCTCCTTCCCTGTGCCAAAGTCAACAGGGCCACGGCCACGGCCCCGTGGTGACAGTCCCCAGCAGCCCATGGACAGGTAGGAAATAAATAATGTCAGGAGATAAATCAGAGCAAACACAGCCTGGGCCGCTGCATTTCACACAATATTTGCAGACCAGGTGTGTCCACCCCACCCACCTGAGCTACCCCGGGCAGGGTGTGGCTGGGGGGGGCATTGCCCTGGGGTGTCCCCAAAGCTCTGCTGGGGGTGCAGCCCCTGCTTTCACCAGCTCTTCTCCTCTGTGCCCGTAAAGGGGCACCCGGAGCACCTGCGGGGCCGTTCAAGGGAGCTTTGCCCCCTCAGCAGACCCCACTCCTCCTCTCCAGGGTGAGTGTCAAGAGCTTTGGGGGGCCCCACAGCACCCTGAGGATTCCCTGGGAGATCATGGAATCGCAGGATGGGTTGGGTTGGAAGGAGTCTTAAAGATGATCTTGTCCCAAACCCTGGCCATGGGCAGGGACACCTTCCACTATCCCAGGTTGCTCCAAGCCCTGTCCAACCCAGCCCTGGACACTTCCAGATGCTCCTTCTGGAGTCCCCAGTGCAAGACTTGGTTCGGTGGTTTTCCTAGTTCTTCGAACCAGGAACTCAATTTCCAGAACCTCCAAGAGGTTGAGGAGCATCTTTAGGGACCTCGGCTGACCCTGGTGACCCCACAGCCGGCAGCAGGAGCAGCAGGAGCTGCCGGCGTGTCCAGGAGATATCCCGGAGCCGTCTGGGTTTATCCTGCCTTACTCCCAGCTTTGCCTTTCCCTTCTCTGCTCACATCTGGCCACATGTGGCTGTGTCAGCTGCTGAGCCTGCAGAGTGTGTGTTCCCTGCTAACTGCTGCTGATGGATGAGGGAAGGGCCCCAAACCCAGCTCTTGGCGTGGCAGTGACAGATCCCTGGATCCAACGGGGGGTGTGGGACGGGCTGTTCACCCTGGCACAGTCTCCAGGGACGTGCAGAGAGATCCCAGGAGAGCCCAGCCTGCCCCATGGTCCTGCTCGGGGCTGGTGAGGGACGGCTCCTCTTCGCCAGGAGAAGTTTGGACGCGGCAGAGATGCTTCTCCTGCTCCTTCCCAGCTCTGCCACAGGCACAATTCCCACAGAGCCGGTGGGGCTGCCCCGACATCCACGGAGCAACTCTGCTCCACCACAGCCACTCCTGGGATGCTGCACTTCCACTCTCCATCGGGATGGCTCCAGGGTGTGACACAGCAAAGGGAGACTTCCCTTCCTCCATCCTGGCTTGGGCCACCTGAAGAGGTTGGTATTCCATGGGCACGCTGCAAAAATCAGAGCACTTGGGAAAACTCCCACAAAACAGGGCTGAATTCTTAAAAAAAAAAATCATTTGGGAAATTCCTTGAGGCATCATGAAGTGCAAAGGAAAAAGTCCTGCAAAGCACAATGAAAATTTTTTTTAAATCACCAGGAAAATTCCTGGAGTTCCTCATCTGAGGAATTTCTAGAAAACGGTGGGAGAGTCTGAGGAAGGTCCTTGGCTGAGGTTTTCTGAATGGAAGAGTTTCTCAAAAAGTATTTGGAGAATTTCATACCGATGTCCTAGACGGAGAAATTTCTTGAGAGCCCTTGTGGGAGTCTTGGAATTCATTAGGATGCTCCTAGACAGGTTGCAGATAAGGAAATGCCAGAGAACTTCCGCAAGACAGAAAACTCTCGGGAAAACTGGAAAATTCTGGGGAAGTTTCTAGGTGGAGGAAAGTCAGGAAAGCTCTGGGGCATTCCTTGAAATTTTTCAGAGTGGAGAAGTCTTATGAAGCCCTTGAACATTCCTGGAAATGTTCTAGATGGAAGTCATAGGAAATTCCTAGGAAGCCTCAGCGTTGCGAGAAAGGCTGAAGGATTTAAGAGGAACACGCCCTCCCCAAATTCACAGAACAAAACCCTACAGGAACTGGTGTGCTGTGGGTCCCTAGAAAGCTCCAGGAATTTCCCAGGAGGTTCCAGGTGAAGGACTGGAACATGGTGCCCACCCTGATTCTCTTTACTTTCTGGCCTGGGTCCAGCAGGATTTGCCTGGAGCTGATCCTGTTTTCCTCATGGATGCAGAGCTGGCCCTGCAGATCTGGTCTCAGGCTGGTGAGAAGTCTCCACTGGTGACAATTCCCACAGGTCCATGAAGCCGCTTGGTGGGAAAAGCATCAAATCGGTTGTCCAAGGATCATGTTGTCAATTCTCCCATTCCAAACCTCTATAAATTTATTTGTCCCTTTATCCCCTTTTTCCTGGTCTGTTTTAACTCTTTCCAACAGGTGTTATCCCAAACCCTGGATCACTGTGATGCTTTCCCCCGCCATCTCCTCGTTCCCTGGCGTGGATCTGTCGGAGCTGAGCGGCAACAGATGAAGGAAAAAAAGGACATTTCCTCTTTTGTTCTCTTCCCTGGCTCCAAGAGTTCTTAATATTCCACTTGCCTTTTCTGACTCTTGCTAATCATTGAAAGGAGGCCTTCAAAGGGGCTCGGCAGCGTCTCCGAGATCTCGTTAAATCCCAGTAATTGCTGATATGGAGCCGCCGCGCGTGTCCGGATGGGGGGAAAAGCTTTTCATGTTCATTACTCTGCAATTATGAGCAGGGAAGTTCATCTGCCATTTTATTGCTCTGTTCCATACGATCATTCCATTCCCCTGCAACTCCTCAGTGCCAGCAGTAATTTGGAGCCGCTCCGAAGTGCTCGGCTGTGCTCCTCCCTCTCCTGGGTCATTCTGGGGGGCACCAGAGGAGGTTTCTGGCCAGACTCCCGTGGGACCCTGTTGAAAGTCGTCTCCCTGCACAGGCTGTTCCCCAAATCCTGCCCTCCTTAACCAGGGATTAACATTCCCATTTATCCCCGGGCTGCTCTTGCCTCACCAGCCTCGGCTGAGTGACCTTGAAGAGACCTTTTACAAACCCCAAATATTGCAACTTCTCTGCTCCAAGCCTCCTCCAGGAGCTCAATTACTCTAATTAAGCTCATGTTACAGCATGGCCGATGTGGACAGACCAGCCCTGGGATTGCCAGGGCCCAGTGCTCATCCCACTTTTCTCCTGGAGCACTTGAAGCTGGAGACCTGGCAGGTCTCTATCCCAAGCAATGCATGAACTGAGTGACCTGGAAATCCATGGACATCTTCAGCTGCTGGTGCAGGAGGGATGATCCCTAGAATCACAGAAGCCCTCTGGGACTGTGGAGTCCAACCATCCCCCAGCAGTGCCAAGGCCACCACTGACCATGTCCCCAAGTGCCACATCCACATGGCTTTTAAATCCCTCCAGGGATGAGGACTCCACCCCTGTGCCAGGGCTGGACAAC
Organism: Eulacestoma nigropectus; assembly: GCA_013397775.1. Lineage (NCBI taxonomy): Eukaryota > Metazoa > Chordata > Aves > Passeriformes > Eulacestoma > Eulacestoma nigropectus. Next base: position 234,005 of record VZTE01000197.1, read on the forward strand.
CCTTTCCATGAGAAATTTTCCCTGATATCCAACTAAACTTCCCCTGGCACAGCCTGAGGCCGTTCCCTCTCATCCTGTCCCTGTTCCCTGGGAGCAGAGCCCGACCCCCCCCCCAGCTGCCCCCTCCTGTCAGGGAGTTGTGCAGAGCCACAAGGTCCCCCCTTTTCTCCAGGCTGAGCCCCTTTCCCAGCTCCCTCAGCCTCTCCTGGTGCTCCAGGCTCTTCCCAGCTTTGTTCCCTTCCCCGGACACGCTCCAGCCCCTCAATGCAGCACAAGAACAGCAGAAGGTGGAGAGGGATTTGGGAAAAGCTCCTTGGGCTTGACAAAATCTCTTGAGGTGCTGCTGATGGTCCTGGCTCCTTCGGCCAACACCCGCCGAGGTCGAACAGATGGGAGGAAGGGGGCGGCCAAAGGGCCTCTTTTGATCCAATTTTTCTCCCTTCTTGAGTGAGGAGCTTGATGGGAATTGGTTTAAAGTAAACAGAGGAGTCCTCGGGGCGGGCTCTGCAGGACTGGCAGGACCCGCCGGGGTTGGTGCTGCCCCGGACGGGGAGGATGAGGCGTGGGATAATTCCCAGCATCCATAGGATGTTAGTTTTCGGACTTCATCAATAAGACTCTTCTCCTGCGGCTCCCCAAAATGTTTATGGAATAGATACAGGAAGGGAGGAAGATCAAACCTGCTCTGGCGAGGCCTCGCTGGCTTTATCTGTGGTTTATGAGGTGGCCAGACCTTGGCGGCTCCATTTTAACTTGTTTTGATCTGGCCGTGCTTTATGACGATTATTCTGAAATGTTTTGACAGGCACGAGCCTCACCCGTCTGGGCTGCTCTGCCGGGACTCCGGGGCAGCGCTCCCACAGCCCGGCTTTTCCATACAAACCCAAAAGTTCTGAGGGGGAGATGGTGCCCGTCCTGAGGATGCTGAACCCGTGTCCACCTGGGAAGACTTGACTTGCTCATGGCCCTTCCCTCTGCTTGCAGCCTCTGTGGGGTTTGCTGGTAGTGCCTTTCCGAACTCCAGGAATGGTTTTCCAACAGATGTCTGGGATCTCAATTTGCATTTTTGGTTTTTCCCCCAAAACTGTCTCGTTTGCACACATTTCATACTTTTAGTTAAAAAATTCCCAGCTGCAAACCACATTTCTGGGAGGATCATCCCTTTGTGTTTCCAGTGAAAATGGGAACGTTTCAATAAATCATTCTTGGGTTCTTTTTAAGTTTTTTTTATGGACAATACTTGGAGCTGCTGGCTGGATTTGAGGACAAGTCTGGAGGGATGGTGGGGTGAACTGTGCTGGGCTCCCGAGGCCAAGGGAGGTGTGGGAAGATGCCGGAGGTTCCCAGGGATCAGCAGGATCACATCAGAGGCAGCACCTTTCCCACCTCCTGTTTACAGTCCTTCCAACCAGGTCTCCATCCCCAGGAGCTGGAGCCGCACGGGAAATAATCATGGAATCACAGCGCTGTCTGGGTTGGAAGTCACCTCAAATTCCATCTTGTCCCACCCCCTGCCATGGGCAGGGACACCTTCCACTTATCCCGGGTTGCTCCAAGCCCTGTCCAACCTGGCCTGGGACACTTATTCCAGGGATCCAGAGGCAGCCACAGCTTCTCTGGGCAGCCTTTAGGCCCTGGAAGGGGTTCTGAGGTCTCCCTGGAGCCTTCTCTTCTCCAGGTGAACACCCCCAGCTCTCCCAGCCTGGCTCCAGAGGGGCTCCAGCCCTTGGAGCAGCTCTGGGGCCTCCTCTGGACTCGCTCCAGCTGCTCCACATCCTCCTGCTGTTGGCCCCAGGGTTGGAGGCAGCTCTGCAGGTGGGGTCTCACGTGAGTGGGGCAGAACTCCCCCCTCCCTACTTCCCACTCTGGGGATCAACCCAGGCCTCGGGGGGTTCTGGGGTCCCCGGGGCCGAGGAGGCTCCAGCCACGGGCTGGTCCTGCCGGGTGTGCCCAGCCCTGTTGCCGGAGGCTTGGCATCGGCTTATCCCGATCAAGGACCAACTGGGAATTAGGGATGTGCTGCCCTCAGCACACTCTCTCCTCTGTTCTCACCCCTGCTGGACTAAACCCGCCCCTCTCTGCCACTCGCCTCTCGGGGCGGCGTGCGGGGGGTTAGAAGATGAGGGTAAAATTGCCTCCTGCTAATTTGTGCAGATTCCCTCCCCTCTTCCTGGGCGCTGCTGCCCGTTCCCCTCCAGGCCGTGCCCGATGCTCACCCTCGTCATGCCCTGTTCCATGAACATCCCGTGCCTGAGATTTGGGATGCCCTTTCCAGCCAATCCACCCTGGGATGCTGGGGCGGAGGCAGCGGGTGGTTCACCGCACCCCTGCACGATCCCAGCTGGAAGGAGGGCAAGCCCAGGTGGAAGGAGGGCGAGCCCAGGTGGAAGGAGGATGGGCCCAGGTGGAAGGAGGATGGGCAGGCAGCGAGCTGCAGCCGCGTTTGCATCTCCGTGGGTGTTTTCTTCATTAAAATGCTGTGGGAAGAGGTTACCTCGCCTGCCTCCGTGTTTGTTGCTCCTGAGCTGGAAGCAGGAGCCCTTTGTCAGGGAGAACCGGAGGGAGTTTTGGCTGGAAGGGCTTTCCGTGGGCTGCCGAGGGCGTGTGGGCACTGGCCGTGGCTGTGGCCGCTGCCCGCGGAGGTACCAAGGCTCTGGCAGGGAGAGGATGGGGCAGGGGACTTTTGGACAGTGTGGGTTTGGTTTGTGCCACCCCGATGGCAAAGCTCGATGTCCCTTTTAATGGCCAAAGCCCTCTCTGTGCCTGTCACCTGCATTTCTGAGCTCATCTCTCTGAGGACCCCTCCATCCCCCCATCTCCTGTGGGTGGTTACTGACAGGAATAATCATCTGCCTCAGAACCGCTTTGATCTGTTGCTCCCGGAAAAGGAAAACACACGTTTTCTCTCTTTATTTTATTTTAAGCACCTTTTATCAGTGCAGCAACACCTTTAGGTGAAGGGCCGTGCAGGCAGGGCCCCCAGACCATCCCCCCTCTGAGAAAAAGGCTTGGGAGCACCCGGAAGGATGGGATGGCTCGGGATGGGGGTGGCAGGGACCCCCTGTGCCCCCCACGGTGGGAGGTTTCACACTGCCCGGCATCCATTGGGCTCCCGATGCTCTCCCGACGCTCTCCCGATGCTCTCTGTGCCTCCAGGCAGGGCTTATCGGGGCTGGACATGCCTTGGAGGCAGCGCTGAAATGGATGCTGCTCACTGAGCTCCTTAATTGCTTTTAGTTGTAGACTTATTAAAGAACAAGATTTAAATAACGTCGGGGGAGGAAGAGAAAAACACCTCAATAAAAACAAGCTGAAGGAGGCAGTGGAGAAGCTTCCCGTGGTGCCGAGTGGAGTTACTGCGAGGAGTCGTCAGCAAAGGCTTCCAGGTTTCCTATTTTTCCTCCAAATCTGCTTTGAGTTTTAGCAAATCCCCGAAGATTGCCCATGAATAGTCATGCGGGAGCTGCCCGTGCCTGTGCTCCAGCCGCTATCCCAAAAAACCGGATTCCTGGCAAAAAGGAGATGAGAAAAAGCACCAGATTTTCCTTGAATATTCCTTGTTATTCGAGGAAGGCTTGTAGGCACTTGAGCTGAGATCTGATAGGAAAAGGTTTGCCCAATTATGGAATGGAAACGGTGCCGGGGGTCGCAGCCAAGGCAGGGAGCGGCTCCTGAGGCTCCGCCGGCCCCGCCCGGGCACGACCCCCCTGCCAGGCAGGGAGAGCTGCCCCTGCCCCTCCTGGCACAGCCCCGCGAGTGTGGGTGTCAAACTCAGAGCAAAAAACCATCCTGAGCACCTGGGGGAAATCCAACAGCGAGAAGGAGCCAAAACACTGCGGGAAAACTTCCCTTGATCAGCCCTTGGCGTGCTCGGGGGTCGGGGAATGGGAGATGAATCCCAGGTTTGCCCTGAGTGATGGAGGCAGATCACAGGGTTCATCCCAAGAAAACACCCTGGAAAGGGCATTAGGAGAGGGACTCGTTGTGTCCCCATGGGGCTCCATTGGGATCACTGCGGGAGGTGGGAAGAGGGTGCTGAGGAACCCAGCATGAGCCGGTGGCTGTTGGTGTGTCAGGGGCTCTCGGTGGGATGAAGGATTCACCCAGGGTTGGAATTTGCCCCAGATTGCCTCATCTTTTCTTGGGAGAAAAGACCTTTCCCCCAATGAGGCTTCCAGAAGTTGCTCGGGACTTGGATGTTGGGATTTTGAATATCAAAGGAACGGAAAGCTGTGGGTCACGCGTTTCTTTCCTCTGTATCCAATAATCCCACCAGCCATCCCCTTTCCCTGGAACTCAGGTTTTTTTCGGTGGAAATGCAGGAGGAAAATGGCTCAAAGAGGAGGAAAATGGCAAAAAAAGGGAGAAGAATGGGATCATAAGTGGGAAAGCAATGTGAGAAGAATGGGATGGGAGATGAGAAGGAAATGGAAGAATGGGATGCTGGCAGGGCAGGAGCTCCTGCACCTCTGGAACCAAATTCTCTGGGCTCGGGATCTCTTTCCTCTGTGCTGAACCCAAAACTGCCTGGTCTGATCCCAGAAATGCTTTTGCCTATGTCTGAAGCTGGGAAAAAACAAGGAGAGAGGGATGTCCCTGGGCTCTCAGGGGTGTCCCTTGGCCCACAGAGGGGTCCCTTGGATCACCAGCCTGTCCCTGGGCTCTCGGGGGTGTCCCTTGGATCACCAGGGTGTCCCTGGGCTCTCAGGGGTGTCCTTGTGGAGCCGGGAATATCGGCTGGAGCCAGGAACGGCAGCCGGAGCTGGGAATGGCTGCGGGAGCAGGCGGGGAAGGGGCTCGGCCGCACGGGGCCGGTCCCTGCCGTAGCTGCAGCTCGTTAAAGTCTGGCTGGAGGCGAGAGAGATGCCTCGATAAAGATGTGAAGCGAAATCGAGGGTAAGTACAGTAATCTCCCAACTTCCCACCGGGGTGTGAGCGCCCAGGTTGTAAATAGGCTGGAATCAAAGACTCATAAACCATGCAAATTGCTCCGTGTGTGTTTGTCTGTCTCCTTCCCATGTCTTTGCCCCTCACCTCCTTCCTCTGAGTCTCTATCTCTCTATCTCTCCTCTTTCCATGAGCTCTGCTCTGCTCCTGACGAGCCTGTTCGGGCGAGGGAGGGAGGCTTTAAGAGGCATTTTTGTGGTTCTGGGCAGCAAGTCAAAAAAAAACCCTGCTTTTTTTTTCCCCTGCCACCCTGCCCCCCTCCCCATTCCAGACTCAGGGACACGTCACCCCAAACCTACACAGCCATCAAAATAAACATTAATTAAGATATTTCCAGTGATCTTCACTGTCACAAATTACCAGCCCCACAAAAGCAGCGCTGCAACTGCTCAGGATGTTCAGTTTATCCCTTTTTGCGATTGCTGAGATAAAACTGAATTTCTCCACTTTCCTCTTCTGCCTTTCAGCCCATCCTGCTCCGCACAGGGAGCCAGCAGAGCTGGAAAAGCAACGGCACCACAGGGCTGCATCCCCAAAACCTGCAGTGGGGCATGGAGCGATGTCCGAGTGGGAATCATGGAGCCATGACCCACCTAAATGGGAGGATTATAGGGCCTTGGGCTCTGTGGGAAACTGGGATCCCCTCCTGGGTCCTGGGGGTGTGGGGATGGGGTGTGGGGTGCAGGGATTCAGGGATGCGGTGGTATTGGGAAGTTGGGATGTAGCGGTGCAGGATGGCAGGGAATGCAGGGGTGTAGGGCGAGGGGATGCAGGGGATTACAGGATTCAGGGAGGCAGGGATGCAGGGGCACAGGGACAATGGGAAGTACGAGCGCAGGGGTGCAGATGTGCAGGGTGTGGGGATGCAGGGGATA
>VZTE01000197.1:248237-300009 GCA_013397775.1 Eulacestoma nigropectus
GTGCGGGGCGGGCGGAGGCGGCGGGTCGGGGGCGGAGCGGGTGGAGGCGGCGGCGGAGCGTGATGGGCGCCTGACGCCCGGCCCGTCCCGCCGCCGAGGGACGATGGCGCGGCCCCGCGGCGGGCGGTGGCTGCTGGGTGTCCTGCTGGCCCTGTGCCGTCTCGCCGCGCCGCTCGCCAAGAGCCTGGAGCCGGTGTCGTGGAGCTCCGCGAACCCCAAGTACGTGCGGCGAGAGAAGGGGGGGGGTCGGGAGGGACGCGCCTCGCACCCCCCGCGGGGAAAAAGGCATCGAAACCGCGTTCTAAATGCGAATTTAACGGAAACAGCGAGGTTTTAAAGGAAAAATCGCGCTTAGAGGCTGCGGGCGGCGGACGGAGCGACCCCCGGCTGAGGACGGACCCGCGGCGCCGCGCTGCTTTTCGTACCAAAAAAAAAAACCAACCCTCCTTTCCTTTTTTCCCCCCCGTTTTAAACTATGCTTTTACTTCTCGCAGCTTTTCCTCTCTTGAAATCCGTTTTTATTTTTGAAAACCACGTTTTGTTTTTTGATTTTTAATTTTTTTTTCATTTTTCACGCCTCATTTTTTTTTTTTTTCCCCCGGATCGCCGCTTCCCTCCAGCGTTTGGATTTATTACCTTTTTTTAAAATTTTTTTTCTTCTGGGTTTTCTCATCCGAAATCAGCCGCGGAGGAAGGCGAGGGGAGTCGTTCCGCCCCCACCTCGGGCTGGGTCCGAACAAACCGGGCAGTGGGGCTGCTCCGCCTGTACAGACACCTAAATTCTATAAATTTGTATGTTTTTATGTAAATCTGTGGATGTGGACGCGGCTACCGTGCAGGAACAATATGAAGGGCGAGGAGGAGGAGAAGTGGGGGGTGTTTGGTCGCCCCTACCCCGGGGCTGGTGGTCAGGATGGGTCGGTGGCCCTTGCTCAGCTTTATCTTGAAGATCATGGAATGTTTATTTATCTTATCCCTTTCTCTCTTCAAAAAATTCCTGCCTTTAGCCTGCCCTTTTTTTTTTTTTACCACCACACTTCTCAAGGCAAAAAATAACCCAAAAATTATCCAAAGAGTTTTTGAGGGTTGGAAAGAACCGAAACAATTTGGACAATCCTTCCTGCCTGGTCACGTATTCCAACCAAATGTTTATTCCCTTGGTTTTTTTTAGGGGGGGAAAAGGAACTTTGCAGGCACACTTTGTGTGTCCCCAGCTCTGGAAGCGCCGGGACGGCGGCTCCGTCACTTCGCTCTCCTTGGTGTGTTTTTCCTTTCCTTTCTTTGGGAGTTGTGTCAGTTGGCTGGGAGCAGAGAGAGCCTTTTCCCTCGGGAATTGCCCCACTGGATTCGTGAGCTTGGCGAGGGGCAGGCAAATTGGTTCCAGAAAATAGAGTTTTTATTTGGGAAAAGGCAGCTGGAGGTGGAAGCGGCTCCAGCTTGGTCATGGAGGATGCCATGTCACCCCGCTTCCCGTCCTTATCCTGGGTTTTCCTTGAACTGCCGAGGCCTGGGATGTTGGGAGGAGGCTGTGGCCATCGGCTGGCCCAGGGGTGACACACCAGGACTCCCCACTGAGCCCTGGAATAGTGGGCTTGGAGATGTCCCTCCCTGGTGGGGTGTCCAGGGAGAGCTCGAGGGGTTCCTTGGTTTTCCCAAACTGGGAGCTTGGTGGTTTTCTGCTCCCAGTTTTTGGAGCTCAGCGGTTTCTGCCTTTGGTTCACCCCTAGTTTGGAGCTCAGAGGTTGTCCGGCTTCAGTTTTTCCCCAGTTTGGATCTCGGTGGTTGCCCACTCTCAGTTCTCCCTGAATTCAGGGATTGGGGTTGTCCATCCTTGTTTTCCCCCAGTTCAGAGCTCAGAGTCCGTCTGCTTCCAGTTTGGAGCTCACTGGTTGCCCACTCTCTTCTCCCCAGTTCAGATCTTAGTGTTTGTCTGCCCTCGCTTCTCCCCCAGTTTGGAGCTCGGTGCTTTTCCACCCTCAGTTCTCCCCCAGTTTGGAGCTCCGTGCTTTTCCACCCTCAGTTCTTCCTCAGTTTGGAGCTCGGTGGTTGCCCACTCTCCATTCTCTGGGAATTTGGAGTTTTGGATTTGTCTGCTCTCTGTTGTCCCTGGATTTGCAGCTTGGAGGTTGTCCACCCTGGGCACAGCTTTCTGGGAATGTGCCGTCCCGTGCGGGGCTGCTCCTGTGGGTGCTTCCCCATCCCTGTATCCCCACAGCGACAGGAGAGAGCGGGAAGCACCCGAAACGTCGGCGTTTCCACCCAGGAACGGCTCTGCCGGGACATGCACGGGCAAAACCCATGGAAGTGTTTCGCCTCGGTGGGGACTGTTGGGGCCCGGCCGTGATCCCATTCAGACCCCTCCACTCTGTGCCCCTGCGGAGCGACCCTGGATCCTCGTGTCCGGGATGTCTTTGGGATCCGTCGCTTTCTTTCCCAGCTCCGAGCTTTGCCGGCTGCGTGGCATCGGGCAGAGCCTCCGCATGGCTGCTCCCAGCAAACCCAGCTGAGGAAACCAGTCTGGGGATTGGCGTGCTGGGCAAAGTCCGGCTCCAGCTGGAGGAAAAGTCATGCTCTTGCTTGGACTGGGATTATCTTCTAGACAGATCCATAAAAACCCTTCGCCACTGTACCTTGGGCTTCCAAGCCCCTTCCTGGGGCAATGCCGGGGCGGTGCCAGCCCCCATCCCACTCTGCTGAGTTTTAACTCTTGTTTTTAGAGTAAAGAGAGCTAAAGCCTTTAAAAATAACACAGCTAAGTGGAATTTTCCAACGGATCCGAGGAGCGAGCGTGGCGCTCCGGGCCTGGCCGGCCTCAGCGCGATTGCTGTAAATAAGGAAAATATTTTCCTGCCCTTTCTGGGCAGCTGGGAGCTGTGGTCTCCAGCTCCACCAGCAGGTCTGGGGCTCCTGGTGTTATCAGAAGGATGCTGATAACACATCCGATAGATGGAATGATTTCCTAATCGAGTTAAGTCAGGCTTAAGCTGTGTGCTGGGTTGGGAAGCCCAGGTCAGCTCCTGGGTGTGTGTCCCAAAGCCAGCGGTGAAATCATCACCCACTTCCCACTGTGGGGATGCTGGGTCTTGAAAGGGAAAAAAATAGGCCTAGGAATGGTTTTGTTGGAAAAAGTGATAATTGTCTCAAACCTGTGCTTGGGATGAGCTCACCCTCTGAGTGAGCTTTCCCTGGGATGCCTGCAGAGCCCTTTGGAAGGGGGCTTGGAGAGGCAATATGGCTTTAATTTATTCCATCGTGTCCAAGAGGGGCTTTGGGGAAAGTGCTTTTGGGATTTACTCGTCCCCTTTGCTGCGCAGCCGGGGGGTGGTGGGAGCGTGCTCTCCTTGGACAGACGGGAATTGCTGGAGGAATTCTGGCTAAATCCTTTCTCAACTCCCTTGGCTGTAATTTGGGAGAAATATTGACCCTGGTGGGCTCCTGTACAGACCGTTAAAGGGAAGCATTCCTAATAAAATATGGTTTGGAAAATTCATTTCAGGCTGGAATTCGCCTCCCCAGAAAGTATTTTAATAAGGAGGTGGGGGAAATGGGACACATCATCCACGCGGCTCCAGAGAACGGCTCCTTTTGCCTCTGCTTTTCCCTCTTCCCCTTCCAGAAAGTTTTGCTCGGCTCTGAACTTGTTAAAAACAAAATAAATGCACTTATTTAAGAAAAAAAAAAGGTGAGGGGAAGAGGAAAAAAAACCCCAGACAAAAGTCTAATCCTTTGTGGTATTTTTATTCCGCCTTTAATGACATGATGGTGTCCCATGGAATTCTGTCAGCACTGGGGTTGAAGCCTGGCGGATCTTTGCCTCTTTTAATGCCGTTTTACGAGGGACAAAGTGCTTGCGGGAAGGCTGTTTCCGAGGGGAAAGGCTGGCCTGGAGCTCCGGAGCGGGGGGCTTGCACTTGTCAGAGCAGATGGAATGGAATTACGGGAGCTGTGGGCGGCAGGAGGTGCTTCGCGGTGTCAGGATTTGGGAAATAGGGAAAACTCGCTGCTTATTTTTAATTAAAAGTTGTTTCTGGCTGTGGAGACTCCCCCTTCCTGAGGCTGAGAGGTAGGGAATGGCTTTAAACTAAAAAGATGGGAAGTTTAGATTGGATATTGGGAAGAAATTCTTCCCTGTGAGGATTGTGATGCCCTGGCACAGGGTGCCCAGAGAAGCTGTGGCTGCCCCATCCCTGAAAGTGTCCGAGGCCAGGTTGAACGGGGCTTGGAGCAACCTGGCATAGTGGAAGGTGTCCCTGCCTATGGCAGGGGATGGGGCTGGATGGGCTTTAAGGTCCCCTCCCAACCTAAACCGTTCCAGGATTTATGATTCTGTGTCCCCATCAAGAATCCCATGGCCCCAATGTGCACCTTGGCCTTTCCAGGGCTTTGCTTCGTCTCCGAAGGCTGGGTTGGGCAAAGCAAGCCTGGACAGCCTGCTTTGCAGCTGGAGTTTCCCTTTGGTATGGGGGAGACCCTTTGCTGGGTGCCAGGCCTTTGGGAGCCCTCCCAGCTCCTGCTCCCCACAAGGCAGAACCCCCCGTGCCCAGCCCGTGTTTCACCGGAGGCGTTCCCCCTCTCCCTGTGCCGGGGGGAAAGGAGCACCCGGGGCTCCTTGCGGGTCGTTTGGGAATGACTTCATTAACTTAAATTAAAAAAAAGGGAAGGCAGGGCTGCGGCTCTTGCAGTAGCCGGGTAAATACCGCTGGATTCCATAAAATGGATTTAACTGCTTCCTTTAAAAGAAAAAAAGAGCCGTGATGGGGTGGCTGATTGATTGTAAAAGGAGCCGGAGCTTTCTCCGGAGCAAAACAGCTGCTGCAGCTCCTTGGATCTGCCTGGCAGCGGGGCTGGACGGGGCTTCCATGGGGCTTCCATGGCATTTTTGACCAGGAAGGGGGCTGGTGGGGGCTGCTTCCCTCTGCTGCACCTGAGCTCCTGTGTTGCTTTGGGGATCTAAGCTGTTTGCTTGAATCCTTATCCCAAACGGGCTGGATGTGGCAGGGCGGGATGTGCCCGTGCCCGTGGTGGGGTAGGCTGGGGGTCCCTCTGAGCAGCTTCACGAGGTGCTATGGGCCCCCCCAACCACTTCACTGGGGGCTCAGGGTCTCCTGAAGCCCTGCCCATGTATTTAGGGATCACAGCGGTCCCAAGGAGCCGGAGCACATGAGCAGCCCCTTGCATGACGTCCATCAGGAGCTGTTTGGACTGTCCTCTGTAAACCGGAGGCTTAGCAGTGGGGATGATCCCTTGCTTCCATGTTGGATTTGTGTGTCCCAGCTTCCCCCCGGCTTTCCCTTAGCTTTGTGCTCCCTGCCCCTTTGGCAGGGCACCCTGTCCTCGGCACAGCGGTGGCCGTGCTGCTGGGAAGCCTGTCTGCCCAAGGAGCGCTGGACTCCAGTGGGAAAACATCTTGGAGCGATCAGTAGCACATGCTACTTGGAGTCTGGCAGCTGGAATAGGGTGGGGAGAAACAAAGCTGATTCCGTTCTGTCTCTAATTAATGATTGCTGGGATCGTGGAGCAGGAGCAGGACTCGCTCGGCGCTATCGCGGCGTCACATCTGGGCAGGAATGTGCGGGCTGCGGGGCTTTTGTTGTGCAGGGCTGAGGGAGAGCCCAGCTCCTTGCTGCTGTTTCCCGATGCTTTTCCCATTCCCATCCCTTGCTCTGGGTTGGGTGGTGTGGCAGAGAATCCTGCTCCAGAGAGCAGGAGGGGGGTGGTGGTGGTGGTCCTCCTGCTCGTGGAGAGGGTGGGTGCACTCCTGGCATCCTTCAGGAGGAGTTTTCTTGTCCCTTGGGTGGATCACCAGCTCATGGCTGTGACGGAGCTTCAGAATCCCATCTGTGGTTGGAGCACCAGAGCTCAGCTCATGGCTGTGCTGGAGCCTGGGGATCCCGTCTCTGGTTGGAGCAGTGGTACTTGGCTCCTGGGGTCTCAGGATCCCATCTCTGGTTGGAGCCCCAATGCTCTGCTCGTGGCTGAGCCTTGGAATCCTGGCACTCCTGGCTCCCCCAGCCTGCCAGGCTTGGTCCCAGAGGAGTCGGCCAAGCCGGGGCTAAATGTCCTGCTCGGTGAGGCTGGATCTGTGCACACGGTGGGGTTTTCCTGGCCCCTGCCCTTCTGTGGAGCAGGTTCTGCTGGAGATGGAGTGGGGACTGCGGGCGATCCCCGAAGTGCGGCTCGGGGGCCTCCAGTTCCTCCTCCCTGGAGGCTGAGGGGACAAGTTTGGGGGGTTCCTCATGGTGTTCCAGTGAGCAGTGGCTTCTCTGTGAGCTCTCCCTGCCGGAGCCCCCAGGCAGGATCCGAGCCGGCTCAGGTGCCGGCGTGGCAGTGCCGCCCCGGCCGAGCTGAGCTGAGCAGCTGCACTTCAAAAATGCCAGCTATTTATAACCCTGGCTCGGCTGCTCGGGAATAACCTTTTCCTACCCACAGCCAGCCCTTCCCAGGTGGGCTGCTCAACCTTTCAGAGGCCGTGGGACTGGGCTTTTCCAGGGGGGTTGTGTGAGGGCAGAGCAGGGGGGTTGGTTGGTATCCAGCCGGGAAGTCCTGTTGGTGTTTTCCAAAGGCTCTGTCCTGCTGTGGTGCTGTGCCTGCACAGAGATCCACGTGTGCCGTGTCTGCTGGGGCTCGGCTGTGGTGAGAAGCTTGGAGTCACCAAGCTGGTGACATGGATTGGCCCTTGCCGACATGGATTGGCCTTTGCCAACATGGAGGTTCCGGGGTGGGATACTTGGGAGATCCCACACAAGCTGTCCCAGCTGCTTCTGTCCCAGCACCTTCAGGCTGGAGTTTGGGAAGTACAAGGCCCTGGAGTGGGTGCCCTCCCTAGTTGCGGGTCTGGTGGCACCCAGGCCTGGGTCACTGGTGGTGATGGGATAGGAACATCCCACTTCCCAGCAGTCCCTTTCCTTGCCCCTGGCGTCCTGCCAGGATGAGCCCAGCCCTGTGCACCAGCTGCCCTGCCTGGCTGTTGCCATCCAACCTCTTCCGAGTAGGTACTTTGGGAAAAGCAAAGTGCCTTTTCATGGCTTATGAGCTATAAACCCCCTTACACCATTCCCATTGATTGCAGAGTGTGTCCATGTTTTCCTTCTCATTAGGCTGGGAAGCGTCTGCGGTTGCTCACGCGGGGCTGAGGCTCGGCGCCGTCTCCTCTTTGCCACCGATTTTTCCCTTTTAATGGATTTCTGAAACGTGGGAGCACGGCCTGGTGTGCAGGTTGGCAGGCAGGGCTGGCAGCCTTGGGATGTGGAGGGATGCAGGGATGTGCTGGTGCTGGGTTCCACGCTCTTTGTCTGGGCTCGCTGTAGTATCACACTCAAACACGAGAGGGAGGGACGCAGCCCCGTGCTCCCACTGGGATTTTGGGGGGCAAATCCTCAGTGGGGGTTGGAAGGGGAATGGGCACAAAGGCACTCCCCCATTAAGGCAGGGTGGCCGGTGTTCCCGTGCGGGGGGTCGGGTGGCTCCCGGTGCCGCAGGGATGCCGGCGTGCCCTGCCTGCGGCCGGCTGGGAGCATATGGAAAGGATCTGGGTGTAATATCCCGGGCTGCTCCGCGGCTTTGCTGAAGAGGCCACTTCAGCAGGGGACGCGGCGTGGTTAGTCCTCCCGGCTGACACATCCCAGGCCTTCCTCCGACTTGAAAGAGCTTGAGTTCGCCTTTGAATCTGAGGATTTATAGCCCTTTTAGGCCTCTCCAATAAAAGCACGGCTCCCTCCTCAGACAGAGCCCACCGTCTCCCTCCTCCGGGCTCATTATCCCGGGGATTTGTGTTGCTTGCTCTCGCTCTGTTGTTCTCTACCGCCGCTTTCTTCAGATGTGCGGCCGAGAACTTCAGGGCAGAAAAGCCGAGCTGGAGCGGCTGCAGGGCCCGGCCTCGCTCCAGGTTGGAGCAAGCATGGATCCACATCCAGTGGTGTTTGCAGAGAGAGCTCTTCTCTGCTGATGATCCCCTGCAGTTGGGGAGCATTGGGGAGCAGCAGTTCCTCTTTGTTCCGTGTGTTCCCTCAAGGACTGTGAGCAAACCAGGATGAGCTCCCATTGCATGGAGAGCTCCAAGCGAGCGTCTGCTTCGTGTGTCCATCCCATCTTCCTCATCCCAGCACATGTGGACACTGGAGCACCCTCAGCCTCACACATTTCTGCTTTCTAGAGGCCCCTCAACCTCGAACTGTTTAAAGGGAGGCTTAGGAAAGAGGCCAGAGAAACGACATAATAATTATTGTATTACAAATTGTTTCCTTTAATGGGCCCTGTCGGATCGCTCAGTCTGCTAAACACATTGTGCCCTCCCCCAGCCCCTTCCCACTGCTCCAGCCTCCCCTCGCAACCCTGGCCTGCCAGAAAATTCCTCCTGGTGAGGAGCTGTGGTGGTGGGATGAGGGATGAGGCTGACTGCGCATCCACCTGCTCCCTCGGCTCTCTGCTTGTGAGGTGAGATGGCGTGGCTCCGCTTCAGAGTGGGGATCCTCTCCCTGCAGGTCTCTGCCTATTCCACATGCTCTGGAGTTTTGTATTGCCCTGGATGTTGCGTATTCCGAGGGCTTTTGGTTGGTGGCACCTCCAGCTGATTCTCGGGGCTCATGGACATTGACTCAAAAACCTCTTGCTGTGCAAGGGCTCCCTCCCTCCCGTTCTTTCCTGGCGTTCCGGTGTGTGCTGGCGGAGGCTCCCAGGCAGCTTTTTGGCAGCTCCCAGCCCTGAGGGCTGCGGGGTGTAAGGAGAGGAGCCACCAGCGGCTCTGTGAATTTTTTCGTTGCCCCCCAAAGGATAAACGTGTTGGAATTAGGCAGCAGGTTACGTTTCTTCAAGGCCAGGCAGCAAATATGTTTTAAATTTGGCAGCCGACAGTGGAGAGCGGGTGGGAGAAATTTTCCAGGTATTGCGTTACACTTTCCCCTAAAAGGGCTCTGCTTTGGGGCTGGGGATTAAAGGGAGGAGAGGAGGGGGACCCCCTCCCTTTCACATACTTGCAGCCCCGTTCTGAGGGTGCTGAGACTGGGATGCCCTCCCTGGGTGCTGCCTGTCTTGGGTGATGCCCGCCCCGGGTGATGCCCATCCCGGCTGAGTCAGGCTCTGCTCGGGGCAGAGCTGCGCTGTGGGGGATGATCGGGATTAATTTTTAGGCTTCCTCCCTCTGGGTGCGATGGGAAATTTCCAGCGTGCTCTGGGCACCGCCCCGGCCTGCCGGGCTCTGCCTGGCCCCCCTCCCCTCCCCTCCTCTCCTGTCCTCCTGTGATGTCTTTAATAAACGCTTTATGCAAGAGCAGACCTGGGATCCACTCCCAGCACGGACCTGGGGCTCGGCCAATTAGTCAATTATTTCAAAAGAAGAAATTAAAAAAAAAAAAAAAGATGAAATGTTATTTTTGTAAGGGAAGGTCTGGCTCATGGCTCAGCCAGCAGCCCCTCTACTGTGGGAAGGGCTGGGGTGGGGGAAGATGGGGGAGCTCTGTATACCCCCTCCCTCAGTGACCACAGCCTGCAGTCGCTGAATCCCCTGTGTCCCTCTCGTGTCCCCCCATGTCACCAGGAAGGGAGCTGCCCCTCACACCAAGCAAGGGAGGGGGTCCTGGCAGTTGCCTGCACCCTCTGCACCAGGCTGTCCCTCCCAGCCTGTGCCTTGTCCCTGAGCAGCGAGGCGGGTGGTCCATGAGTGTCCATCCCTGCCGGAGCTGGCACTGGTGTATCCATTGTTCCCAGCTTCCTTCACAGCGTGTGAGGAGGAGGAGGAGGAGATGCTTCCCCAGGAGGTGGGAAGGGCTGTCCCAGTGCCATTGGGGACACACAGCCCCCTTCCCTCTCACTGGGCCAAGGAGGCCTGGCTGGATTGGGGTTTCAGGAAGGCGCTTGGAGGTGTGAAGGGCTGGAGGCTGCTGGAATTTCCCCTTCAGCTGTGTTTGGGTTTAAGATTTGTATTATTCTTCTTTCATGGAAATTTTGCAAGGCTGAGATCTGGTTGCGCATCCCGGCCGGTTTGTGCCCCTTTTTTCCTGCGACCCCCTTTCCCTGTGCCCCCTTTCCCGTGCCCCCCATTAGCAGTGCCTCAGCTCAACTAATTACTGAAATAATTGAGGCAGCAACATCCTGGCAAAGCAGTGGAGAGAGGGGAAAGGAGAGGAGGGTCTCTTGTGCTTCCTGGACCCCCAGCCCTCTCCCACCGCTCCGTGCTTTGCAGCTTTGTGCCTGCTGTTCATTTAATGGCAGTAGAAGAACTTTTTCCTATTTTCCTTCTTTTCACTCCCCTGAGCTACGGGAAGGCTTGCTGGGAGTAGGGGATGGAGGAAAGCCTGCTCGTATTGCCTTGGCTTGGTGTTCCCTCCCTGCAGTGAGCAGTTCTGGGATGCAGGGATTGGGGGGGGCCACAGGAGTCCATTCCCAGGAGCAGCTCCTGATCCTGCTGAGGTTTAATGCTCGATGCTGCTTTTGATCTCTGCCCTGACTTGGTGAGCGCTGGGTGCTGTTCCCTAATTACCCCCTTCATGTGGGGCTGTGCTGGGTGTTTGTGCTCACCCGGTCTCTCCAGAAGAAAAACCCACCCTGCGAGGGCGTGTGCGGGGCGGAGGAGCCCACGTGCTTTCCCAGACCACGGAGGAATCCTCCGGACTCTCCATATAGCCCTGGGTGCTCCCGCCCACAGCAGGCAGTTTCATGCTCCCTGCCTGGTTTCATAACATTCAGGAGAGGCACGAAAGTCTTCGTGAGCCACCTCCCTCAGCTGCGTGTGGAGCTCGTGGGCTCGGGAAGGTGGGCGGGCGTGCCCCTGTTTTAGGTGCTGGGGGTTTGCTGGATGTGCCAGCCAGCTGGAAAAGTCCTGGTGCCCATCGACCAGCCCTTCTTGGCTGGGTTTTCCTTTTGGGATGCAAGCTGCATGTTGTGCCCTGAGCATGGTGTGGGATGAGGTCATTGCCAGGTAGAATGCAGGGACTCCTTAGCCTGGGGAGGGGGTGTTCAGGGTGGTGGGGAAGGGCTGTGGGATCCTCCTGGCTCCTGCTCTCCTAGACAAGGCCTGTTCCTCCTTGTTTTTCCTCTTTGAGGATGGAGGCACGTGGGTTGAGGCTGGAAACACATGGTTTGAGGCTGGAGGCGTGTTGGTTTAGGATGGAGCACATGGTTTGGGGATGGAATTGCATGGGGTGCGTTGGAGGCATGGGGACCATCCCACAGAGCTCCCAGGAGTTCATCCATGACTGTAAAACAGTTGGAGGTTTTTGAGACATCAAACTCGGAAGTAAAGTGTTGGAAGTGCTGCAGGATTGTACCAGGGCACAGTCAGAGGAGACGAATTGTTGTATTCCTTATCTGAGTGGGGCTTCCTCCTTAAGGTGCCTGCAGGTGCCTGTCCCTGATGTGCCCAGTTCTCCTGTGACCTTGCCCACCCTGCCCTCCATTGGGAAAGTCTTCACTGCCTCGTTGGGATGAGGGGGAAGAATCCCTTTCCTGGTTTATGACAGAGAGATTGCTGATACTGGGAATGGTTCCTTACAGAAGGAGTGGGTGACAGATACAAGACTGCTGGGATAATTGCTTCCAGATGCTGCCTCCCCTTGTCTCCGGGGCTGTGTGTGTTCCAGCGTCCTGCCAGCTCCAGTGAGCGAACCAGGGAGTCATCCCAAAAAACAGAGCTGGCTGGAGCAGTGTCAGACAGCTCGGAATGCAACCACTCCTGGTGTCACCCCGGCTTCTGGTGGCCGGTGTGACCCTGTGTGGCTGTGGGAGCAGGCCAGCTCGCAGGGACTCTCCCAGGTCTGCCAGCCCCCGAGCTGGGGCTTCAGGAGGAATGCCGAGTGCTGCGGGACTGGGATACGCTCTGGAATTGGCAGCGCCGGCTGCATTGTGCGCGGCAGGCGGCTCTCCCGGATCCTGCCTCCCCTTGTGCCATAAACACGGTGTTTTTGGCATCTGGGCTTTCTTGCAGAGAGCCTGGTTGCTGCAGCAGCATTAATGATTATATATTGGCTCTTAATGCCAAAAAATGTCAACATCTGGCTGACGCAGCACACGCGTCCCTCATTCCATTAGGCATCTCCGAGTGCTTGGCGTTGGGCTTGTGCGCTTTAAGAATTAGAAGGTGGCAAATGGTGGGGTTGTTTGGATGCTCCCCTGAAGGGACAGATTCTTGAAGGGCTTCGCTGCTGACCTTCTCTATAATTGCTGCTCTGCCGCGCCGGCAGGACCAGCTCAAAGGGAGCAATGAAGCGTCGGCATCGGCGCTCGGCCCAGGGCGAGGGGAATGCTGCTCCCTCCCTTCTGCCGGGATGGTGCCTCTCTCCATGAGATTCCCTGTGCCTGGCAGCTTGGAGCTCCACTCACAACACCTGTTTTAAGGTTACCATTCTAACCTTCATTTACACCAGCAGTTGATGCAGGATTTTTCCCAAGGTAACTGCCACAGAGGTAAATCCAGCTGATTATAAAGGTGCCAGGGAAGAAAAGGGAGGAAAATGGCTTTGCTGCACATTCTTGGTGATGGACACAGGCTTTACCTCCCTGCAGCTTTTCCTGCTTTCAGCCCCAGACAGAGCTTGGAGGGAAGGAGAAAGGAAAATGTGAATGGAGGAAAATTTACTTCTCCTGTGATTTCTGTGTGGCTTCTGAAGGTGAGAGTTGAGTCACTTTGCCTGGAACCAGCTCAGCAATTCCACCTCGTCCCCAGAGAGTGTCTGAAGTCACGCAGGGAGAAATAATGCTGGGGGTTAAAAATAGACGCTGACAATAGGAAGGGAGGACTGGAAAAGCTCTGTGTCAGGCAAGGTGGACAGAGCCTGGTGAACAGCAGTGGGATTGTGCACTGCTAGAGCTGGGCTTTACTGGGTTCAACTGGAGTTAAACCTCATTTGCACTTGGAACCTGGAGCGGATTTCAGTCTTGGGCTTGTGTGTCCATCCGGCAGCTTGGGGAAAGCATCTCCGCTTTTAAGGGGCTTGGAAAAGTGAGGGAAGATGTGGCACTGCCGGGACCAGGGTTGGGGGAGAAAACAGCTCAGTAAATCCAAATTGCTGGAGGAGGATAAGTGGGACAGGGCTGGGGCAGAGCAGTCTGGCACTGGCACCTGTGGAAGTGTTCTGGCTCCCCTGGCATGTTTAAGACTCATCTGCAGAGTGAAGCACTTACACTTGATCCACTTCGTTGCCAGCTGGGATGTGCAGTCATGACCAAGCCCAGAGTGCTTTGTTGGGGTCTCCCAGTGCCACCAGTGGCCTCCGTGCTGTGGGAGCGGGGTGTGCAGGGTGCTGCTTGGCTGGGGACAGCAGAGCAGGATGGTGGCTCCTGCAGCCCTTGCCCGAGGCTTTTGTTGAAGCTCACTGAAACTATCTGTGGCCACCGGAGCCCGAGCAGAGCCCCGGGCGACAGCGGAGGCTGGGGCAGCGAGTCCCCGTCCCCGCGGAGGGGACACGGCCAGCGCCGTCCCCCGGGGCGGCCGCCAAGCAGCAGGCGGGAGGAGATGGGGTCACAGCTCCCGCTGGAGGGGGACCAGGAGCGATTCCGGCTTCTCTCTTAGTTTCCAGCTCTTTTCTTTCTCTTCTGTTCCTTTCCTGCTGGCAGCGTGCTCGGCCCTCTCCTGGTGCTGCGAGGACAATGGGGCTGCGAGGTGGGGCGGGAGGGGGACGGAGATGAAAGGGGAAAAGTAAAATCGAACCATGTCTGGAAGGGCATTTTGATGTAAATGGGACTTTTTGATAGACTTTGAGAGACACCGGCAGAAAGGGCACCGGCCCCCTTCGGCGCGCTGAGCTCTGGTCTCAGCTCTTTCATTTCCTCAGGAAAAGGGCATTTTTTCACCTCCTGTTGGGTGCAGCCACGGTTCCTCCTGGTCCTCTCCGTCCCCATCCCTGCCCGTGTCCTGGTGTGAAGCACTATGTGCGTGTCTTAATGAACTCCCAACAACCGGAGCTCCTGTTCAGATGGTGAAAGCAGTGGCTGAAGCTCAGGAAAGGGATATGGCTGCTTGCAGCCCATGGGCGGCGGGGAGGGCCCGGCTCCATCCCACCTTCCTCCCCCCGGGCAGCTCCCTGAAACCTTCCCCCTCCCCGGGGAGGGCGCGTGTTTGATCCGCTCCCGTGCTTTTGATCCCAGCCTTTGTCCTTGGCACCGTCTCGCAGCTCTCGCGTGTCGGTGGAGATGTGGCCTCACCGTGAGTCATCCTTCCTTTCTGCTGCTGTTTTATTTTTCCCTTTTCCTTCTCCTAAGAGAGCACTTAGTAAAAGGAAGCAGCGCATTCATCCAGGAAACAGGAGCACAACAAACGCCTGCCGTTTATCCTTTCGAAGGCATCTCCCTTGAGGTGTTGCTGCTGCTGTGACAGGCTGGGGAGAGGCAGCTGCTGGTGAGGGGTCTGGGCGTGCTCCCCTGTGCATGGTCCCCAGGGTCCCTCGTCCTGCCTGGCCGCGGGGAGCCCTCGGGGAGTCACCTTCCCATGTGCTGGCAGCTACTGACCCTGCCAAGGCGGGAGGAGGAGAAACGAGGACAGAGCTGCTCCCTGGAGAGAAGTCTGACAGGTCGAGGGGCTGGGAGGGGGAGCCGGGAAGGTCGGTCGGAGCCTGCATCCGTGTGTCCCCTGCCGGCGCTGGGGAGCCCAGGAGGAGCCCTGTCACTTCTCATCTTGGAGTTGTCGCCTGAGCCCGGGGCTGGGCTCGTGTCCTCCCCGCACCTCCCCGCCGCTGCCTTCAGTCGTCTCGCACACCGAGCTGTCAGCAGCCCAAAATTTACTGCTGGCATAAACCCATCAAAAAGCCAAACTGTTGGTCGGTAAAAATGGCAAAGCAATTGCAGGGAAACTTGTTTCTTCCTCTGACAACTTCTGAGTCAGTCCTTTAATCTCTAATCTAGGTTTATGGTCATTTTATTGAAATGCTGGGCTCTGTGGAAGGCTGACATGTATGACCATCATAAAGCAGGAGTTATGGGAGCCCAGAATTGCCTTGATGGTCCAAGTGTCTGCAGGAAGCATTTTTAAAATCCGTAATTGGGATTTATTGGCCATTGTGGCTTAAACTGTCAGGAGAAAATAAAATAATCAGCCTGGGATTTTTTTTCCTCTTCGGCTTTTGACTCTTTCCACATATTCTTAAATCTTTTGGTGCTTTGTTTCTGTGCTTAATTCCTTTGTAATGGGGGGATGTGGGTGAGAGAAGGGAGCCCAGTCCTGTTGGTGCCTCGGCTCCCATCCTGGGGGTGCAGGTTCCCCGTGCCCTCCTGCTTCCGTGTCCTTCACCTTGGGATGGCTGGGATCTCATCAGTGTCCCATGGGATGTGGTGATCATGGACACATGGGGGATGTGGATGTGGGGACATGGAGCAACAGGTGAGCCTGGAGGAGGCCTCTTGTCTGGTTCCTGATCTGGGGTGGCTGGTTCCATGGAGGATGTGATTTGTGGGTTGGTGAGGCATTGTTAGAGATGGACGTAGCAGGAAGCGTGTGGTGGGCTGGTACAGGGAGAAGAGACACTCCTGTGTCCTGCCAGAATCTGTGTCCATCAAAGCATCCATTGCATTGGAGTTAAAACGTACCAACACCAGAGCTCAAGGCCAAGGGCACATTTAGTACCAAGAGCCCATCTGAGGCAGTGCCATGGAGGGGGGTAGGTGATGCTGGAGTGGGCCGAGCCCTGCTTGGTTTTCGGCAAACCTTGGGAAGGACCATGGTGTTCTATGTCGTGTTCTCTTTTTTGGGTGTGTTGAACCAACCCAGCTTTCGGGTTTTTTTTTCCCAGTCTGTGAGTGACTCCTGTGCTTTGCCTTATGCCTGTCCATGTCCAATGGGGCACGGACTCATCCAGGCTGTGGATGCACCGTATGGCTCTCGTTGGTGCTGCCATTCTCTGGCTTGCCTGGTGCAGGATGCACCCAGCAAAACTCCTGCCCCTTCCCCGTTATCTGCCATTCCCAATTTTCTCTCCATTAACCTGCGACCGCAAGCAACACCCAGCAGTGCCAGGTCCACAGTTACCCTGGAATAATCTGCTGGGCTTGATAAATATCTCTGCTTCCGTTTTGTTTAACAAATATCTCCTTTAATGGCACAGCTTTTTGTTAAGCTTCCTCGCATTATCATCCCGCTTAATCATGCAGGGTGACTTCTAAAAGTACTTTTTTAAAAAATGCCACTTTTTATCCAGGTTTTAAAATTGAAACTCATTTTTTATCCAGAGGCAGGATATAAATGAGTCTACTAAAATTAGATTAATCCTAATAAGAATGTCAGTTATCATTTCTGAATACATTAATTTTTTTTTTTTTAAATTTTACATGCCTCTTTAGCTATAATTGCTGGTGTAATTTCTTACACAGACATGGTGTGTCCTCATGGTTGACAGAAATACTTAATGCAATGTCGACACCGCACTAAGTTCTAAATTAGTGCGTCGCAGACACTGCCAATGGTTTGAACTTTCTCCTTAATAAGTTAAAAAAAGAGAAAGGGAAAGAGAAAAACACCTTAAATGCAAAGAAAGACTTAAAAGAATTGAGGGAGTTGAAGTGGGATAGTTGGAAGCTAGAGCCCCATTAAGGGCTTTTGTGGGAGAGGGAAGCAGGAAGGGATGGAGGAGCTGGGGGTCCTGGAGGTCAGGGAGGATATTTGGGGTCCAGCAAGGAGTTTGTGGGGTGAGTCCTGCCAAGAGCTGGCAGCTGCAGGGCAGGATGGAGGAGCTGAGGGCTGCGGAGGAGATTTGGAGTCTGGTGTGGGATTTGTGTGGGTGAGTCCTGCCAGGGGCTGCAGGGCAGGATGGGGTGGTCCCGCAGCAGCACCGGTGCTGCTCACTTGGGGTTTTCCCAAGCCAGGATAAATGACTCCCATTTCCTGGGGGGCCCCCCCAAAACCATCGCTCCAAGGTGGGGGTTGGTCTCTGCTCTTGCAGCTCTGGTGAGTTTGAGGATTGTGCTCCGTGTTGGGGATGGGCTTTGCCTGAGGGGTCAGCGGGACAGACGGACGCCAGCCTTGGAATAAACTCCCGTTGGGTTGGTGGCATCAGCCCTTACAGGCTCCCGGCGTGGTGGCATGGCTGGGACATGGCCCCCGCCTGGTGGTACACGCTGAGTGGGGCGAGGACGGCCGCTGGGAATGCTGGAGCTAGCGGGATTTTGGGACAAGGCTCTGGGGAATCGCATCTGGCAGCAGAGCAGGGGGGCAGGATGTGGTTGGGGGAGACTTTGGTCTCTCCTGTGGCTCTCGCCAGTTTTCTTCCATGAGTGTGGGTGGCAAGGCGGAGGATTTCGTCGCGGGGGGAGGATTGGGAACACTCCCCATCCGCAGGCAATTGGAAACTGCTGGCGCTGGAGCGGGACAGGCTGGGTGCTCTGCCCTCCTCCTCCTCCTCCCCAGGCCCAAGGGCTGGGTTATTTTTAGGTTTAAACATGAGCTTTGCTTAGTGCCTTGTGAAAGCTCCCTCTGGGAGTGGGAGCCGTGTGTCCCGGCGGAGTCTGGTGACATCCTTGAAAAAGGAAAGAAGCACCAGTCCCGAGATCTCCAGCTCTGGCAGCACCTGTGACACCAGAGCCAGTGCTGGGTTCTGGTTCCTCTCCTCTCCCATTCCCAGCTGGAAGTTGAACGTTGGATTGAAGTTCAGCTGTACGTGTAAATCTGGCCTAAAAATAAAAGCAAGTACAAGCCAGATCTCTTTGGGCTGGAGGAGGGATTAAAACCTGACACTGCTGTGCTGTGCTGGCCTCTCTCCTGGCCCCTCCCTCAGCTGCTGCTCTTCCAATCAGCCTTCAACTGGGTAAACTGGGAGCAGTGGAGGGGGAGCACAAGAGTGTCCCAGCTCCTTCCCATGGTGAAACCTTTAGGAGGGTCTTTCTGGTGTAGATATGGAGAAAATTTGGGCTGTTGTGCCAGTACAGGACCTCACAGTAAAGAGGGGGTGTGGGCAGCACTGGGAAGAGGTTCTGGGGAGAAAGGGGCAATTTCTTCCCTGCTGAGTGACATCCAGAGCAGGGCTGGAGGAGGAGGCTGGATTCAGCTTTCCTGCAGAGCTGGCTCTCCAGGCTTTGGTGATGGCTCAGTTCTGTTCGGGAGGACAAGAGAGGAGAAAACAAATAAACTTTTGAGGTCCTGTGACTCATCTTTAGCTTTTTCTCCCAGACCTAACCCAGCCCCATCCACCCCCGTGGAGCGGGGCCAAAGGTCCTGAGTGGCCGAGTGCAGCGAGCCGGTGGTGGGACTGGTGTGGGAGTGAGGAACATGGGGTGACCTGGTTCAGCCAGGAGAAGGGAAGACTCCAGGGAGACCTTGGAACCCCTCCAGTTTGGGGCTCTAGGACAGCTGGAGAGGGACTTTGGATGCGGGATAGGACAAGGGAGAGTGGCTTCCCACTGCCACAGGGCAGGGTTAGATGGGATATTGGGAAGAAATTCTTCCCTGTGAGGATTGTGAGGCCCTGGCACAGGGTGCCCAGAGAAGCTGTGGCTGCCCCTGGGTCCCTGGAAGTGTCCAAGGCCAGGTTGGATTGGGCTTGGAGCAACCTGGTTTAGTGAAAGGTGTCTCTGCCCATGGCAGGGTTGGAACTGGATGGTCATCAAGGTCCCTTCTAGCTGGGGTGGACAGCTGTGGGCAGATGTGCACATGCCCTGTGTTGGGACGGGGGGTTGGGAAGCTCTTAATAACCCCCAGGGCCGGCGGCAGCCGAGCGAGTTCCCAATCATGACGCCAGGGCTGAGGGCTGGTGATTTGCAGCTGCCTGGGAAGATGGCGCTTCCAGACGGGAGCCGGAGCCGGAATGCCAGAACTCGTTTGGCCACTCCGGGAGCCGGGGGATCAAAGGGCCCGGTGTGAGTCAGGGCGGCGCGGTGGGAGTGACGCTGCTCCCCTGGGACCAGGGGCTGGCAGGGCTGGTGAAACCCGGGAGACCTGTCGGGGCAGGGCAGGGCATCCCACAGCTGGGATGGGGAACCCTCCGCGGGGTTTGCTCCTCCCTGCCCAGTTCCTAACGTTGGGATTAATCCTTCAAACCGCAGCATTGCATCCCCGGGCTGAGCCAGAGCCTCGGGGACCTGGGTGGGTGCTCTGGAGCTGTCACCCAGCCCTCCGTGGGATCTCCAGGGATGGAAACATGAGCCCTGGGACACAGTGAGGGGCTCCTGAGAGGCTGGGGAAATCCGGGAGACCCTGTGGTTTCTGCTGCTCCCCAGGACATATGCGGCCTTAATTTTTGTGGTATTTCTCAGAAAACTGCGGGAGGCTGGTGGCTTCTCTCCTTCGCTTTGGTGAAGGCCAGTGACGTGGGAAGCTCAGGGATTTGGGGAGCCCTCTTGTAGCCCTTGGAATGCAGCAGCAGGTTACCCAGTCACTGTCCCATGGAGAGATTTGAGATTCCTGGCTGCAAACTGTGCTTGTGGGGTGCAGGGTTAGTGGGATGTCAGGTCCTGGGGTTCAGGAAGGAAGGGGCTCCCTTTCTCCTAGGGCCCAGCCACCAGCTGTAACTTCAGCTCTTGGCTCTTAGCTTCCAGTTCTTCTTTTTTTCCAACTGAGCTGGAGAAATGAGAGGTGGGAAGAGGGGGGATCTTGGAAAACACTGGGGTTTGTGTCAGTTCTGGTGTGCTGAGCCCCCCACCCGCCCTTCTCTGTGGCCCCAGCCGTGCTCTGGGGAGGGGGGGGCTGCAATTTGCCTCCGTTCTGTCCCGACTGGGGTTGATCTGCATGAGAATGAGTGGGGCTTGGCGGGGAGGGCTAGTCTTGGGTTCCTTGGGCATATTCCTGCCGCTTTCCTTTCCAAGTGGGCGCCCGGCCGCCGCCGCAGCCCCTGCCAAAGTAATTCTTTGCTTTGGAACCAGGAGACGAAATCTCCTCCGTTTTATTTCAGAGGGGTCAGGGAAGGAGTGAGAACCCCGCTGATCCAACCGTGTTCCCTTTTAACCTGCCTCTCCCTCTCTCCCCCTCCCGGCCCCCCGTCCTCCGGATGAGCGGGGCTGTAGCCAGGGCACGAGTGGCCAAACCAAAGCCGGAAAACACACGGAGCCGAGCAGGAACATGAGCTGTTTCCGATGGATCATTTAATATCTGCAGCATCCCAGGGCTGGGATTGTGCCGCTCCTCGTTGCCGTCAGGGTTTTGCGATGTCTGACGTGTGCTGGGCTCTGTCGTTCTGCCTCCATGTTTTCCCTGTGGGTTTTAGGTGGTGTTTTTTGGGGTGGGGGTCATGGTGCAGCATCCAGCTGTCAGCCTCTGTTGAGGTAGGGATTGGGGTGCGGGCAGGAGAAGGTGAGTGCCCACTGCCCACACCTCGGCCCCGCCGCCGCCCAGCCTCATTGTCTCACTTCTCTCTCCATTCCTACGCCAATTAAAGCGCCGTGTTGCCATTCATGGCCCTTATGGTTTTGTTCAGTTGTCTGTCAGCTCTTGTCAAGCCCTGTCCCCTTCCCCTCCCCCGTTTCCAAAAACAAAACCCCTGACAAACCCCCCTTTGAATCCCCTCTTACCTCACTCCCAGCGTGGGGCCCCATTGCCGGGGGATGCCGGCGGCGGCGGCAGGGAGACCGCTCCCCACGCCGCCTTTGTGGGCCGCCGCCGCCCCCCGGCCCTCGGCCTCCCGCTTCTGCCAGCATTAATTAGATAACTCGGCCCCTCTTGATTCCTCCGAGGGGAGATTGGGACGATCCGACTCCAGGGAGAAAATATGGCTTTTCTTCCTCTTTATTTTTTGGCCAAGCCCTTGGTTCCATCGCTGCTGGAGGTGCTTATTGTGCTGGGAAATAACGGGTTTGGGGGGTGGGTGTGGGGCGACTGGGGGGCTCCCAGTGTTCCTCATTCCCTGTCTGCACTCTAGGTGGGCGTGGGCGGGAGCCCGGGGTCCCCCGAGCCCACGCCAGCGGCTGCGGAGAGTGCTGCAGGTGGCAGCAGCAGCCTGCGCCAGTGCTCTGGCCCTAATTAAATCTGCTCCAAAATCCCTCAATTAGCAGCAGGTTTTGTTTCCCCCCCTCGCAGGGTTTGCATTGAGATCGTTCGGGTGCAGCATCCGAGTGCATGGAGTGTGCGCGGATCTGGGAGGATGGAGCAGCACATGGCTGCTCCTGGCAGGCCCAGCTGCTGCGAGGGCTGGGAGCCTTCCCTGTTCTCCCCCTCTCCTCTTCCTCCTTCTCGGGGCGTGAGGGTGCTCAGCAGCTGTCCCTGGAAGTGATGGACTGGCATCAGGATACGTCCTGGCCCAGCCCATGATGGGACAAAGGAGAACGTTCTCCTTTTGCGGGCGCTGCCTTTGCTGGTGATGATCCGTCGTCCTCCTTGAGGCTGGTGGGGAGTCTGGCGCTTGGATCGTCTCCCTGGCCATGCTCTAATTATGGGGATAGCTCAGGGAGAAAGCTCTTCCTGCAGCCCTGCTGTGGCACAGAAGGGCTGAGTCACTGGGGCCAGGGATGTCACCAGCTGTGGTGGCAGCTGTTGGCTGTGGGTGCCGAGGTGTGGCTGGCATCCCACAGCATCCGTGCCAACTTTCCTGAATCCTGCTGACCTGTTCTCCCAGCATCCTGATGGCTGGAACCCTCCTCTGCTCTTGGCTGGTGATAACCTTGGTGTGACGCTTCCCTAGGAGAAGGGGTATGGGCTGCAGGAGGGAAGAGCAGACCTGTCCACAAGCTGAAGGTTTGCAGCTGAAACCAGGATCCTGCTCCCGACTTCCTGCTTTTGAGAAACCCAGCAGTGGTGGGTATTTTCATGGAAAGTGGCTCTCTGGTGTGTCCCCCAGATATTGAGTAAGGGCTTGGTCTTCAGAGCTACGGCAGCGACTGCAACATGTGAACAAAGCTCAGGGAGCTATAGTGGGACCTTCCCTGTGTCCCACCTTCCCTGCGTCCCACCTTCCCTGCGTCCCATCTTCCCTGCGTCTCACCTTCCCTGCTTCCAGTGCTGCTCAGGGTAAGCAAGGTGCTCTCTTGGCCTTCAGTATTTGAGGCTGCTTGGGGAGAGGTATAGTCCAAAGTGTTGAACGTGAGGCTCAAACATGTTGAACATGTTTGCCAAACCTCTGTGTGAAGTGTTGGAGTGACCTCTTGGCCGTTGCCAAAGCCATGGGAATCCCCAGAGCCACTGCTTTCCTTGTGGAGAGGTGCTGGGAGCCAGGCTGTGACTGGGGCTGGTGTTTGAGTGTGAACAGACTACACTGCCTTGGGCACCACCCCCCTTTCTGGGCAGAGAGGGGCAGTTTGGGTTCATTTCCCCCTGTACTCGGTGTTTCCGTGCCTTCCGCTCAATCCCAGCCCTGGCTTGACCGTGACCCAGAGTTGGTCACAGCACGGAGCTTTCCGGGGTGTCTGTGCCAGGGGGACGCTGGCTTGGGCATCTTGTAACTTCACCTCAAAAAATGTCACCCTTGGCACCTGGGGGTGTGGGGTGGGGGGGTTACCAGCCTGCGAGGAGCCTCCCAGCTGGCAGGAAAGCAACAAAGGAGTTTTGGGGAGCAGCAGAGTTGGAAAATGGCATCCTGGAGCTGGGGGGGTCGGTGAGCGTTGCCATGGAGACCCGTTTATGCCTCACTGATGCGTCGTGTAAATCCGTTTGGAAACGAGAAGGGCCTTTTGTCTTTGGGAGGGTTGAATGGGCCTCATTAAACCCGAGATGAGGAAAAAAAAGGGGCCTTAGAGTGTATCTGGGAGGGGGACGAGACGGGACGGCCCCGGGGGGGCTCAGCAGAGGCTGTTCCCTCTCCCAGGGTTGGTGAGGAACTGGGGGAGCTCGAAGGTGAAAAATATCTCCCTGGACAGTGGAGACCAAAGGAGTGGAGGAGATAGGACCTTCTTTCAGATACCTGAAATCGCTGGCTCTGTGTGGCCACCTCGGCTCCAAAGGATGGAGCAGAAATAGAAGAGGGCTGCCGAAGGGCAAGGAAAATAATTATCCATAGATTAGCAGGGGGAAAAAAGATGGCAGGCTCTTCTAAAGGAGACTAATAATAGAGGAGCACATGAAAGGAGTGGGATCTGAGAGCGTGGGGGTTTGTGTGCTCCTATTTACCCTCTTGTGGTGACGAGCGGCGCGATGGACGAGTGAGAAGGCGACATACAGAGGGAGGAACCTTTTCATTCCACTTGTAATTAACTTCCTTCCACGGAATATCTTTGTTCCCAAGAGCTGAATGGGAGTCAAAAAAGAGAAAGGGGCTGTGCCTCTGCATGCTGGCACCTCTCCGGGGAAGGGCTGTGGATGCTGATATTGTGCTAGGATCAGGTGGGCCTTTGGGGTTAGGGTGTAATTCCTCTGGTTTGATTGTCCTCGGCTTTGGAGAGCTGAAGTGAGGTGGGTGAGGGCTGCAGTGTCTCACTGATATCTCCTGGTGTCACCAGGAGAACCTCTCCCTGTGACACAGAGTGTCTGATGTTCTCAGCTCAGTCTCCCTGGGAACCATGTGGTTGTCCCTGTCTGGTAATGCTTTTTGACCTGTGAAGTCTCATTTCACCTGAGGTCCCAGTTTTTACTACTGACCTCTCAATTCTCTTTCTTGGTGAAAATACAGATTTTGGCAAGGGCAGAGGTGGCTGGGTGTCACCAAGGGGGCTTTGGATGAGCTGTGCAGGGACCCTCCAATGGCTGGAGTGTGATGTGGCTCTGTGACATCGGGGTCTGGAAAACAACTCTGGGGACAGGACTGATTCTTCTGGCGGTGGCAGAGAGTCCCCAGTGCCTGGGCATGGCTGCTGTGTCCCAGGAAGAGTGGGGCAGAGAGGGCAGGGTTGGATTTGTGTGTGGCTGGGCACTGGCAAATGGCAGGGCTCAGGAGTGTTTTTCAGGATCCCACACCCAGTTTGAACATAGCGCTTTGGCTTTTTTACTGGATCTGGCCCTTTCCCATCCCTTCCTTGAGGTGATTTCCAGTGGGTGGGAGCTGTGATCCGTCTGGAAGGACTCACGTGTTCTGTTGGTGTGGAGAGCTGGGCCCACGGGGACTTCAGCTGCCCAGACACCAGGAAAACCTCCCAGCTCCTGCAGGTCTCGCTCTGCTGGGCGCTGTCAGCCTTCCCTGCCAGACGTACACGTCCTCCATGTAAGATCCAGTTATTTTTGGATTTCTTTGAAGCAAACAGCATTTAGCATATGTCATCCTATGTGTATGTCAGCATCAGCTTTAGAACATCTTCTCCAAGGAGAAGGTTCTTGGGAAATGTTGTTCTGTTTCCGCCAAGCCTGAAATCAGGTGAGGGGCATTGTATGCTGTGGATGTGAGGAAAGGGGATGCTGCCCTGGAGATTTTGTGGTTAACGTGGTGCAAGGAATGCCTGGATCCAGGGGGAGAGCAGCTGGAAAATGTGTCAACCCATTCTTGTAAAAAGCTGTATTTTTAAACCATTTTTTGGTCTTCCCTAACAAAGAGCTGAAGGACTATTGGGTTTTAAGGTTCCAGATGACTTACCTGCAGGACACTTGTGTCTGCAGGATTGCTGGGAATGTGTTGGCTCATCCATGTCTATCTGTGTGTGCCCACATGAAGGAGAGAAGCCTGCATGGGAGGGGAGTGTGGAGGAGTGGGGTATCGTTCCCAATATGACTCCTGGGCTTGCTCTGGCCAAACTTGCTCTGTTTTCCTCCTTAGCCTGTGTTCTTCCTCCTCTCCCAGCAAACCTTCTCTGGGATGCCTCCGACACCAGGCCCTGGCTGAGTCCATGGCTCTTCCAGCAGGTCCCACCTGTAGCCCTCGGTCGCTCCATCAGATCCCACATTTTGGACCCCCACGGGGAAGTGAGGGGGGCTCTGCAAGGGGCTGGGGGCCCCACCAGCAGCCCCCCCAACTCAGGGCACAGGAGAGACTGCACTTTAATCCCATCTCCCTGCTCCGGCATCCCGGCATCCTGCTGCCAACAGAGCTCCCGTTGTTTACCCAACTCGGAGGAATCGGTTTACAAGGCTCACAAATCCCCTTTTCACCTTTCCCATCAGAAAACACCTCCCGAAACAATGAGGAAATTGGACGCTGCCACCTGATCGCTCCCAAGGAACCTGCGGGGCCGGGAGCTGGGGGCCGGGAGCGGCGCTGGGGATGGGGATGCCTGGCTGGGATGGCCGGGATGGTCCCTTGGCTCTGCGGGTGGGCAGCCACGGGTGCCACCCAAAAATCACATCAGAGGCTTTAAGGGGTGAAGCTGCCCGTGCTCTCCACCTGCTCAGCTGGCAAAAAAAATACTTGTTTTAAGCTTTAATGGCTGTAGTTAATCATTCCCACCCCCTAGACATGAGGAGAAAGGATGCTGGGATGTTACCTGTGAACTGATGATGGTGCCAATCACAGGATCCCAGAATGGTTTGGGTCGGAAGGCACCTTAAAGCTCATCCAGTTCCACCCCCTGCCATGGACAGGGAGACCTTCCATTATCCCAGGTTGCTCCAAACCCCATCCAACCTGGCCTTGAACACTTCCAGGTTGGGGTAGGAATAAAGCTGGAGCCACCATCTTCCTCCTCCTGTGTGGTGGGCAAGGTAGAGGAGAATGATTCTTAATGCTGAGAGTTGTTTCAGCATTAAGGTTGAGCTAAGTTTTAGTTTTCCTCTTTTTTTTTTCCCCTTCCCCCTTAAAACAGGGAAATCAAGCTGTGTTTTCCAGAGGAACAGCAGATTTCCCCTTCCCTCCCTGAAATTACAGTGGGTGCTCTGAGGGCACGATGAATTTCCCTATTAATTTAAGAGTTGCTCTGTTCATTCCTCCGGGTTAAGATAAATCTGAAGACGTGTCCTTGTGAAGACAAGTCAAGAGTGTAATTCCTTTTTGTCTTCAACCATGCCTCGGAACTAAAATTCCTCGTCTCCAGAACTGGCTGAAATCCTGCACTCAGGCAACATGTGACAATTTTTGGACTTTTTTCCTCTCCTTTTCTTGTGATAAATGTTGCTTTTCACTGTGTATTTTAAAGGAGAATTTCCCAGAGAACTAGCCTCTGGCATGGTGGGAGCTGTTGTTTTTCTTCCCTAGGACGATCATCACAAGCTGTTCTTGTGACAAAGCAGAATTTTTGGGGGAAATAAAGGTCTCTGTGTGTGGTGAAAAGCTGGAAGAGCTGTGTGAGTGGTTCAAGGCACAGACCTCAGGTTTATCTCCTCCGCCTGTGCTGCCCGGGCTGTCATCTGGAAACAGCCCTGCTGTTGGAGAAGAGGGGAAATGGAGGAGAAAAAAATTGGGAAAATTGGAGGACAAAGGGAAAGCCGTCTGTGTGCGGGTGGGAATGTGGCTGGTGGGGAACAGCGGTTGGAGGGAGCAGCGCAAAAGCTCCATGCACAGGGAAATGGCTCCGTCTTGCTCCATGTTTGCGTGGACCTGGAGGATGTTCCTGGGCTAATTCCCAGACAGCAGCTGTGTGCTTCAGGAGCTGAGGCTGAGCATTCGTGGAAGGGATTTGCCTCCTTGTTTTATCCTTACATAAACCAAAGGTAGGCCTTGGTCCTGAAGTTCCTGAGATGAAGAGGTGCCAGCAGGATGTGGTGCTGGGAGGTTCTCAGCTCCCTCGGTTGCTTTGTGGCCCCTCCCCTGCTTACAAATCCATTTGGCCTGATCCCAGCAGGCTGGTGGCCCAGGGACCGGTTGGTTTGCAAGTGTTGGCCAAGGTTTTGGCCACAGAGGTGTGATAGGTCCTCCTGGTATGGAGATGAGGGTGGATAGGAGCCTTCTCCTCCTGCTCTGGCGGTGCAAGACATCTGCTTGACTTGTTTGTGGCTTCCTGTTTGGCATCTTCTGGGCAGGAGGGAGCTGGCAGGGGCTGGAGGAGGGAGCTTGAGTCACTCCGGAGTCCTGTGCCAGGAAGCCTCTGACTCAGCCCAACCGTGGAGAAAGGAGTGTGGGATCCAGCTGCCTCTCGGGGTGGGAACCCGTGCAAGTGTTCACTTGCGCTGCGTGTCTGCGGCCGGGCGGGGAGGGAGGGACAGGGGCTGCTCCCGGCTCCTTCTCCCGCTCTGGCCTTGCGTCAGGGCTCTGGCCCTGGGTGGGGAAGCCTTTATCGCTGCCGAGCCTTTGGAAGCGCGTGCTGGCCACTGGCCAGGTGACCTACTTGGTAGTGTGAAGCAAAGCATGGCTCACCTGCTGGCAGTGCTGGGATGGAGCCGGGCTCTGCGTCCCACCTGCATCCCTAAACACCCTCCAGGGGTCAAGTTTCCCACTCTCTCCTGGTCACCTTCTGCCCGAATCATGACTTGTACAAAACTCCCTGCAACCTCACGTGGCCAAGGTGCTGCTGTGCTGGTGGTGCTGGGGTTGGGATGATCCCAGCTGCCCCATTGTGCTGCTTTGGGTACTACTGGAGCTGATGTGGTAGAGGCAGAGCTGCAGCCAGGCCGGCAGGATGGGCCCATAACCCCTCTAAATCCAGCTCTGTGATGGGGCTGTGCCCGCCATCCCTGTGCCGTGCCCTGGGTGCCAGGGATGCTCCTCTGACCCGATGAGCTGCAAGTGAGGTGCAGATGATGTCTGTGTGTCTGCCCTGCTGCTACAGCTGGCATCGAGCTCCAGAGCCCGTGCCAAGGGCACTGGGGGTGCGTGGGCTCTGACTCCGCCTGCCTGCTCCCAGCCCGGCCTGTGGATCTGCTGGGCTCCCGCAGCCAAAGGTCTGGTGCTGGTTCCAGCTCTGTGGCTTCTTGCTAAGACTTGCATGGAGCCACGGAGCAGGTTGGTCTTCTGTGTTTGATCTTCCTTCCGTGGAGCCTGCAGCTCCAGCCGGAGCAGCTGGCTGGGGGAGAAGGTATCCCAGCCCCCATCCGATCTCCGGGGTGGGCTGGGGCAGGGATGGGCTGTGTCCGACAGCGGAAGGGGAAGCGTGGCCGTGCAGCCTTGGCAAAGGGCTCGCTTCGTGCTTTGCCGTGCCCAGATTACGTGAGGGAGTTGCAGCAGAGATAACTCTGCAGGAAAATCCATTCCCACCTTATCTCCCATCAGGAACGCGTTTAGTTGCCTACATCAAAGTAGATGATCTGCTGCTTCCCTCCTTGCTGCCCTAATCCTCTCCTTCACACTGAAAAAACCTAATCAGAGCCTTGCCCCACCATAACAAGATCCGAATGTTAATTATCAGCATCTTGCCTTCCCAATGCCCTGCCTCCCAGCCCCGAATAGCTTTTCTCCCTCCTTGCTCCTCTCCATCCGGTCCTCCCACGCTCCTGGGCACGCTGTTGAGCCTGGCTCCGTAGAAGTTGTCCTGCAGGATGCTTCCTTCCCTTCCATTTAAGGACAGGAATTCCTCAGGGAGCCGGGGCGTGGACGGGATCCCTCCCTGCGCCCCATTGTCAAGACTTCTCCCTGTGCCTAATTATTGCCTGTCCCTGCAGGAAGCTCCTTGCCTGGCCGTCGGGCAGAGCCGTGGCGTCTCCCAGCCCTTTGTGGGAAGACTCATTCCCTGTTGGATGCCAGGCTTGGGACCGGGAAGGGTGCCCGCCCTCGACATGGCTGGCGAGTGGGACTGACCCAAGCCAGCCCTCGTTTTGTCAGCAGAAGCCTGTGCTGGCTCCATGCACAGGCTGGGATGGTGAGGGCAGAGGAAAATGTGATTTCGGTGTCAAAACCCAGCTTACAGAGGGGGAGCAGAAGAGATGAAGCACAAAATAAATGGTGTCAGAGTGGGGTGGGCCGGGCTGTCATAGCCTCTGCTCCAGCACATGGTAACCTCTTAACCTCCTCTCTTCCAGGTTCATGACTGGGAAGGGGCTGGTCATCTACCCGGAGATTGGGGATAAACTGGACATTATCTGCCCCAAGGCGGAACCGTCCAAGCCTTACGAGTACTACAAGCTGTACCTGGTGAGGAAGGAGCAGGCGGATGCCTGCAGCACCGTCATGGACCCCAACGTGCTGGTGACGTGCAACCGGCCCGAGCAGGAGATCCGCTTCACCATCAAGTTCCAGGAGTTCAGCCCCAACTACATGGGCCTGGAATTCAAGCGGCAGCAGGATTACTTCATCACATGTGAGTCGTCCTCCTCTTCCTCGCTGCCAGCCCTGGCTTGGGAGGGCTCGGGCGCCTGGAGAGTGTCACCAGGCGCTTGTGTGTGACTTGGCCAGTGCAGAGAGCTGACACGGATGGAAAATATGTCCCGCTGAATGGGAGCAGGGGGAGGAATGTGTCACTGGCCGAGCGGGTCACCGGTCCCTATCTGGCTGCTGTGCTGTGTCCCCTGCCCTGCTCGTGGCTGGGGGCAGGAGCACGTCACCATCCGGGGTCGTCCCTGGAGCGCTGACATGCCTGGAGCCTATTTTTTACTGCCATCTTTGCTGGAGGTGTTGCAGGGCTTTGCTTTGGTGCTGGGGAGAGAGAGGAATGGTGTCTGAGGAGATGCTTGTCCTTACTCCTGGGTATTGCCTCCAAGAGCAGCCCCAGCAGTGGGAAGTGCTGGTGGTGTCCAGTGTGTGATGCGATTGAAGTGGCTGAAAAATTCTGCACACTGGCCTGTTCTCTTTGTGTCTTGGTGTGCCTTGGCATTTTCTGGAGGGGAGAGAGAAGGAGGCTAAAATTTTCTCGGAGCCTGTGGTCCATACAAGCAGGAGATCACTGCACAGAGGTGTATCTGCTTGTGCCTGCTCCGATGTGGATGGAGGGGGACCTGGGGAGCTCGGCTGTGTCTGGGCAGTGCTGCCAGCTCTCTCTCCCCTCCTCCTCAGCCTGGCTGTCCCTGCCTGGCTCGATGCGCTGCAAAGGGCACGGTGGCCGCGGCTCAGCTCCCCTCGCTGTGTGCCGCGGGCTCTGCGGCGAGCGGCTGGCACAGGGGTCACCGCCTGCGTGGGAGCGAGCGCCCGGCCGTGGGAGCTGTGTGTTCCCGGCTGGAAACAGGGTATTTTTAGCCTGGAATCCTTGAGAGGGGGTGGCGAGGCCGTGGCGGGCAGTGAGGGCAGAGGGGGCTGTGCTGTAGCGCGATGCCGTGGTGAGGCTGCTGGTCTGGATGTTCCCCAGCAAGCCTGGCTGGGGCTGTTGGAATCTTGCTGCAGAATAATTTGGAATAAACCTGATGCAGAGGAAGCAGCCGGGCCTGGCTCTGGCAGGTCAGCCTTGAGCCTTCATCACTTCTGTCATGGCAAATTTTGCCGAGGGCTTCCCGATGTGTGGCTGAGCCGGTGGTGGCAGGGGCTCATGGAAGTCTCTGTTCCTTGTGTGGCCATGGAGATGCCAAAGTGGCTCCTGGATGGTCAACCAGGGAAGTTTCCCTAACAGGAGGGGTGACAGCAGGGACGACCTGGCGCCACAACCCACGGAGCCGGCTCGGCTCGGCGCGGTGCTGGCAGCGACCACGGGCTCTGCAGGGCTGAGTCACTGTGGCAGGGCCGGGCTCTTCCAGAACAGTGGTCATTGTCGCTGTCCAGACATGGGGATATCTGTCTCGTGTCACTTGAGGGGCACCAGCTTTGTAGCCATCAGGGGGTGAGACACCCTGGTTCCAGCCCAGATGCCCCAGATGGGCTGGGGATGCCAAAACCCTGGCACAACTCCCCCTGTAGGCTCCCATCTCCCTTACCACAGCTGGCACCAGCCCGATGGCTCTGGGACCCCAAAGTTCAGCCCTTCTGCTGTCCTTCAGCTGGTGCAAAGCTTGATTGAATACAAGCTTTGCCTGCAGTGGGCAAAAATCGGGAAGAGAGGCCAGAGTGCCAGGTTTGGGTCAGGCAAACATCTTGAAGCACTTGGTCAGTGGCTCCTCTATGTTTGGGGGTCAAGTTCAAGCACTGACACGGTCATCAAGCTAATGAGGGCTGAAATTGAGGTCCTCCAAGCTACAGCCTGTGGGACTCTCAGGCTGCAGAGAGCCCTCAAAGACAAGTAAGTTCCCCAAAACAAGCTCAGGAAGTGAACAAAGCACTGAGAAGAAGAAATATGGGATCCCTCTTACGGTAACCAAGTCCAGCAGGAAGGTGGAGGCAGAAGGATTTACCAGCCTCCGAATTACCCAAATTTTAAGGAGCTGTTTTGCATTTCACACGAAAACTTAAGTGAAAATCAACCTCCCGGAGCTTTGGGAGGCGCTTTCACAAGCGGCCGCCGGTGCATTGCTGACTCCAAACGTGGCTCCCGCGGGGCCCCCGTGGCTTTGAGCTGGTGCCAGCCCCTCTCCAAGGCTGCCAGCACACCTGGGTCACTGCAGGTGACCGGCTCCGGCTCGCTGCAGATCCGACGGGACACGCAGCCGGGATTTTGCAAAGCCGGCATAGCCCAGCTTGGGAAATCCCGGCGGCGCGTCCTGTCGGATGTTGGGCTGAGCCTTTTAAGCTCATTTTTTAATACAAAATCCCGTTTATCCTCTTGTTCCCAGTTTCAGGCTGTATAGGGATGCAGCAAGCGGGGTGCTTGGAGCATCCTGAGCATCCCTGTGGGATGCCCCCCCTCTCCTCAGGGGGCCAGCAGTGCCCTCTGCCCCTGCCTTGGACCGTTTCTGACTTTAATTTCTCTTGACTCCTCCATGCTTTGATGCGAAACCCCTTGGAGCTGGGAGCTGCCAGCTGAACTTTGGCCCCTGGGTGGGCTGAGGATGCTCCTGTGATCTGGCCGTACCCTCTGCCGAGCAGCCCCAGGAGCTCTTTCTGCCAAGAAATAAAATAGCCAGAAAAACAAAGTCAAAAGTCTCCTGAGCAGACCACCCACATGTTGTCTTTTTCACCCCCCCAGTTTTTCTCCCCTCCCTTTCCCCAAGCTTTGCCTGGACACACAAAAGGGTTTTTTTCTCCCTTTTCATTTCTAAGCCGGGGAAGCGACGCTGGAGCCGAGGGGAACAGGGCGTGTGCCGCTCATCCCCCACCTTCCCCAGCGGCTGGAAAACCTCCCCACCGGAGCCGGGGGGCTTCCTGGGGTCCCTCCTATTCAGGACTGCTCCTTGCCATCGCTTTGGATATGCCAAGCCTTGTTTAGGGACACTTTTATCATGGAGGGACACGGCCCCAGCCCTCGGCTTAGCAATGAAAAGGCTTTTGAAAGCCGCCATTCCTTGTCCCCGTCCTCTCCAGAGCCTCACACCGACCCCCTCCACATCAGCTCCAGGCTTTCCTTAAAAGCATCTTTGCTCCCGGGGGTGGATAAGGAAAGGTGATGCTTATTCCTAAGGCTTTCCATAAAGAACAAGATGCAGCAGCTCCTGCCTGCAGGTCTACACTGGAGACTGAGGCTGGGGGGGCACGTGGGACTCCAGCAGGATGTGGGCACCATCCCCAGGAGGAAGTGCTGAGAGGGTGAAGGAGCTGGGAATTTGGGCATTGTGTGTTTTATATCATGATATGTTGTAGTTTCTTCCATCCCTGGTCTCCCGGGTGTTTTCCTGCTTGCCTTTGGTGCCTTGGTGGGATTCCCTGTCCACAGTGTCCTGTCCCCTCCCTACAAAATACTTCCCACTGGAATAGCCTCCCCCACTGCCCCGTGCCTGCACTCCCAGGACGTCGTGGGCAGCTCCGGCCCCACCATGGCTTATCCAGCCCTGCAGGTTCAGCTCCCTCTACCTCCCCTCCTAATTCACTCCAGCTCCTAATTGCATTTGCTGCTCCTCTTTGAACTTGCTCCAGTTTTACTATCTCTGGTAATGAGGTGCCTGGATAGAGATCCATTAATCCCCGTGTCCTGGCAGCAGGGTGACGTGAGGAGGGGCTCCCGGAGCAGCTCCCTGCTATCCCAGAGCTCTGGATCAGAGAATCAAAGAACAGTTTGGGTTGGAAGGAGCTGCTAAATGTCACCTAGTCCATCCCTGGAATGCCCCATCCCTGGAAATGTTCAAGGCCAGGTTGGATGGGGCTTGGAGCAACCTGGGACAGTGGAAGGTGTCCCTGCCCATGGCAGAGGGTGGAACTGGATGGACTCCCATAGTTCCTCGTCCATTCTCTTGTTTGGTTTCGGGGCTGGTGGTGGTCCTGGCAGCCCCTTCTGTGTTCGGTGGGGTGTGGAGACCCCAGGCAAACCTTGCTCAGCTTTGGAGTGTCTCCAGGCAGCTGTTTGCAGAGGTGGTGGTGGTGCTGAGGTGTTCTTCCAGGTGGGATCTCTCACCTGTCCCTCTGCCAAGCCCCTGGGCACAGCCTCAGTGTCCCACCTGTCCCGTGAGCCTCTTTAAAGCACAGAGCCCCTGTTTGATGACAATGCTGAAGAAAAAGCAAGGTCCCAATAGATGTTTCCTCATAAATCCGAGGCGTTTGCTGTTTATTGTGAGTCCTTAAGCCCTTCAATCCATTTTTGATGTAATAACGTCCGTAATCCAATCCAACGCTTTTTGGCAGCGGGACGCAGTGAGAGCGGATCTATTACCCTGAGTGTTGTGTTAAAGCCCTTGTCTTGCATTTCTGTTTTTAGATGCAATTAGTCTTAACCTGGCAAGAGTTATTTGTTGTAAACCATCGCTGCCGCTGCGACGCGGCTTCGTCCCTGGGCCGAGCTCCGTCAGCGTTTTCCTGCAGCTCAGCGTGGGGAAGGGGGCCACTTATACCCTGCCAGCTGCCAGGATCATCCTTCCTCCTCTGGAGCTTTTTTAGGACACGTTGCCATACTCGCTCTTCTGGCTGTGCTCCTCCAGCTTCTGTTGGTTTGGGAAGCCTTCAGCCCGTGCCAGCGCGTGTGTGCGGAGCTGCTCGCGCTCCTTCCTGCATTCCTTGGGATTTGATAATTCCCTCCCTGGTTCCTTGGGCTGGGGGCTGTGCCGGGGGGAGGCTTTGTTAGCCCGCCAGCTCTTTGCTGATGCCATTTGAATGTGGCCACTTTAATGTGCTCCTCATCCTCCTTCCCACAACTTGTTTGGTGGAGGGGAGTTGAAAGCCCAAGGGCCGTTTGATGCCATGATGGGAGCTGTGAACTTCTGCTGATAAAACCCCAATTAAGTGGCTTCCTCATTCTTCACCCAAACGGGCCTGGCTTGCGACACACCTGGGCCAAGCAGAGCCGGCCTGGTGGCATCCATCTGGTTTTGGGGCTTTGCTGCTCCATTCCCATCCCGCTGGGAGCCGCTGGCAGAGGGTGGTGATGCCGCATGGGAGCCGGCGGCCGGACACAAACGGCTCTAACGGTGTCCTGCTCCTCACTTCAAAGCCCAGGCCCTGGCCATGTCAAACCCAAATAATGGCCCTTAGACAGCACGCGGTTCCTTGTCTTGCAGGCTTGTCTGAAGAGCGTGACCACAGTAAATGTGATTTTGTTGAGCCCTGTCCCTTAAGCCTCTGCCTCTTTTCTCTTCTCCTCCTCCCTCCTGACCTTTTCGGCTCAGCTCTGTCCCTGGACAGCCCCTGACAGCTGATCTCATGGCTCAGCCTTTCATGGCCCTAATAGGGATGAAAAGCCCCCTCAGAAAGGGCCGGTGTCCCGCGCCCGGCCGGGAGGTAAATACCTCGTGCTTTGATCTGCTCTGGGGCCAGGGGGGCCCTGCCTGCCATAACCACCCACCCAGGGGTCCCCATGCCCGCTCAACTCCCTGGCTGCTGGGCAGCCCAGCCCTGCCCGCGGCCCTGGCACAGCCAAAGGCTCTGCAGCTGGGTACTGAGTGCTGTCTGCCTGGGAAATAGGGCTGGCTGCATCCCAGGATGCTCTTCCCCAGGAGAAATGATTTCCAAGAGCATCTCTAGCATTGTCACGACCCCTTTAGCACTGTCACGACCCATTAGGAGAAAACAAAATGTGTTTAACTCCTCAGTGCTCCTGAACACTGAGGTGACAGCAGAGATGACGTGCAGGAGTGATGGCAGTGAAGAGGTGACATCCTCCCCTGCATCACCTGCCTGATCCTGCTCTGCCCCCTTGTTCCTGGGACACTGGGAATCTGCCTGTCCCCTCCAAGAAGGCTTCCTTGGCAGCTGTGGTGGGAAGCTCACACCGAAGCAGGTTTTTTGGTGCATCCCCTCTTCCCTTTCCTCATCCTGCTCTTCCAGCCCCTGCTCCTCCTGCCATGTCTGCAGCAAATCCCAGAGCATCTCCTGGAGCTGCAGCTGCATGGACTGTGGTGGACCTGGCTCTTCAGTGATGGTCACCTCCGAGGGCTTCCTTCAGGACACTGGAAGAGATTAAACTTGGCTCCTTTTGGATTAAACATTGAGTAGGAGACTCTTGAGGCAGAAGGAGCTTTCAGCTCAATGAGGAATTGAAACAAATCCTGGCATACCAGTGTGTCTGGGAAGCTGTGCATGGATAAGGGCACGCAGCTACTTCCTTGGCATATTCTTTTAAATAACCGTAACATCAAGACCCTCTCCCTGGGCTTTTCCCCTGGGGTCCCTATTGCATTCCACTGCTCCTGTAGTGCTGGGAAGAGGCTTGTTGGCATCACTGCCACTCCAGACTGGTGTGGAAGGGCCTGTGAGGGTGGGTGCTGGGGTCTGATGGTGGGTGCTGGGTGTGTGATGTTGGGTGCTGGGATGTGGTGGTGGATGCTGGTGATGGTGGGTGCTGTCTGTCACACCAAGAGCTCACTGGGGGCTCCAGGAAGCACCACCGTACTTGGACCCTGACATGTGCAGGGTGCAGGGAGTCTGGCGTTAATGAACTGTGACATGCCACCCTTTTCCATCCCTAATTTCTAGGGGTCTGTGTCTGTCCACCCCTCAGCCAGGCTGGCCCAGGTGGCATGTGGCACCTTTAGCAGGTCACCTTTCCGGAGAGGATCGGTATCACCCTCCATACGGAGTCTCTTTGCCCTGGGAGTGATGGTTTTGCTGCTGTGTAATGCCTGAGCTCTTTGATCCCACCTGGCAGTGTGGAGTGGGAGTTACACAGCTCATGGAGAGGGGGCTGTGGGAGCACTGGGATCCGGGGGTGGCTGCAGATCAGCTCTAATTTGGGGGTAGAGAGGCCCCTTCCTCCATTACTCAGTGAGGAGGCAGATCCTTGTCTGGATAGTCAGCGGTTTATGCGGCATCTGTTGGAAATTTCCAAACCCTGTAACTCAGGGTGTTGCTGGAGACCATTTGGTCCGTTCACTGGTGTCCACCTGGAGCAGAGACTCCTGAGGCCCTGCCGTACAATCCCCACGAGCAATGGATCATCTCCTGCTCCAGCTGTTGTGGGGTGCAGCACTGGGAGCTGCAGGTGATCCTGCTCTGAGCCGGGCTCCAGTGGGTGCACGACCGCAGTGGGAGCAGTGCCTGGGCTGGCTCCTCTCACAGCCATGGGATTATTTGCAATTCTGGGCCAGGAGTTTCACCGATGTCACCTCCCCACTTCCAGAAGTTCCTGCTGCTTATGCAAAGTTTGCCTGTAATTGCAGTGGGGTTTCCTCCCGGCTGTCCCACAGCACCTGGAGCTCCTGTCCCTCCCCACTGCCTGGCACCTCCTTGGCTCCCTGAGCTCTCCCAGGCAGCTGGAGCTTCCAGAAGATCTGCACATGAATCAGCCTCTCTGTCCCTGATAACCTGAGGTTTTCTCTGAGCCCCTGGGAGCAAGGATGGAGTCTGAGCTCAGGTGGGCAGCTGGCGTTGGCATCGGCCTCGCAGCTGGGGGATGGCACTGTCTGTCTTCATCCCCTTCCCAAAGGATTTCTCAGTCGTCTCCCAGATGTTTTGCTACCTAACAGGAGAGATTTACACCCTGTTAAAAGTCAAAAAGTGCTTTTCTCCCCTCCTGCTCCCAGCAGGGCCCACAAATGACTCTGGCAGAGCATCAGGTGGGGAATTATGTGGCACTTTGATCCCGAGCTGTCTCCAGTTGCTTGGGGCGACCGCAGAGACTGCACAAATCACCCTCCTCTCCCAATGACATGCTCTTGCTTTGGAAGGGATGGATAGACCTGAAGACAAAGGGTTTCTTTTGGGCCGTGGTCCCCCTGAACTAGGCAGGGAGCAGGATGGGGACACTGGGAGTTTCCACAGCTCATCCACACGGACATCTCACAGTGTTGATGATAAAGGGCTGGAGTGAGTCACCAAGCCGTGGTCCTGCAGCCAAGATGTGCTTTCCAGCCTGGATGAGGTTCCCTGCAATCCAGCAGTGACTCTTAATTATGATACTAATTAGGGTTGGTTATAATTTTCCACCAGAAAGCTGTTTTAATGGGAAATTAGCTTTTCACTTAAGCATTACTCGGGTTAAAGTGTCTTTTTCCAGTGGATACTTCAGTGTTTGCCTGTTGTTCTCCCTTTGCCCCAGGAAAGAACGGGAGAGAGTGGAGCTGTAGGTGGTGAGGATGAGTGTGGTGG
Source organism: Eulacestoma nigropectus (assembly GCA_013397775.1). Lineage (NCBI taxonomy): Eukaryota > Metazoa > Chordata > Aves > Passeriformes > Eulacestoma > Eulacestoma nigropectus. The sequence continues at coordinate 285,263 of VZTE01000197.1, forward strand.
GTGGTGTCCTTCCTTCTTCCCTCTGTAACTGTGTGAGTGTCCCTCTGCTCTCTATAAGGAATGGGGCTACTTTAACCCTTTAATTTGATTTTGGGGGTGCTGACCCTGGCCAGGGACAGCTGAAGCCCATGCCAGCTAAACCTCCTGCAATGGTTTTCATTCCTGTTTCCAGCAGTGCATTTGAACTGGGGATTTTCCCACTGTGTTTGCTGGAGCAGGGAGCATGGGGTGGATGTCCAGATTCCCGGTGCTCCATGGGCTGGCTGCAGTGACAGGCTCCTCACCTGCCCCGTACAGGTGTGGGGAGGGACGTAGCAATCCCAGTTGGCTTCATGGCATGGGCGTGGGCCTGGCAATGCCCTGATGCCAGGGAGAAGAGCAGAGGGGGCTCTCCCGGGGTCAGCAGTGCTGGCGTAGCAGCCTCCATGGCTCTTCTCTTTCCATGCTGGACGATGTGGCTGGAGCAGGCCTGGAGCAGCTCTGGAGCTGGCAGGAGCGGCTGTGAAACCCAAGCCTTGCACCTCCTGCGCTGTGCAGGGACGGGACAGGGCCGGGCTGGCTCACACAAGCGTTTCAGGGGCTGCAGGGCCCCTTCCCGGCGCAGCTGCCTCGGGAAGGCCGGGAGAAGGCTGGAAGAAGGCTGGAAGGCGGCTGCCGGCCCCGCTGGCAGTGTGACAGCGTGGGCTGGGCTCCCCCCGCACAGCCCCTGCCCCGGCGCTGGCAGCAGCCCCAGCCAGTGTGCTGGAGCTCAGGGAAGGGGCTGGGGGATGTGTGCGGGGTGGGGGGCTCATGTCCCCACAGCGGGGCTGGCTAGGAAGTGACACCAATATTAACATTAAGAATACCAATAACGGGATGCCCTGAGCGGGAGCTGCATGGCCCTGCTGCCCGGGAGGAGCAGGAGGAGGAGGAGGAGCAGGGGCTGTAACCAAGCCGTGCTCCCCGGAGGCCCCAGGGAGCTGGTGTGCAGTGGAGCAGGTGGGTGCCTCTACTCGATGACCTGGAAGTGGCTGCGGGGTGCCAGCCCTGGTTGGGAGGGGGGGAAGGAGCTCAGTCCCGTGGTGGTTTGGGCTCCAGGGCAGCACCTCTGTGTCGGTACCGAGGGGGTGTAAAACAGCTTGAAAGACCTGGAGAGGGGAGGTGGCAGGAGCTGGGATTTTATTTGAAGCGCAGTCTGCCTGTGGATTCCTGCAGGGATCTCTGGCAGTGTCTGAGCACGTCGGAGATGTGGGAGGCACATCTCCAGGGTGACCTGTAGGGACTTCACCTGTGGCAGGAGGGGCTTTCAGCCCAGGGGTGTCCAGGCTGGGCTGAGGCTGCCCTGCACCAGCTGCCCCTTGCCAGGGTCGGTCCCTTGGCTCCGGCGGGATTGGGATCAGGCTGTGGGGCACCGGTGGGATGCTGCCACCTCTCCTAAAGTGATGGAAACACGAACCTGGTGCAGGTCTGGGGCAAGGGGGGTGGTGGGGACGGCGGCCGGGCTGCGGCCACGCCGTGCCTGGCTGGGGCTGGAGCAGGGCTGTGCTGCACAGATGGAAGAGTGATTAAGAGCAATAAAAGGAAAGAGACTTGGATTCGCTACAGTCTCAGCACATTAATTGTGCTTTGGGGCCCAAATCATAACGCAGCCCTGCTAGAGGGAATCCAGCAGAGAAACCAAACATCGCGCTCTGGCCAAGGCTGACCATTTAAGAGACCCTTGCCTTCATCTCTTGCCAGGTATTACTTCCAGCGTCTCCCATCTGCCAAAATCCGAGTTCTCCTTTGAAATATTTTTAGGGGAGGGAGAAAAGCTCTGGTGACACCGAGTGCTGGCGGTGGGGAGGCAGCAGGGACAGCACATGGCATTGCTGGCTTGGAGACGGGGCCATGGGGTTGTTGGGGATCTCAGCCATCTGCCCCAGCTCTGTGGTGTGTGTGACTGGGCTGGATGGGCGTGTGGGATTCCAGGAGTGGAGGTCCTGCCTGGCTTCCATGGTGGCTGAGCATCTCCTCTAAATTGACAAGCAATTACATGGTTAATGGTATCACTGTTAAATCCTCATCACTCAGCAGCCCGGGGCTTAATGCTCCATTAGGGCAGAGGCATCAGATGGCTCTCCGGGCTGGGAGCGGCCTTGGGAAGTCGGCCTTTGGAAGTCGCTGGCCAGAGGTTATTTTTGCTCTCCCAGTCCTACAGCCAACCTGTGAATCCATCCAGAATGGAATAGGGCAGGAAAAGGCTCCTGTACGCTCCGTGTCGCTGGGGCTTGTTGGTGTGGCATGGGGAGGTGACAGTGTTGTTTGAGACCTGCCATTTCCTGTTCCATGGGTATTCCCAGCTCCCTGCCTGGCTTCCCTCCTCGTGTCACAGCTCTGCCTCCTGCTGCTGCCCTGCAGCCGCCTCTCTCCAGCTCGGGGCTCTCCCAGCTCTACTGCAGCCGCTGCCATGCCTGTGGATTTAACATTTTCCTCTGTGGGTTGCTGACTCTGGATTCCTTCGGCAGCTGAGGATTGGTGGTGTCACCACGGCTCACCCTGAGCGTGGCAGTGAGTGGCACAGGTGCTTCAGGAATCCATCAAGTGCCACCCGGATCTCAGTCTGGATCCACTGGAGCTGGGCTGAGCTGAGCCTGGAGCCTTCTGCTGGGGCTTCTTGCACTGGGAAAGCAGGAAACAGAGCAGGAGGAGCAGCTCTTCATCGCTGAGCTTCACAGGGAATTGTGCTGGAGGAGCCTTTCCTGATGGCTCAGGGACCTGCTGCTCCCACATCACCCTGTCCTACGTGTTCACATCAAACTCTCTGGACTCTGCACCATTTGGATGGATTTGGGGATTTAGGATTTTGACTTTTGGAAGCCCAACCAGCTGCGTGGAGCATCCAGCTTCTCTCTGGCCTGTTGTGGATTTACATGGAATGTGGCAGCTCATGTCCTTGTTTCCAGAGGCCATTCCAAGACCATCACTGTGGGTTTTACAAACGTTTTCCCCTTTTTCTGTTCCCTCAAGCAACTGCTTCATTTTTCCACGGAGTTCCCTTTTCAAAGCTGCTTTCTCCCTCATCATTTCCTTGGACAGAACAAGAAGAAACTTCGTGTCCAAGTGCAGGGTGGGAAGAAGGATGCTCAGCTGTGTCCCTTCATCCATCCCTGTGGCTCCAGCTGCCATCCCTGTGACTCCAGCTGCTCCTTCTGTCCTCTTTGGACCTTTAATATTTTTGTTGTATGTGGATGGAATGTCTCCATAGTTATTTGGAGGAACTGCTGCCTTTGTGGATCTTCTGGTTCCCCCTACTTGAACCATGCTTGCTTGCTACCTCATTTTGGTATAATTAGTTAATTTTTTATAAATCAGACCTCATGAGGCCTCACAAGGACTGGTTTTTACAGACTGCTCCCTTCTCCCTCGATGGATGAGTCCCTTTGAGATGGAACAACCCATGGCATGGAGCTGGGAAGCTGGGAAATTGTTCAAGGAGCTGCTTCAGGGCCGTGAGCTGGGATGTATCTGCTGATTTCACCCCCAAACCGGCGCCTCTGGCCTGGGAGAACTGGGCTGCCGAGCTTTCTGCTGGAGTTCGCTCCCGATGTATTTTTATGGGGAGTCTGAGCTCAGGTCCATCCTGTTTGGATTCCAGAGAACTCGTGCAGGCTGTCGGGGGCGTTTCTCTGCATTCCCAGGCGTTTGCGTGGGGCTTGGTGCTGACAGTGCTGCTGTCGGAACGGCTGCCAGCAGATGCACCATCCCAGCTGGATGCACCATCCCAGCTGGATGCACGGCTCCATCCCGGGAGCCGCTGGCAGGGGGGACCCCGCTGCAAGAGAGGCGATAACTCAGCAAATGGCCCGGGGACTTTCTGATTAGGAAAACATTTGCTGGGGTTTCAGGCGAGAGCCTTGATCGCACAGAGGTGTTTGGAAAGAGCTGACGGACTTTGAGCCTGCTTCCCGGCGGGATCCGGGTGTGCTTTCCAGAGTATCCCAGCATGGAGACTCATGGAGGCATCCAACCTCCTGCTGCGGGAAGGGGAATGTGGAAAGACGACCTTGCTCTGTACTCCAGCCTCTTCCTGTCCCCTCACCAACACCCAGCAGGGTCCAGTGGATTAATCCCAAATTTCCGTCAGTCACCTGCCCTCCCAGACCTGCGTTTTTGCGGGATGGAGGCCGAAATTGGGCTGCACAGGGAACCTGAAACCCTGGGGCTGAGCTTTGGCCTTGAGGCTCGGGGAGGTGTTGGCTGCACTGTGCTGGCCAAGTCCTGCCTTGTGTCTGGAAAATTATCCCTGGGCTCCGTGATTCTCCATCGTATTGCCTTCCCCACGCTGTTGCCGAGCTCCTCCTGGGTTTCCCTGCTTCCCTGGGTGAATTGATCCCCATGATTGGGCTTGGTGGAGCACTGGGATGATTTGTGTTTGCACGATGGAGGGAGGTGATGGGGTGGGAACCATCCTGGTCCCTGGGCAAATCCGGCTCCGTGCCAGGCACAGCAGCCACATCCAGGGCGCTTGTGGGATCAGAAACGAGTTTTTTGAGCCTGTTTAGCAGAATCTGCCATTTGGGTGCTTAATCCTGCAATCCTCTCCTTTGGGTTTATTCTCTCTTGTGTCCCCCCTGCCCTGAGCCCCGCAGAGGGCCAGAGGGTGGGGGACCTTCTCTGTGCTCCCGTGGGATCCAAGGGCTGCAAACTCTGTGCCAGCTCCAGCGAAAAGTTAATGTGAATTTAAGTGACTTCTGCCCTGCAATTAGAGCCCCCGAAGCCCACTGGGGCTCTGAGTTTACATTCTTCACCAAGGCACAGGGTGTAATTAGAGATGTATAATTTAAACTGTGCATATGCAAGTGTTCCCATTCTGCACCAGGAGCAAAGGAAATTATCCAGGAATTAAGGGGGAGGAGGGTGCAGGCGTGGAGAATGGCTCACTTGTGTGGATGTGGCAGTGAGAGGAAGCTGCAGGGATCATGTCCTCACTGCTGCAGGCAGCTTTGGAGGGGGCAGGAGCCAAGAATTTGGTGGGCTCCAGATTGGGGCACGAAGATGTGGCTGTAATGGGGGATCAGGAGTGAACCCCTGGGGTAGGAGGTGCCAGGGGGTAGCTGGGACCTGCCTGGCAGTGCCAGGGGACAGTGGAGACCTGCACAGTAATGCCAGGGAACAGCAAGGAGCTGCCCAGCAGTGCCCTTCCAGCTCCTAGGAACCTGTCTAACATTCCCTCTCTTCTCTTGCAGCCACTTCCAACGGCACACTGGATGGCCTGGAGAACCGGGAAGGAGGGGTCTGCCAGACGCGCTCCATGAAGATTGTCATGAAAGTGGGGCAGGGTGAGTCCTCCCGTTCCCTGGGGCCTCCTGCTGCCCATTGACACAGGGTCCCTGTCCCTCTGGGGAGTGTGGGAGTTCAAGATTCCAGGGAAACTGAGGTCAGACCAGCTGCTCCTGGGAGCACTCCTGGGTTAGTTCAGCAGAATTTCATTTTTAGGATCTTTCTTCCTGTCTTTTTTCTCTTGCCAACATGGCGCCTGTGCAGAGTGCTGGGATTGAAAGGGAGCGATTGTTCCCGGTTACCTCGTGGGTATCCCGGCGGGAAGTGAGCTCGGCACAGGACCCATGAGCCCTGCGAGTGCCTCGGGGGGGCTGGCACAGGCAGTGCCCCTGTGACTTCCCAGGCATCCAAGGGGGGATTGGAGCTGGCCAGGCATCAGGGATTGGGCTTGGTGACTCTCAGCTGTGGAGGCCACTAGGCTGTGGGGACTCCAGTGGCAGTGGGACACCAGGGATATCACCAACGGGCTCTTCTCCTGGAGCTCCTGCTCCCCACCACCTCCATCCAGAGCTGCTTCCCAGCCCCAACGATGCCCTGGGCTTGTTTCGGCCCCAACTCGGATGCACAGCTCCCGATTCTGCTTCTCATTATTGTGTTTGCACGTCGGGGCCAATATTTATAATAAACAGGCAAAGCTGTGCTGCAGCCTTGGCCTCCTGCCTGCCCTTCCCTTCCCTTCCTCCCGCTGCCCGAGCAAGAAACCTGTCCCAGCCCACGCACGGGAGCTCTGAAAACAGCAAACCAGGGAATTAGGGTGGGGAACTCCTTCCCACAAGCCCTGGAGCAGCTCAGCCTTGCTCTGTTGCTCTCGGCATCTCCCAGCGCTCCTGTGCCCCGTGGGAGTGGCTGGCATTTGGGGGTGCTTCTCTTGGGGGGAGCAAACTGCTGTCTTCTGGGTTGTATCAAGGCTTCTCATCCATCTCTCCCCTCCCCTCCCCTTTCCCAGATCCAAACGCGGTGATCCCAGAGCAGCTGACGACGAGTCGGCCGAGCAAGGAGTCGGATGACACCGTGAAGGTCGTCACGCAGAGCCCGCGCAGTAAGATCCCGGCGGTGGAGGAGCCTGGCAAGCCAGGTGGGTATTCCAGGGATCCCCAGGAGAAGGATGGGGCTCTGCCTGCCATGGGGCCAATGAAGCCCCTCCAAGCTGAACTTGTTGCTTGGATACCAGGGATACCAGACTCTCCGGATCAGGCGTCTGGATGGGTTTGCCATAAGTGTTGTGCCCATCTCTGCCATCCTGCTGCTGTCCCAAGCCCAGGGTGCAGAGCAGCTCGGGTTTGTTTTCCCAGCTCCTGGCAGAGCTTTGCAGGGAAGTGCTGTTTCATCACTCTTCCTCCTCCTCCTCCTCCCATGTGTTCCTCATAGTACATCTGAGAGGGCTTGGAGGAGGTGAGGTCCTCGGGTGTGAGAGCCATTTGAAGGTGGTTTCCTGAGTTCCTGACCCCTCTGAGAGCAAAGTGGAATCAGATGAAGCTGGGAAGAATCTCTCTTTTCTTCCTGCCTGGATCAGCTTCTGAGTGCTCCCCCTGAGGGGGCTGTGGCTGCCCTGGCCCGGGGGTCAGCAATTGGAGACTGGGGGACTCTGGGTGTCAGAGCCCACGTTCACCAAGGCATCCAGGTCTGTTGTTGGGAGCAAAGGCTCCCTGGGTCTGGAATGGTGTCACCTGGACACGATCAACACTCTGCTCCATAGGCTGGGAGATGGGAAGGGAAGCAGTGGTGCAGGGTGGGGGACAGGGCGTGTGGTGCCCCCTCTCTGGATACCTGGGGCTCCTGCCTTCCCTGCCCAGTCCTTCCCAGGGATGTGTGGATCTGACTGGGGTGGGAAGGTGGGGAGCAAATGCCGTCCCCTTGGGGGGCTCCCTTCCTTGGGAGCATGGCAGGAGAAGTTGTGCTGAGTTTGGGGGGCAGAGAGGGGCTCCAATGGGCGACTCATCCCCTTGCTCCATAGGTGTGATCCATGCATGGACAGAGCACGGATCTGGCTGCCTCTCTGACCCCTGTCTCCCCTTGCCTTGCAGGCTCCGTCAACCAGGACGGCCAGGAGACCCAAGGTCCCAGCGACGGCTTCCTGAGCTCCAAGGTGGCTGTGTTTGCGGCCATCGGCGCCGGCTGCGTCATCTTCATCCTCATCATCATCTTCCTCGTCGTGCTTCTGATCAAGATCCGCAAGCGGCACCGGAAGCACACGCAGCAGCGAGCCGCAGCCTTGTCCCTCAGCACCTTGGCCAGCCCCAAATGCAGCGGGAACGCGGGCTCGGAGCCCAGCGACATCATCATCCCCTTACGGACTACAGAGAACAACTACTGCCCGCACTACGAGAAGGTGAGCGGGGACTACGGGCACCCCGTCTACATCGTGCAGGAGATGCCCCCGCAGAGCCCAGCCAACATTTACTACAAGGTGTGAGGAGCAGCCTGGGAACGGCCGATGCAGCAGCGCGGGAGCGCCGGGCGCGGGGCTGGCGCCGCAGGGAGGAAGCGAAACGGCCCCCCTGGCACGGCACGGGCAGCGCCGGGAGCGGCGCCGGGGAGCGGAGGGCTCAACGCTCACGTGCTGATTCTCCCCTTTGTATTTAGTTTTGTAGTTCTCAGCTTTTGTAATCCCGAGACTCTGAGGGTGAGCCTTCAGCCTCCTCCTCTTCTTCTCCAGACTGTGGCCGGCCGCGGGGGGCAGGCGCCGTGCCTTTCGTGCTCGGGACACCGCTGGCAAACCCGGAGACTCCACCTCCCCTTTGTGGTTTGGGATTTCCCCTCGTCACCCCTGCGGCCCTGCGGGAAGTGCCCGCCAGCACCGCCGGGTCCTGGAGCCTGGAGCGACGCCGGGGCCTCGGTCCCAGGAGCAGGGAGCGCACAGGGGGATGAGGAGGAGGAGGATGCTTTGCCAAGGTGCCAAGATGCAGACAACTGTGCAGGGAGGAAGCTGGCAAACCCGATTTACTACTACTACTATTATTATTATTATAATTATTTTAATTTTTTTGTAACATTTTTATTTTTGTGAATTCTGGGCGGGACTCTGGCCCGCCGCCTCCGGGCACACGCCGTCACCTCCTTCCAGCACGTCATCCTGCCAGCCATGGGGCAGATTCCGCTCCCCCCGCTGCCCCTGGGAACTTTTGTGTTCGTAGCTGTTGACTCTTGTTTTAGTCTCTTTATAAAAAGAAAGAAAGAAAAAAAAATTCTATCTCCACCCTGTCTCAAGCGTTCAGTGCACGAGGGGCCGGACACCGCTCCTGCCCCACGCGGAGCCGCCGTGGCCTGGCAGCTCTTTCCGACCCCTCTGGAGCATCCCACTGTGGAAAAAAGCCTTTGGCTTTCCATCGGGCTGGGGCTGAGCCTGCTGGAAGCAAAGTAGGGGGTGGCAGGGGGAAACTGCAGCCCCCTCCCAAGCTGGGCATACTGCAGGTGGTTGTCCTTGGAAAGGAAAACTGGAAAGCAAAGGTTCCTGACCTGCAGCTCGTGCCGGGGGTGTCAGGAGGCTGGTGCTCGGGGCTGGAAGCCCCCCCAAGAGGCTGGAGCACCAGGCTTGTCTTGGCTGGGAGCTGAGCCAAAGGCTTTTCCACCCTCCTGGTTTACCTGGAGAATCCAGTGCCCCTCGGGGGAACCTGCTTTGGGGAGCAGCCCCCGCTGTGCCTGTTCCCCGCCCTGCTCCTGGTGCAGGAGCCTTCCCTGTCCTGCCACCTCCCGGGGGTCCCACAGCCCGGGCTCCTCTGCCCTTGCCTTGCCCATCTCCTGCCCAAAACTGGAAGGGGTTGAGCCTGTCTGGTGGGATCATTCCCAGCTTCCTCTTCCCGGGAGGAGCTGCCAGCACCGTGGCTGATGCCAGTGAGCCCGGCGGGGCTGGCGGTGCCCTGTCACTGCCTGTCCTTGGGCTGTCCCCCCTTCCTCACTTTCTTTTCCTTCCAGCAGTAGCTGCTTTTGCTCAGGGAGCAGGAGTGGGGCCGGCGGGGTTGTTCCCACCTGGGCTGTTCCCACCTGTCCCCAGGGCCCCGAATCCCGCGTTAGGAAGTGCCCAAAGAGCGAGGGAGCTGCTCTGCTAAAGTGCCTTGAGGAGGAGCGGGCGGGGGCGGGGGCAGAGCAGGGACGGGGTGTCCATGGCCTGGGAGGATCCGGTGACTTGCGGGGATCCGGTGGCCCAGCTGCTGTGCTGGGGTTTGGCCCTGAGCGGGATGGGAGCATCCCGTGGTGTCACGTTGTTGGGTTTGTGGTGGTTTAGGGCAGGAATTTGGGCTGGAGTGGAGTGGGGTGTCCCAGCTCCCCTCCCGCCCTCAGCATCCCGAGGTGGTTCTGTTTCCAGGGCCCCGAACCGACTGCTTCCCTCGGGAGAGACACGCCCCAGCGGGTGCTCCCCCCGCTTCCCCCGTGTAGCACCTTCCTTCCATCCCTCTCTCCTCTGTGGGATCCACTGCCCATCCTGGCCTGGGAGCCGTCCCCACCAGGACCCCCATTCCCCAGTGGGGAAATCCCAGAGAATTGTGTCTTAAAATATCCCCCTTTCCCTCTTCCCTCTGCCAAGCCTGTGTTTCCCGAAGTGAGCAGAGCCCTGGCTGGGCGATGGTGGCAGTGGTGACGGTGACAGTGACAGTGGAATCCCTTGGGAATAGTGGCTGGAGTGGAGGGGGAAGTGGGGGGACAATGTAGTTTTGGTTTGGTTTTTGTGGAGAAGGGACAGAGTCTGGCCATGGGTTGTACCAAAAGTGATCTGGCAGTGCCGGTGGCTTCCCACAGTGGCCATCCCCAGCTGAGGTCTCCATCAGTCCCACTCCTGCTGCTGGGAACAGCTGGAAAACCTTGTAAATATGTGAAGAAAGGGTGAAATCAGAACTCTTGGTTTTTGCTGAGCACCTCGGGCTGCTGGGTCCTGGATCAGAGTGTGTCCCTCGGGTTCTTTTCATGGAAAGCATTGAAGTTTGGTTGATTTTTCCTTTTTTTTTTGGATTTTTTGTTTTTCCCCCCACCCCGTTTTGTTTGTGTAAATACTAGTCTTTTTTGGAAGAAATAATGTAAAGATGTTTTGTATAAACTCCGAATTATTTTCTGGTTGCTTTTTCTTAGAAAAACAAATGAGAACTTAAAAAAAAAGATGAAAAAAAAAGAAATTTTAACCACAAGAACGGGTGTAAAACATTGTCATAGAGCTCAGCCCAGAGCCCGTGGGCTGTGCTGGAGTGTGGGAACTGCCGGGATCGGGATTGGGGACCTGCCCTCGATATAATGCAGGATCAGATGAGCTCCAAGCAGAGAGGGAGGCAGCAGTCTGGGATTCTATTCCATCCCAGAATCTGTGGCTCATTCCCAGTGAGTCCCAGAGCTCTGAGCCATGCCCTGGCCACAGGCAGAGACTTGGGGACACATGGTGACCTAAAGGAGCATCAAATTTATCTCCTTTCTTATCTGTAACCAAAAAATCCCCGACCTGGGGATGCAGAACCCAATGCAACATCCTGAGATCCTGCTCTGCTTTTCCGGGCCTGTGGAGCTGCTCCTGGTGCAGATGTCTTTCCCAACTATCCCTGTTTTTTGTTTGCCTGTTTTGGTTGCCAACTGCCAGCTCACCGTGGCCCCATCTCTGCTTGGTGCCTGGGCTGGGGTGGCTCCTCCTCAGCCCTGCCCACCTCGCTGCAGGGTCCCAGATGTCACCTGGCACTTGCTGTGGGCAGCCGGAAGGCATCGGGGAGCCCCCAGTTCTCCCAGATGCTCCCGGGAGCTGGGCTGTGAACCTGCATTGTATCGACAGAGGGTTCCTGGGAGGTTCCGGAGGTGCTGGAGCAGGGATGGACATCCCTCTCTCCATCCCGGCAGCGCCGCGCCCCAGCGCGTGCTCACCGCGCTCCCACATTTCAGAGCTGTGCCACCGCCACATCCCACAGCGTCACATCCGCGCCGTCCCCTGTCCCCGGGGCCCGGCCCTGCCATCAACCAGCCGGGGCTGCCGCTGCCCCACCCCTGTGCCACGGCACCGCCGGCGCAGCCGGGCTGCTGGATTTTCCCTGTCCACCCTCCACTGCCGTTAGCCGAGGGGTGGATGCGGACCTGGAGCCCGGATGCGGTCCCGGTGCGGGGCACACGGGATGGGGCCTGGGCCGAGCGGGAATGGTTGGGCACCGTGCGGGGAACCGGGCACGGAGGGAACGAGGCCCCTCCGTGCAGGCACCTCCTCGGCTGCAGGGGCACACCCTGCCGCCGGCCTCGGCATCCCCGCGCTGGTTGATCCTCCTCGGCTCCCGGTGGGGCTCCGGCGGTGCCGGGATCTCCTCGGCCGCGCTCCCAGCGCCGCAGATTTTCTTTCTTCGTGTCATGTTCCTGGTTTTGATTCCTTTCGCCTTCTCCCAGCTCTCCCGCCCAGTAGCATATCATCGGCATCGGTAACAGCTCTGTGGCAGCTGAACTCCATGGAGCCGTGATGGAACCTGATATATTGTTAAATAAAAGGGTTTTTTTCCTATGGAATCCCGGCTGTCTCCTGTGTGCTTTATTCCTGCCCCAGGTTTGAAACCGCAGCCTGGGCTGAAGAGATCCGGGAAGAGTTGGCTGGGACAGATCCTCACTGGCTGGTCCTGGAGGGACCTGGTGGGTTTGGTTTGGTCAGGAAAAGTCTGGAGATTTTTGTCCAGTATTTACAGCAGAGTCAGGATTGGATGAACGCAGGGTTGGATATGGATGGATATGGTTGGGCACTCCACGGATATGGTTGGACCTGGTGATCTTAAAGGTCTTTGCCAACCCAAATGACTCTGTTTCCAACCCAAATGACTCTGTTTCCATGGCTCTGTCCCTGCAGCTGGAGGCTCCTGGAGGCCACTGGATTCCCCTCAGGCTTGAGGAGCTGCTCCTGTGCTCTGGAGCAGGCAGAGCCTGTTGGGAGCTGCTGGTGGGTGGCACAGGGCAGGGGTGTCTTGTTCCTGGCAGGAATGAGCCTGCTCCAGACAGGCACAGGGAAAAGCAGGAAGGGAGCGAGGCCGGCTCCTCCTCACCCTGGAGTTGCTTTAGGAGAGGATGGAGTCGTGGAAGTTCCCTCCTGGTGCAAACCACACCTGCTCCAGTCCAGGTTGTCCTGTCAGGAACTGTGGGTGCTGGATTCCGGGGTGACCACAGGGGTATGTGAGGGAATGGGTCTGGTTTATGGGATCTCAGAGTTAAAATGGGGCTGAGGCACCAACCAAGAGAGGTTGGAGAAAACTCATCCAACCTGGAGGGGTGAGGTGAACCTTGGGGATGGAACACAGCGGGAGCTGCTTGGGCACAGCCGGAGCCACCAGGACAGTGCCAAGAGCCTGCCAGAGCGAGCAGGGAATGGCGGGATGGGGGTCGGGACAGGGGGCCCCGGAGTGCACCAGCCAGGCTCAAATGTGGTTTGCTGGTTTGAAAATCCCTCTCTGCGTGCTTTGATCCCAGTGAGAATGAAATAAGGCTTTTAATTCTAAACAGCTTCGCTGGGCCCTGATGCCCGCAGGGAGAACTGGAAGTGCCAAACGTGCTGGGACCTGCCAGCAGAGGGAAAAGTGCTTTAACAGGTTCCTGGAATCCCCCCGGCCGGGAGCGGGAGTGCGGGAGGGTCCCCCTGGCTCTGGGGCTGCTCCGGGTGGGACCGGCACGGACTGGGGGCGCAGAGCCTGCCAGCCCCACGGGATCACTCCTGGTGCTCCATGTGTGTCCCGAGGCAGCTGCAGAGGGGGTCCCATGTGCTGCAGCCACTTCATCCCAGTTACACCGGGTTTGTGGAGTCTCCGTCTCCTGATCCCACCCCAGTGCGGGATCCTGCGAAGTCCCCGTGCTGGGAAGGGTTTGGTTGGGAGCACCCTTGTCCCTGCCTGTGATGGGAGGGGACATCAAGCCCCGGTGCCAGTGCCTACAGGGACATGGAGCCGAGGCCGTGCGGTGGCTCCGCTTTGCTCCCGGGGGCCAGCTGGCAGTGAGGGATCGGCAGGATCCTACCCGGGAGCCTCTGGATCTGGAAAGTTCATTAAAGCTGCAGAGCTGCTGATGGTTTTGGATGTCCATCAGGGCTGGAGGAGTTATTTTAATTATTTCACATAAAGGAGCTTTTTGTCGAGTTTATTAACTCGCCCTTGGCCGGATCCCACTTGGGAGTGGGGCGGCTGCCAGGCCGGCAGAGCCGGAGCGTTTGGGGGGATTGGGATACTGGGGGTAAGTGGTGCAGGAGTGTTTGGGGGATCGGGATACTGGGGGCACCGTGTCCCTGGTGCAGGAGGGTTTGGGGGATTGGGATACTGGGGGTAAGTGGTGCAGGAGTGTTTGGGGGATCGGGATACTGGGGGCACCGTGTCCCTGGTGCAGGAGGGTTTGGGGGATCGGGATACTGGCAGCATGGTGTTCCTGGTGCAGGAACATTTGGGGGGATCAGGATGCCGGGGTCACTGCAGGTGCAGGAGCGGTGCCACTGTGTGCCATGGCCAGGGTGGAACCCCCACGGAAGGGGAGCCCCTATGGGAAGCACCTGCATGACCTGGTTAAGTGATGGGAAGCTCAAAGCCCCTTGGAGGCAGGTGAGCAGGGAATGATGGATCTGCAGCACTTCCAGCTCCGGTTTGAGCTCTGGTTTGGGACATCGGGGCTGCTGGGGGGCTCAGGATGAGTTCTGGTGTGGGGGAGCACAGGGCAGGGACACCCCCAGGATTCCGGAACGTCGGCTCCATGTGCTGGGGCTGTGCTGGTGGAACTGGTGCTGACAGGGCGCTCTCCCAGTTACACCCATCCTCTGCCTCCTAATCCCAGCACTGCCAAGGCATTGCCATCCCTGGAGCTTCCCACTCCCCTCAAGGCCTTGAGCAGCAGTCGCTGCAGCCCGTCCATGGACGAGCTGGCCGTGGTGCCTCCAGCCCCTGCTCTTCCCAGCCTTGGCTCTGTTCCCTGGATCTCGGCTGGGCTGAGGGTGAGCAGGACAATGTATCCCAGGTTTCCCTTCCGATATCACACCCCATTCTCCCATGGCTTCAACCCATTCCTGGCCTCATCCACCCTTCCCAGCCCACTCAGCCTCTTACTCTGGCATTTCCACTCCAAGGGGAGCATCTGAGCCCCCCAGCCTGGAAGGGGCTGGATAACAGCAATTCCTGTTCATAAACCTTGGCTGGACCAGCTGCGACCGCCAGGATTGGGAAGTTTATCCTTGCTTTCCCTACAGTATATCCAAAATAACTAACAGGTTTTCCTGGTCGAGGCGCTGGGCTTTTCCCACAGCCAGGCTTTCTGCCACATCCACTGGCTCGCCTGCACCTGGTTTCCAGGGAGAGGAGCCTGGAAGATCCATTAGGCTGTCGTGGAATGAAACGAGTCCCGCGGGCTCCGTAATGAGAGCAATAACGGGAATGCACCAGGGGGCCGTTTGTCAGTGGGATGGGATGGGATGGGATGGAATGGGATGGGGTGGGATAGGATGGGATGGGGATGGGATGGGATGGGATGGGATGAGATGGGAT
>VZTE01000197.1:304042-343389 GCA_013397775.1 Eulacestoma nigropectus
GATGCTCCATGGGATGCTCCATGCAATGCTCCATGCAATGCTCCATGAGATGCTCCATGGGATGCTCCATGCAATGCTCCATGCAATGCTCCATGAGATGCTCCATGGGATGCTCCATGCAATGCTCCATGGGATGCTCCATGAGATGCTCATGGGATGCTCCATAGGATGCTCCATGGGATGCTCCATGCAATGCTCCATGCAATGCTCCATGGGATGCTCCATGGGATGCTCCATGAGATGCTCATGGGGTGCTCCATGAGATGCTCCATGGGATGCTCCATGGGATGCTCCATGGGATGCTCATGGGATGCTCCATACGATGCTCCATGGCCCTGCCGCACCCCGTGCTCCCTCCGCTCTTCCCCGTGGCACCGCTGGCTGCGGGAGAGTGGCGGGGAGGGCCGGGCGGGCGAACGCTGCCCTGAATGAAAAGGAGAGAAAGGCCCTTTCAGGGAGTGCAGCCAAGCACGGAGCGCGGCCAGAGCGCGGCCGCAGCCGGGGGAGGCCCCGCAGCCCCAGCGGAACGGGCGGGGAGGAGGGCGCTGGATCACAGCGGGATCTGCTGAGCCCCAAGACGAGGAAAATCTCTGGAGCAAGGGAAGGTGGAGGCTTCCTGCGAGACTGGGACTTGCAGTTGGACTCTCTGGATCATCCTGACCCGGCACCGGGGCTGCCCCCGCTGCGGGTGGGGTGTTCCGGGCAGGGCGGGCACCTCGGCTGTGGAGCCACCCCCGTCTCCAGCATCAGGGGGTGCTGGAGGAGCAAAAGGCTCCTCAGCCGTGTGGGATTCATCCCACCAGGAGCAGGAGCAGGCAGCCGGGAGCTGGGGGGTCCTAGGGCAGCTGCAGGGGGAGGTCTGGGGGAGCTTGGCTCTCACCCTCTATCAGTGAAGTGATTCCTTCCCCTCCAGCAGATTTTTAAAGGAATGGTTTTGCCCTAGAAGTCACACAATTAACATTTCCCACTTCACTGTGTCCTCTGGGCAGGCCAGTGTCCTGCATAATGTCCTGTGCCCAGCTCCCCAATTCCAGCATCAAACCTGGAACTGGCTCTGCCGTGGTTGCTTTGTTTCTACCAGAGTGGGGTGAAACGTGTCCGATTAATGCTGTGCTCAACAAAAATATGCAGTTTTGGACTGGCCTGGACTATTCATTCGTTCTGGGTTCGGGGCCAAAAGCATGG
This sequence comes from Eulacestoma nigropectus, assembly GCA_013397775.1. Taxonomy (NCBI): domain Eukaryota; kingdom Metazoa; phylum Chordata; class Aves; order Passeriformes; genus Eulacestoma; species Eulacestoma nigropectus. Next base: position 305,228 of record VZTE01000197.1, read on the forward strand.
ATTTTTAAAAATATAAAAATGTCTCACTTCGACATTTTTTAAATCAAATATTTTGGCTTTGCCTTTGGAGTCGGAGCTGGGAGATCAGGTGAAGCCATAGGGAGCACTTTTAAAAACATTTTTTCCAACCTAACTCTCCCTTCCCAAACAATCTTGGCCTTTTCTCTGGCTGTATTTAATGTAGGATTGTTTGTTTATCCTCGTGCAGACCACGGCGTTTGCTCTTGTGGTGTTTCTTGTTTGTTCTAGGATCCTTGAAATGATTTGAGTTTTGTTGTTATTTGCCGGCTGAAGGAAACCCCAAATCCGTTGTTTTCACGCTTCTTGTTGCAGAGGGTTTTTCTCCAGCACTTTCCCATTACCCACCAGCAGGAAGAGGGATTTGGGGCGTCGCTTCCCATGGATGGACCCTTGTGGGGTGGTCGGTTGTTTTTTGGGGTGTGTGCCTTAGGGTTTTTTAGGCTTTTTAGGGCTGGGAGGATTTTGTAGCAGCAAAGCCAAGGGGAGGCCATGGGAGCCATGGGAAAGTGGTCCCTGGGGATGTGTCCCGCTCCACCACCCACTCACCCTCTCCTCAGGCGGCTCTGGAACACTTCCGAGATCTTTTCCAAGCTAAGCAATTCCAGGATTCCGTGTGGATTCTGGGCTGGGCGGCGGGTGATGCTCCGTGGGGAGCAAACGGGGGGTTCCGGTGCGAGCTGAGCCTTATCCCGCGCTCCCCTTCCCCCCGAGCGTCCCTGCCCACTCCGTGCCCGGCTCGGGCACCGCCAGCGCTCCCTGATGTGTCCTGGCAGCCGCCGCCTCCGGCTCCTCGGGAGCGCGGCCGCGCGGGTGACGAGATGTGTCCTGACGGCCCGGCCACGTTACACAACGGGCTGTGCTGGGGAGGGCCCGGGGGCTGCGGGCACCGGGACCCCCCCACGGACACCCCCGGTGCCTCGCCCTGCCCGGCTGCTCCGCTCCGTGGGGTTTTCCATCGGGATGCTGTGCCGGTCACTGCGGATGCTCTGCCGGTCACCGGCCTTACGGGCTGGGAGCAGCGAGCCGTGGCTGAGGGAGAGGATAGTGGGGGAGGAAGCTTTGCTTGTCCAAGGCCTCCTTTTCCCTGCTCCTCGCCGCTTCCCAGATCCCGGCCCTGCTGGAGCAGCAGCTCCCCGGCATCCCTGTGCCGGCTGCGGCCCCCGGGACCGGCCGGGCTGGTGTGACAGGCGTGAACGGCGCGGCGGTGACACAGCTACGTGTCCTCATTCTTCACTGCGGCCTCTGTGTGCAACTTTTAATTGCTTTTGTGCCGTGGGTGGCGAGCCCGGCAGCCCAGGATCCGCGGCGCCAGCGGAGCCGGCTCTTCCTCGCTATTGTCCGTGCTCCTGGAATGCTGGAGCCCTGGCACAGCTCCGGTCTGGAGAGACCCCCGAGCCAGGATCAGCCCCCCAGACTGGGATAGAGACACCTCCAAGCCATTCCGGGTGCAGGGAAGCGTCTGTAGTCCTTTCCATCCTCCCCGTCCCCACATCCTCCCGCCCCAGGCTGGCGGCAGGCGCGGAGCGGGTGGCAGGGAGCTGGGGTGGTGACGGGGGTGCTCGCGGCCAGCTGAAGATCTTCAATGCCTGCTTGGACTCGTCATAAAATATTCATTGGAGGCTGCCCCATCCCGCTGGCCGCGGGACAAGCCATCAGCTGGCAGGGGACGGGAGAGGCGGTGGGAAGGGGCTGTGCCCCCCACGGCGGGGACAGGGGGTGGCACCAGGCAGGGAGAGCCCCCACAGCCCTCCTCCTCCACGGCCTCCAAATGCTCGGGCCTGGTGGGAGGCTGCGGGTTCCTTCCGGGAGGAGCAGAAGGGTCCTGCAGATCTCAGCATCCTCCTTGGCTGGCGGCTCGGCCACCTGGAAGATGACGGGAATCAGCCTGGTTTGGAGCGGGCTGGATCCCGTCTCCCCACCTGGGATGTCTCGCACGTGCACCGGGATGGGGGGTGGGGGAGGAGGCTGGGTCCTCTTGGCACTGCCAGGGGGGATTTGGGGAGTAATCGAGTCCCAGGAGGGGGTCACCCCAGCTCTGCTGGCATCCCTGGGCGGGGTGAGGAGCAGGATGGACATGGACACCTCATGCCGTGGTCCCCATCTGTGCCACGGGGTCTCATCCATCTGTCAGTGGGTCCAGCTCCCAGGTGGAGCATCAAGGACCCACTGCTCCTGCGGGTTCCTGAGCCCCGGGAAGATCCAGCCAGGAGCTTTCGTGGCAAATCTCGGAGCTCACCAGGAGCCCAGGGCTGCAGCACGTGGTGAGGAGGGTGAGAGACCTGGAGCAGCCCTGGGAGATGCGGCAGCTCCTGCACCTCCCGCAGCTCCACACTCATTGCAATCAGCGGTACCGGGAATCTCAGCCGCTCCTCTGCTCCCTGCAGCTCCACGGAGCGAGTCTGGAATCCGGGAGCCACGGCTGATGGCATCCAACAGGCACTTCCTTCTATGGCTGAGGCAAACAGTTTATTATTATTATTATTATTACTACTATTATTATTATTATTATTATTATTATTATTATTATTATGGATCTGGGGCTGAGCCCCCTGTAGCAGGGGTAACCCATTACACCCCCCCATTGTCCTCTCCCTTTGGGGCTCCCTGGGGTGCTGCTTGTCCTGGGAGAAGAGGAGCTGTGACACTCTCTGTGTGCGGCCACCAAACCCCGACAGCCCCCTGTGGGGGAAGGTGCCGTTCCCATCACAGGGACCACAGGGAATGCATTCCCCACTGGCTTTTAAGAGCTGCAAAGCTGTCATGGTCCTTCCCGGAGCAATTCCGGTGGCAATAATGGACATGGGAGAGCCACGTGCTGCTCTGTTGTCACCCTCTGAGCCTGGCCTCCTGCTGGCGCTGGGGTCCTGCTCCAGGATGGATGGAGCAGGATTCCGGCATGGATCCCTCCTGGTACCCTCGGGGAGGGATGGATGCAGGGAAACGTCAGGAGAGGCTGCACAGAGCTGGGAGAGAGGCACCGTGTGGCTGTGGGAAGGGCAGCCCCGGTCTCCCAGCGATTCTGGGAGCAGAAAAAGGGGTTCTGTCCCAAATTCTCTGGGGCTTGGGTGCTGCTGGCCCTGGGTGATGGTCCCTCCCCTGCCTGGCAGCACCAAAGCTGGAGAGCAGCAGTTCGTTTGAGCTGGAAATCATTACCAGTGCCAGGCATCCTGTGAGGAGGGACCAGCGCTCCTCATCCCATCCTGCAGTTCTGGGCAGCAGCTTTTGTCCGGCACTGGGAAATGCCAGGGCATAGAATTGAGAATCCTGGAATGGTTTGGACTGGGAGGGACCTTAAAGCTCAGCCCATCCCGTGGCAGGGACCCCTCCCAGTATCCCAGGTTGCTCCAAGCCCCATCCAGGTGAGCAGGAGGTGGGAAGCCAGCGGTGCTCCGGCTCTGTCTGGAGCCCCAGCACCAGCTCAGTCCTCAAAACCAGGTCACGGCATCCTTGTCCTGCTGCCATCGCTCAGTGCCAGCTGATCCCTGCATATCCCCATCCTCCTCCTGATCCTCTCAGGCCACGGATGCCGGAAGGTCGCTGTGGCTGTGCCTGCTCTGCGCCTTCTCCCAGGGCTCGGGGCTGCTGCGGTGCCTCTGGCGTCCAGCTGGGAACTGGGCTCCTGTCCAGGCACAGGAGCCTCGGCGGGGCTGTGATTTACCACCATCAGCTCAGTGCCACGGGCAGGGCTGCCCTCAGCCCTTCCTGCAGCTGCTTTAATGACCTACTTTTAATCCAGGACCTGGGATGAATTAGAGGCAGCAAAGCCTGGGCGAGGTTTTGTTTGGCCTTTCTTGGGTGGGTTTTTTCCCCTGTTTGGGCAGTGCAAGTGGGAGCCCCTTCGCTCTCGGGGACTCTTTCAACTCAGCTCCTTGAAAGACTCCTCCAGAACTGCTTCTCTCTTTCGTGCTGTGATTAAGCTCCTCTCCCCACCCCTGTATCAAATCCAGCTGCAGAGCTGAAGAGATTCTTGGCAGGAGACTCAAGACAGAAACAATACTTCAAGTGGAGAAGGGGGGCCGGGGGCCAGAGCTCTTCCCAAAGCCCTGGAGAGCTCTGGGGCTTCATTAAGGGGATTTTTGCAGCCTGTGGTCAGAAAATCCTTCAACTTTGTAGCTATAAAAAGTGAATTTCCATCATCTGTTTTGCCCAAGCAAATGAAGGTGAGCATTCCGAGCTGGCGCGTTGCCTGGATCCATCCGGGGGTCACCTGAGGGAAAAGCTCTCTGAGATCCTCAAGTCCAACCATTCCCCCGTGCTGCCAAGGCCACAACTGACCATGTCCCCAAATGCCACATCCCCAGATCTCTTAAATCCCCCACTGCCCCAGGCAGCCGGTGGCAGGCCTTGACAACACTTTCCAGGACAAAATTTTCCCAATATCCAACTAAACCTCTCCTGGCACAGCCTAAGGCTGTTTCCCCCCGTCCTGTGACTTGTTCCTCGGGAGGCAGTGGCTCGGGTGGCCCTGGGTGCCCATGGATGGGTGACAGTCCCCGCACATCCCAGCATGGAAAAACCTTGGGTTTCTTGGGAAGATGGTGCCCACAGGAACCTCCCAGACTTTGGGAAGTCAGTAATAATTGGGTGGGGGGAAGGAAGGGGTAATTAAAATAGTTTGTGGACTTGGCAAGGAGGGAATGGGGCTGATCCCTGCCAGAGGCTGCCCGTCACAGAATCCCAGAATGGTTTGGGGTGGAAAGGACCATAAAGCTCATCTCATTCCACCCCCTGCCACGGGACACCTTCTGCTGGACCAGGTTGCTCCGAGCCCTGTCCAAACTGGCCTTGACCCAGGTGGAGACAGGAGGAGTGAGGTCTCCGTGGTGCTCAGCTGGATGTGCCACTCCAAAGGGCCTGGGATCAAAAGGCAGCTGAGCATTGTCCCACAGGAAAAAATCCAGGGAGGTTTGAAACTACAGTGACAGGAATATCGGCCGGCCTAGGGTGGCACATCCCTCCCCAGGGGTTCCTGCCCTCATGCCAAGCCTCTCCACGCCTGTGGAAGGGCATCCCATGGCACTGGAGGGACAGGGAGCCAGGGAGGGAATATCCAGGGCATCGGCAGCTGGTTTGGGAGGTGAGGCTGCCCTGGGCAAGAGGCAAGAGCAGACCCAGAGCAGGAATGAATGTGAGAAAAGCAGACTTTGCTCTGGGTGGGGAATCACCGAGGGATTAAAGGTTTAATAAGATCAGAGGGACAAAGCAATAATTAGCCTAAATTATGCTGTAATTTAGGAAATTAAAAACAAAGCCTCTCATGTCAGAGGAATAACTCTGCCAGCAAAGTGGGGGAAGAGCTGAGGAGCAAAGGGGGACGTGACGACTTGGGGCGAGGAAATCGGAGGAATGGCCGCAGCTCGGCCCGGGAGGGGCGAGGGGAGAAGGGAGGGATGGAAGGAGGGGAGCCTGGAGGGTCGGGGGCTCAGCCCCGGCCCCCAGGGTGTGCTGGGCGTGCAGGCTGGGACAGGCACCCGGCTGCAGCTCTGCCTCCCCTCCCCTCCCCTCCTCTCCCTGCCTGCAGGAGCGGGAGCGGGGCTGGAGCTCAGCCCTGGGCACTGCTGGGGGGGTCCCCACTCCCACCAGCCGGGCCCGGCGTGTCCCCACTGCTGCCTGGGCTTTGGGGGGCTGCTGGCTGGCAAAGCCCCTCCTGGCCTGGAAAACTCCCTGGGATGGGAGCTGGGAAAGTGGCTCCAGGCTGGGAGCAGCGTTTTCACTGGTGCTCAGGAATTCCCCTGGAGAGACAATCAGCTCAGCCCCCGAGCCTCAGCTCATTACAATAACATCAAGATTAAATGGGATATAGAAACAGCTGTCCTAAAGCTCCTTAAAGGATCTGAACAGATGTAACAAAAATAGATTTACATTTAATTTATTAAGTTTTTCCTCCCTTAACATTTAGATAATTTGGTTTTTTTAATAGTGTTTTATCTCTGCCTGGGCCTTCCCCGGCCCTCTGTTAGCTCCAATCCCTTGTTCCGCTGCACAGGCATGAGGAAAAGCACCGTTCTGGGGAGCAGGGATGCTGAACTGGCCATTTTGGGTACACTCACATTTGGATCAGCTGCCCAGCTGCAAATGAGATAAATGTGCAGAGCAGAACTAGGGCAGTAAATGCTCAGAGCAACTTCGGGCCTGACCCTGCTGAGCCTGGGCGGCTGCAGGCACCTGCCTGTGGCTCAGGGAGCTGATTCCAGGCTCTGTGTCACTGGATCTGCCTGGTGACAGGGGATGAAGGGACAGAGCTTTGCTCAGCTCCACAAAATGGAGCTTGGAAAGGGATGGAATGACTCCCCGGAAATTTGGGGGAGAAAGACAAATAGGGAGGGAAAGCATTTAGCTCCAGTGGTTGTATCAGTGCGGGATCAAGTGGTTCTAAATTGGTGAAGAATTAATTTAGGGTGGGAATTAGGAAAAGGTTCTGACCAGGTGATGGGTGGAAGTTTTTCCCTGGGGAAAGGGAAGTGCCAGGTGGGGACCAGGAGTCTGGTAGGGTCCAGGAAGGAGCTCAGTGGGTTTCAAAGAAATCACGGAATGGTTTGGGTTGAAAAGGGACTTTAAAGGCCATTTCATTCCACCCCTTGCCATGGGCAGGGACACCTTCCACTATCCCAGGTTGCTCCAAGTCCCGTCCAACCTGGCCTTGGACACTTCCAGGGATGGGGCAGCCACGGCTTCTCTGGGCAGCCTGTGCCCTCATCAGCCTCACTGTAAAATGATCTTTCCTTATATCCAATCGAAACCTGCCCTTTTTAGTTTAAAACCATCTCCCCTTGGCCTATCACAACAGTCCCTGCCCAAATCCCTGTCCCCACCTTTCCTACAGGTCTCCTTTAAGGACTGGAATTTTATGGAGGGGTTTGTGCTGTGGGACATGAAAACACCAAACATATGGAAATTTATGAGGAATTTGAGTCAGCCTGAAGGATCTGGAGGGAGGTGATCAATTTTTGGTGAATTTGATGAGTTTTTATTCCTCCACCCCTGGTATCTGTAAACAGAGCCCTGACCTTCCAGGGCTGGGAGCCAGGATTTGCTGTCTGCATGGGACAGCAGGGACTGTCACCTCCAGGGAATGTCACCCGCAGGAATGTCAGCGCATCCCTCAGCCGCAGGGCATGGAGCATCCGCGTGCCAGCTGTGGTTCTACTTTCCCTCTCCCAGAGATGCTCCCTGGCCCTCCCTACTCCTTCTCCACCACCTGTCCCCTTCACTACTCCTTCCCTTCCTTTGTCTCTTCCTTCCCCTCACTCCCAACCCCTTTTCCTCATCTGCTGTTTCCCTTCCCCCTGGAGGAGGTAATTTTGCTGCCGTGTCCTGCGCATCCATCACCGGCACAGCCGCGCTCCCGGCCCCTTCGCTGGGACTCGGCTCTTGCTGGAGGATCTGCCAGTAAATTGCTTGGATGGCAAACGAGCACCTGGGCTCATTACAGCCGAGTCGGGGACATGGTAATTACCTGCCTGCGAGGGAGCGGGGCGGGCCCTGCCGGGAGAGCGGCACCGCCGGCCCGGGAATGCTCGCCGGGATGGATACAGGCTCGGGCACAGGCCAGCGCCGGGGGAGACCTCAGGGACAGGGAGACGGGAGAACTGACCCCTGAGGCAGAGCCTGCCCCACGTCCTGAACCCTGAACCCCTGCAATCGGGGGAGTGTCGGGATTTTCGGCAGCTCCGGCGCAGGGAGGGATTTTCCAGCTGGAGCGGGCTGTCAGGACCCTCCCCTGGTTCTTCCCTTGTGCCTCCTGAGCAGCTTTGCTCAGCCGCTGGAGAGGAGGATGGTCGGGACACGCTGCCTGTCCAAGGGCACTGCCGGACACGGGATTTGTCCTTCCCGTCCCGCGGCCGGCGGGGAACAGGAGGAGGTTATGGTCTCCTTCTCAAATGACAGCTTTTCTGCTGAGCGGTTTGTTCTCTCCTTGAGGGCGGCTGCTGAAGGGCTGCCAGGCTGGGTGGTGGCCACTCTCCCTCTCCTGCTCCTCTCTGAAGGATTTCAGGAGCATCCTCCGTGCTGGAGCCAACGCGCGGCTCCTCTGGCCGGGGAGAGCAGCAGCCCAAGGCTCCGCCGGGCCGGCGCGGGGCCAGCTCCCCCCAGGACAGGTTTTAGCCCAGTTTCCAGCCCCGGTGCCACAGACACCATCTGCCAGGGCCAGCCCGGCGTGTCTCACAGTCCCCCTCACTCCCCGGCCCCCGGCCCCTCCCAGCCCCGTCTCTCGGCGGTGGCTGGGGCTCGGTTTTCCAGCGCTGCTGGGCACACGCCGCACCCCCAGAGTGTCCATCTGTCCTCCAGTAATAACTTGGAGTCTGCTGCCTAATTTTAACCAAATCTGACAGCTCTTTCGAGCACGTCGTTCCAGCAAGTCTCCAGCGACACATATGCATGGTAGCGAGGCAGCTTCCGATGGGAAGCTCCAATGCTCAGGGAAACCTCAGCAGGGATTTGAGGCTGAAACTGCTTTTTCCGGGCAGGGGAAGGAGCTGTGCGGGGACGGACCCCTTGTGCCCCACGGCCGGGCTGCGTCAGGGCCCCCCACGGGGCAGGAACTAAAACGGGGTCTTTGGATAAGGACAAAGTGTCTCAGCTTTCCCGCAGCCCCCTCTGCGCTGCCCCAGCCCCCCACCCGTCTGTCAGCTCCTTTCCGCGGCCCGGGCGTTCTTCAGCACCAGCCTATTCCTCGGTGATGAAACGGCCACTCAGCCGCTGCCGGCGAGAGACAGTGACCTTGTGTGTCCCCTCTCGGTCTCCTGGAACAGCAGCTGAAAGATGGGGACGAGGTCAGTGACTCCTGCCGGCAGGTTTATTGCCGAGGAGGGGCGGGAGCTCGGCTCCAGGTTCAGCCGCCGGCGCTGGCGGGGACGCTGCCGAGGTTCCACCAGCGCACACAGAACCAGCCCTGCACCTCCCGGGCTCGGGGGTGCTCCAGGACGAGGGGGAGCAGTGTTCCACCGCGAGGGCAGGCGGCTGATTTGGGATGGAGGGCTGGATTTGTCTTTATTCCCTCCATCCCTCCGTGTTTGTTTTTCTCCACCCTCGTGGCGGCTGCACCGCGGTGGTGGCGGGGAGCATCCCCCGGCCCCGTGCGGGGTGACTCGGTGCGTGCGGCAAGGTCAGGGACCACCCCGCGGCTCTGTCCCCTTCCCTCTCCCGCATCCTTCGCCTCCCATTGCGTCAGGATGAGCTCAGCCCGCCCTCGCCCGCGGGCGCGGTGTCGGCAGCGGTGGCCGGGGTGGAAAATCTCCCCGGCTCCTCCAGGTGGGAACTGGGTCAGCCGGAGCGATGGGAGCGATGGGAGCCGGGCCGGCACTCGCGGCACCGGGCCGGTGATTCAGAGGGTGCCGGCTGCTCCCTCTGAGCCAGGGCTGATTCAGCAGGGCCGGGGAGCTCTGCTGCTGCAGGCCCGGCCTTTGGGCCACCCCTTTTTCGCTGGAAAAAGAAAGGATGGGGTATTTTTTATAGTTTAAAGGATTGCTTTTATGTTCGAGAGGGAGTGAGAATCCCGGAGCAGCAGCCACACATCCGGCACATCCCTGGGAGCGCTGGGCAGCTCCCTGTGCCGGTGCTGCATCCGCTGAGCCCGGAGCATCGCCCACCTCCCTGGGAAAACTGGAATTCCAGGAGGCCTCGGGCAGAGCAAAGGTCTGGTCCTGGCAGTGACGGTCTCTGGCGTGTACCCCGAGGTGCCACCACACGCTCTGAGGTGTCACCGTGCACCCCAGGGAGCCGCAGAGTGACCTCCGTATGTCACAGAGCAGGAATGTCCCCTGTGGGACCTCCCCTCCCCGGCCACTCTGTCACCCACAGATCCAGACACGGCCGTGACAGGGCCTTGGGGACAAATACCCTGTTTGCAACAAAATCCCGCTTCAAAGAGTTCCCAGCACCCTCGTGATATAAAAAGAACTCGCCTGTCTGTAACAGTATTAAATCCATCACCGGGAGATTAAATTCTAAAGGGATTTTGGCTTTCAATATAAACAGCAGATTCTTAAGTGCCTCTTCATTTTCTGCGTTTAGGAAAGACACAGAAAGGCCTAAAATCCTCCCAAATCCCTTGGCATGGCTGAGCCTGGAGCGGCGCTGGGCGCTGGCGCTCCCGGGAGCTGGTTCGTGACTCCCCGCGCTGACGGGGCTGCGATTCCTGACCAACCACGCCGGGAACCGGAGAGCTGGAAGGCCCCCAGTTCCCTCGGGGCAGCGACGCGGCAGAAACGCCAGGAGAATTCCGGCTGCACCGGGAGCTGCCTGTCTGGAGCTGCGGAGACGAGGAGGGAGTGCGGGAGCTGCGGCGGAGGGGGAGCGGGGGCTGCAGAGCGGGCACGGAGCATCCCGCAGGATGAGGGAGGTGTGGGGCCGCTGCCCCCCGGGGCAAGGTGGGAGCCGCCACGTTCCTCCCGAGATCCGGCTGGAAACTTCCCGAGAGCCGAGCACATCCCAGACGAGGCCGGAATGACGAAGCCCTGACGAGACACCAGCCCGGGGACAAATTCCTGCTCAGGCTCTTTGTCTTCGGCTGGGTGTGGCCCCGGGCCGGAAGGGTGGGCACGGGGTGTTGCCCCCGCTGTCTGGGGGTGCCTCCCGTGCCCCGCTTTCATCTCCCCCACCCCCAGCACCGCTGGTTGGGGGTGATGGGCTCAACGCTTCCCTGCAGGAGCTGAGCTCCCAGACATTCCTCCCGGGCAAGGTGAGCCCGGCTGGCTCCCATCCCCTGAGTCACTCCGGGCTCACAAGGCACTGGCAGCGGCGAGGGCAGAGCTGGCAGTGCCACCTCATCCGACACCGCCAGGTCCTGCCACCAGGGAAGCATCTGGAACACGGCAGTGGAAGAGGTTTCTCCCCTGACCGCTGCTTCGTTCATCTTCTGACTTCTCAGAAGAGTGCCTTTAACTGGTTTAATTTTATTTTCTTTTAGTAAATTTTATTCACAAGTGTTTTGTTTTTGTAGAACTGAAAACTGGCACTAAAACTGCAGCAATTCCTAATGGTCCCATCTCCCCCTGTGTGGCCAAGATTCTCCTTGTCCTTGTCTTGGATGCCCCAATGGTCCCCCCAGCAGCAGAAGCCAGTGTGGAGGCTTGGGGTGTTCATTTGAGTGGTTCGGAGGTGGATGATTTTTTCAGGGGTTCTCCCTCATCTTTTCCTGCCAAAGCCACCCCTGCTGCCCCAGCGCCTCGTTCCATGCTGGAACCACCCTTGGCTCTGGCTCACAGGCAGCAAGGGGTTAACGGAAACGCTGCTTTGATGGTGATTTCTCCTTTATTAAAAAATCCCCAACCAAAGCAGTGTAATTCCGTAGGAAAATAAGCCAGCCCAGGAACGAGGAACCACCCGAAGGCTCACGCTGGCTCTGAACTCCTGTTCTCCCCAACTTCAGTATCTCGTTGGGCATATTTGCCATAAAAGCAGCCACAAAGAGCTGTTGGGTCATGTAAAATCCTGCCCCGGTGGCCACAGCCCACGGCAGCCATGCCCTGAGCCGCGTTATCCCAGCCAGCACCGCTTCCCGGGCACGGCACAGCTGGAGCTGCCTCACGGCCCGGAGACTCCAGAGGGATGGGGAGCGGGCTGGGGGGGCTGGACCTGCCCGATGGACACGGGAGACCTGTCCCTGGAGATGCTGCTTCTCCTGGAGAGGCCGAGCTCGGTGCAGCTGGAACAGGGATTTGTGTGGAGCTGGATCCTTGGCCATCCAAGGAGCTGTGGTGATGGGAATGGAGAGCCCTGCCCACCTCCTCAGCAGCAAATGGAGGCAAATATGACCTGTAATGTACAGGGTTTGTGTTCTGGAAGTGTTCCAGGACGGGTTGGATGGGGTTTGGAGCGACCTGGTCCAGTGGGAGATGTTCCTGTCCGTGGCAGGGGGTGGCACTGGATGGGCTTTTAGGTGTCTTCCAACCGAACCCCTCCTGTGATTCATTCTAGGATTTTGTGATTCATTTTATAATTCCATGGTTCTCTATAAACAAACCCTTCTGAAATCTTCATTACGAAGTCTAAAATATCAACAGACTTATTTACCCTCCAACTCCTCCTCCGTACCAAACACTGAGATATGAATTCCGTTCCTCCCTGTTACAAAACATGACACAAAGTGGGAATTTGTTCTCCCAATCCCCACCACTATTAAAAAATAAATGCATGAATTTGCATCTCTCTTCCCTCACACACCTCAGCAATAAGCCAGGATATCTCTTTATATCATCTTTCCCCTCTTTCCCATCTCCAATATCCGTGGGGTCACAGCAGGGCCACTTCTACAAAATGAAAACCTCTCTAAGACCAAGCAGTTCAATCCCCTCCAGCAGGCTCCAGATTCCAGGTGAACCCTGGCTCTGGTCCCTTCCCGTGCCATCGGGGGCTGAAACAGCAATTCCAAACCTGGAATCCCAAAGCCAGCGTTGGGATGTGCTGTGCAATCAACCCCAGCGCTGGAGTCGATGCACATGAAACGGATTTGGAGCAATTATGGAGAGCGGAGAAATTAGTAAAGAATCAGAGGCTGTTCCTGAACAATTCCCAGGCAGGAAGAAAGAGAAAAAAGGGCAAAATGCTCGGAATAAGTTGTTTGCTATAAATAGTCTGCCCGGTTCGAGGAGCTGGTGACAAACAGTGGCGGGGGAAGGCGAGGATAATGCAGCACAAACTGTACTTTGTTCATTTATCTGACAAGTGTAGCTAAGTTTTAATTATTTATGATTAGACTTCATAATGTGCTCGCAAATGTTCTGAGGAATATTTTTGGCTTGGTAATCTGAGCCCTCGCTCCAGCGCTGTCCGGGCTCTGAAAGCCTCGCGGCTCCGCGGGAAGCCCAGGAGCTTCCACACACAGGGAATCCACGAGGATCATCCCATCCCGCGGTGTTTGTAAGCCAGGTAAGGCCCGGGATGCTGGAAAACCCGAATTGTGAACCTGACAATACGCCTTTAATCTTTGTCACTTCACATGCCAGATCCCAGAAGTGCTGAATTATTAAGTCTAAAGTTCCAAAATAAACTCGCACTCCGAAGATTATTTCCATATAATTTGAAATTTCCTGCTCTAATAACTCCTGCGCTGGGTCTGTCTCCTGCCCTAATCCTGTTTGGAGAGGCTGAGCCCAGCCCTGGGCCGGGCTGAGCCCCTGGGGTGGGCTCACCTTCCCCTTCCCTCCCCAGATAAACCCCCAGCCCCCCAACTGCTGACGGCTTAATTATTGCCTGGGATAATTAGCACGAGGAACCAGCCCGAGTCCTCTCCAAAGTCATTTCACTGAGGAAATCAATCTGATCCCTCCCAAAGGGCTCCGCTGCCAAACTTAATTCCAAATAATTGAACGGAAAACTCCTTTAATGTTTCAAAGGGGGAAATGTGAGGAGGTGGTGACCGGGCCTTGGCACCCTCTGGGTGCCCACTGGGATTGGGCAGCCTCTCACAGGGACCCAGGGATCGGGCAGCCCCTCGCAGGGACCCCGGGATCGGGCAGCCCCTCGCAGGGATCCTGCAGCCCCTCGCAGGGATGCTGGGATCGGGCAGCCCCTCGCAGGGACCCCGGGATCACGCAACTCCTCACAGGGACCCCAGCTCCCCGGGGCCGTGCTCCGTGAGTGCTCGAATCGTCCTCTGTCCCTGCTCCAGTAGCTCCAGTCCCACCCGAGGGTGCTCCAAAGGCTGAGGAATGTCCATGGAGCTGGAATTCCCCGGGCAGGGAGCAGCAGGAGGTGGGTGCCGTGGGCTGTGGGTGGGCGCAGGGAAAGATTGGGCCCAACAAGAGCTATTTTTGCCATGAAAAGGAAAACTGCGCCTTTGCTCCCTGGATTATGGATCTGTGTGTTTTTCCCCCTGCAGTAACTGGAGAATAGAAATAAAATACTGAATTATTAACTCTAATTACCCCCAGAATTACTTCAATAACAGTGCAATTTCACAGACGGCTGCTGCGAGGACAATATGCAGGGATAAAAGGAGGAGAGAATCCACTTCCACCACAGGAATGTTTGCAATTTATTATTTTCACATTAACCCTTCTTTTTTTTTTTGGTTCCCTCATCTTTTCCTTCACGGTGGTCAAATTTCAAACGCTCCGAAGCATCATCCCGATGTGTGGCTTTGTTTCAGGAGTATCCTGAGCCCCTCCAAGCTGCAGAGCTGGGCTGGAGACTGCACAGGGATGAAGCCACGGGGGTGGAGAGGCAGGGATGGAGCTGCAGGGATGGAGCAGCAAGGATGGAATCCCAGGGATGGATGGCAAGGACAAAGCTGCAGGGACACAGGGGCAGGGATGAAGGGGCAGGAAAGAAGGGCCAGGACTGAAGCTACAGGGATGGAGCAGCAGCAATGGAGCAGATGCTGGAATGTGAGGGATGGAGCAGCAGCAATGGAGCAGAGGTTGGAATGTGAGGGATGGAGCAGCAGCAATGGAGCAGAGGTTGGAATGTCAGGGATGGAGCTGCAGGGGTGAAGCAAAAGGGATGGAGCTGCAGGGATGCTCCTGCCCTGCATCCTTCCCTGCTCTGCTGCCCATCCCAGCAGCTGGATCTGGGAGCTCCCAGCTGTGGGGGGATCTGCTGCCTCAGCAAGGTTGGGGACACACTGAGAGCAGAGTTTCCTCCAGCTTTCCCAGGTTTTGTTCCAAATCCAGACCCTATCCCACTGAACTCCAGACAGGAGCCTGTGTTGAGGCCAGGCAGTGGGTCCCCTCCTCCCTCGGTGCAGGTGTAGCTGATTTGATTTTCATACCCTTTCTGAATTTGCATGGGCTCTGGGGAGGTTTTCCACAATGAACAATCTTTGGAAACTTGGAAAAATGAGACCTGAAACAGGGAAATGTTCCCTGGTGCTCATGGCCCAGCTCCAACAGCAACACCGGGACAGGGAGAGCCTCTCTCCTCACTGGGACTGGAGATCCCTGGCATTGCCTTGCTGGTGCCTTTCCCCACACAGCTGCATTTGGGGTATCCAAGCCTGTTTTCCACGGGATTTGAAGCAGGTGCTCCTGCTCCCAGCCTGGCTCTCCGTTGGGTACCCGGGCACGAGCAGCACTTGGCACGGCCGGGACGCTCGGGCACCATTCCCAGGCAGGTTAATCCCGAGCACTCTGTGCTGTGCTCGGCTGCTCTGGACCTGACCCGCGGCTCGGGGCCGTGTCTTGCAGCTTTTCTCAAGCACTAAATCAAAGGGGGCTCCTGGAAGCGGGAAGGGGAAGAGAGGGAAAGAACGCACTTTCCACTGGAATGTGCCCAGCCGGGTAACTCAAAGCAGGAGCAGCCGGTGCAAGCAGGCAGCTGGCAAGGGGCTGGGGGGCTGGCATGGCCCGGGCCTGACCTGCCAACAGCCTCTCAGTGCTGGATTCAAGGAAAAAGGGAATCCACACCAAAAACACGGTGACTTGGAGAGCAGCTCCGTGCTCTTCGCTCCGTGCCCAGAGTGGGATTGGGAATGCGGCATCTCCATGGGGCAGGGAGTCAGTGCAGTGCGACCCAGTGACAGGGGACGGAGCTGGCAGGGGGCATGCCAAGGTGGGAAGGTGGAGGGAGCTGTGTGAGGGTCACAGGGTGGGTGACGGCACCACAGAGGGGCAAATCAGCCTTGGCAGGGATGTGGGGAGGGATGGGATCCGGGGACCCATCCATGCGGGAGCAGGATGGGAGAAGTCACAGAATCCAGAATGGTTTGGGTTGAAGGGACCTTAAAGCTCATCCAGTGCCACCCCTGCCATGGGCAGGGACACCTTCCACTATCCCAGGTTACTCCCAGCCCCGTCCAACCTGGCCTTGGACACTTCCAGGGATGGAACAGCCACAGCTTCTCTGGGCAACCCAACCTATCCACTTTATCCCTTTTCTGAGATTGAAGCCTGGATCCCACCTCCATGCCCATCGGGAGCTGCTGGAGACTGTTCCGGTGTCCTGGTGCAGTGTGCCCGCGGGTGGGATAATGCTGGCAGTGCCCCCCGGAGCAGCTCTCTGTGCCCCACCGCCGCGTGCCACCGGTCACCGCGTGTCCTCCCCTGGGGACACCTCCCAGCCCGGCACTGGGCACCCTACCTGGGGCTGCCCTCTCTGCTCCTGTGTTACCTCTCCAGCTCCCATCCTGGCTCCCGGCAGGTTCCAGGGTCTCTGGATGCTGAATGAGCCACAGGGACTGGGAGAGATCCCACCCACAGGCAGGTTCTGGCATCTCCGATCCCTGATTCCATCCTCTGGGTGCTGCTGGTCCCAGTGGGGAGCGGGGAGAGAGCGGCAGGTTCCCCTCTCTGCATGCCTGCCCTTCCCAGGCTGCTCATCCCTCTTGCCAACAAGCACTCCAGTGGAGAACATCCAGCTTTTCCCCGGGAGCAGGCGCTCGGGCAGGGATCAGCTCTTTGAGGAGCTGGCTTGGAGACAGGAAGGGAAATCCCCGGACTCTGGCAGGCTGCTGCCGGAGCGCTTGGAGCTCTGCACTCCGGGGCTTTTGGGGAGT
This sequence comes from Eulacestoma nigropectus, assembly GCA_013397775.1. Lineage (NCBI taxonomy): Eukaryota > Metazoa > Chordata > Aves > Passeriformes > Eulacestoma > Eulacestoma nigropectus. Next base: position 321,681 of record VZTE01000197.1, read on the forward strand.
TTGCTCTTCTTTCCATGGTTTTGCCTTCATCTGCTGGCAAGCAGCTGCTGCTCCCGAGGACACGGCTGGCTCCGGGAATTTTCTGCATGGAGACCGAAGGAGCAGCTCTCCCTCTCTGCCCATTTTTCTGCTTTCTAAATGGAAGAGAAAATTCACTTTACTGCCTTTCCTGGCATTTCTTTCCCCAAAGCTGGCTCAGCCCCTCCTGCAGCACCCTCCCCAGAGTAGTTCCCCTTCCCAAGGCTGCTCCGGCCACGCCGTTACCTCTTGGAATGCTGTGTGCCACCTTCCCGCAATCCCTGCCGGCCCCACTCCATCATCCTTTTGCCACCAGGAAATCATTGTGCCTGATAATGCATTAAAGTGATTGTTATTTCAGTGATCGTGCTCATATTTCCCTCTTTGTTTTCTTGCCAGGCTTGAGGGGAAACCTCAGCAGATAAATCAGGGCTGGGAGCAGGTGTGGGAGCAGCTTTTCCCGTGCTGCTGGGATCACATGGATGCTTTGAAGCACGGACCACTGGCTCCAGCAACACCTGCGCGGGTCCCTGGAGGGATGGCATTCCCTGTGCCCCACAGCCACCTCTGTCACCCCGGAGCTGCTTTCCTGTCCCTTTCTCCCACCCCTACAACCTCCCTGTGTGGGGCAGGGGACAGGACTGAGCTCCCACCGTGGGGCTGGGCTGCCTCTCCCTCTGCAGGGTCCACAACAGGAATGGGGTGGTCCTGGGATGGGCAGGAGCAGCTGGATCTGCCCCAGGATGCCTCAGGATGCTGCTCTCCTGGGAAAAAGCTGCTGCTTCGGGGGGCAGGAGCCCTCCAGCCTGGGAACCAGCGGGGCAGGGGGAGGCACAGAGTGCCCAGACGTGCTCCTGGAGCTTCCCCGTGGCCGGGAGCTCTCCCGAGGCCGGAGCACTCAATGGGAGCTTTCAATCCTTCCCTCCCTGTCCCTCCTCGCTGTGCCCCGCAGCTGAGCCAGAACCCCCTTTTGTTCCCTTTTTGAAAATAAATCATTTTGGGATGAATTCCATGCCAGTGAACAATGGCAGCCCGGCTGTGGCAGGGATGTAAGGGTCCATTATTCCATGGGGGCGGATGAGGGGCAGCCACAGACAGAGCAGCTCCAGGGAGGCCGAGCACCCTGCCCTGCTCCATTGTGGAAGGGATGTCCCCTCCCTGGGAGCTGCTGTCACCTCTCCTGCTCTGCTGGGGGGACCCCAGGCTGCACCCCATGGACTGGGACCCCCTCAGCTCCTTCCAGCCAGAGCCTGGCATTGCTTACTGGGAAGGACTGGGATACCCCGGAGGAAGGATTGAGACTGCAAGGCAGGGTGGAGGGGGAAAGGGGCCCATTCCCAAAACACGGATAGCTTTGATAATTAGCCAGGACTGGGAAGGGGAATGATGAAAGGTGGGAAGGATTTGTTTAAGCACGGGGTGTTTTATTGCTTTCCTCACTCAAAGTCGCTCTTTAAAGTGGTTGGAAGATTTTTGCTCTTTTTTTGCCTCAGATGTTGAACTGTAATTACAGCCAACGCACCAAAATACCTGGAATATGAACAAACCATGGAAAAGCTGCTCCCAGGGATTCATTCTGCCCCGAGCTTTCCCCACCTCGCTGCCACACAGGGGGTCCTGGTGGGACCCAGCTCAGCCTGGGGGTGCCGGCACATCCTGGTGATGCCCATGGGCAAAGCCAAGGCTGGGCAGATCCTGGAGATACTGGGATGAAAGTTAGGGAGGACCTGGGGGGAAATTTGCCACCCTTTCCCAGCCCGGAACTGTTGGGATACTTCACCATCCTCTTCCTCATGGTTGTGCCTGGAGGCAGCAGCAAGACTGAACACAAGTGGTGTTTTCTGGAAGCTGGAGCTCCTCTTCCCAGCCCCTCCATCCCCTCCAGCTGCTGGAATCCAGGGGTGGGGGACAAAGCCCTGTGGCACAGGACACCCCCAGCCCGGCACGCTCAGCCTCCACACACCTCCTTCCCAGCCACAATTACGGAAGGGATCCTTCCAGCCCGTGTGTGCTAATTGTGGCAGAGTTGCTGTCCCAGGAGGAAATCCCAGCAGTGGCCCACGGTTTGTGCCCCTTCCCCTCGCGGCCCGTGCGGATGTGGTTGAGTTTTCCAGGTCGGGCAGCCGGGGCAGCGGTGCTGCTCACCTGGGGCTGGCTGCTCCCACCAGGAATGGCTGGAGCTGGCAGGGGACCAGCAGGGATGGGGGGACAGTCATCATGTGGCCAGGGGCTGCTTGGCTCTGCCTGTCCCAGCCGGGATCCCGAAGGATGAGGATCTGGGGAATCTGAGGAGTCTCAGGCGTGGGAAGGGGCAGGATGGGGTGCTGGGGAGGTGTCAGCTCCACTGGGGAGAGTGAGATGCCCTGGCTTGGCTCGGCAGGGGAGAAACAAGGGGAGGAGGAGAGGCAGGATGCTGCCACACATCCCTGGCAGCCCTGACCCAGGAATTCTCCTGTTATCGATTATTTGTAGGGATTTATTATTCACAGTCCTCCATGAGTGCTCAGGGTTTCATAGGCAAACAAAGCCTGCGGGCGATGCCCCGAGGCACAGCATTCCCATCAACAGCTCTGACAGCTCCCCGGCCTTCCCAGGGCTGCCCCACTCAGCTCCTCCCCACACTGGGAAGGGAATGGGGACATTCCCTTCGTTCCCAGACAGGGAATGGGGACCCCAGCAGCCAGGGGACCACAGCTCAGCGCCGCTCTTTCCAAACCAGGGCGATGCTGTAGAAGGCTGGGTAGGAAAGAGCCCAATTAAGATAAAATCACAGGAAACTGGTTATTAATTAACAAGTAATTAGTTATCTCTGTGCCATCTGGAGGGCTGAATCTGCCTGTGTGGCACACGATTGTCTGCTGGGTGTCCCCCACCACGCAGCTGCCCTGTGTCACTGGTGGAAGCCCTTGCTGGAGCCCAGACCTCCTCTGGAATCTCTGCTCCAGGCACTGCTCTCTCTCTGCATCTCAAGACGAGGCACAGAGGCATCTGACGCTGCATTATCCCTCTTTTTCTGGGTTATTCTGCCAGGCTATGAAGGGAGAGCTCTCCTGTGGGCCCATCCTTGGTGCAAGGGAACCTGAGATACCGAAGAGCTCAGAGCTGGAGAATCCAGAATGGTTTGGGATGGAAGGGACCCTAAGATCATCCAGTTCCACCCCTGCCATGGGCAAGGACACCTTCCACTGTCCCAGGTTGCTCCAAGCTCTGTCCATCCTGGCCTTGGACCCTTCCAGGGATGAGGCAGCTGTGAGCATCTTCTGCTGGAAGCTGGAAGAGCCGACACTCAGCCTCTTCCCCAAAGAAAGGCTCATCTGTGCTGAAGTGTTTTAAATTTTCAGCCTCAAGCTTCAGGGTGGGGCTGAGACCCCAAAGCCAGGAGCACCCCCCTTTGCTGCTGAGGTTTGGGGGGGCTCAGCCCCTCGCCAGGGAGGTGCCGTGTCCAGGAGCAGCCGTGCTGTGCTCATTTGAGCGTGCTCATTCCTACACGGCTCATTCTCCATCCTCCCTGCGCTCCAGAAGTGTCACCAGGCCTGTGACTGCCAACTTTTTCTCTCTGTGCCCTCTCCCGCCTCCCTCAGCCTCATCCCAGCTCCCTCAGCCTCCCAGGAGTGCCAGGAGAGGCTGGAGGTTTCCACACACAGCAGTGATCGATGCCACAGCTCCTGAGAGCACCCAGGGAGCGGGAGGGGAGCCATAGCCAGAGCGTCTCGTTTCCCTCACAGGGCTTCTCTGGAGAGGATTTGCCTGGCAAACAGCACCAGTACAAAACCTGAAAGTTTTCCTCAAAGGAATAAAAGGCTTGGAAGACAGAATGGAGACAAACACTATCCAGAGGGTCTGGGTGTTCTAGGGTGGTTGCAGCCCATATCCCATCCTGTGGGAGCTGTGTCCCATGAGCACGGACACTGTGTGGGGCTGGTGGGACAGGAGGGGATCCCCTGGCCAGGGAAAGCTGTGCTCTGGCTGTCTGGCTCCACTGTTCAGCTCTTGGATGCTGGGAGACTCATTTGATCCCTTCCCACCCTTGGGAGATGCCGGGGAGGTTTTTCTGGGGGTGGCTCCTCCTCCATGGCTGTGTGACCCACGGGGCCAGGACATGGTGCTGCCAGAGCTCTGTGTGACCCACAGGGCCAGGACGTGGTGGTGCCAAGGCTGTGTGACCCACAGGGCCAGGACGTGGTGCTGCCATGGCTCTGTGTGACCCACGGGGCCAGGACATGGTGCTGCCATGGCTCTGTGTGACCCACGGGGCCAGGATGTGGTGCTGCCATGGCTCTGTGTGACCCACAGGGCCAGGACGTGGTGCTGCCAAGGCTGTGTGTCCCACAGGGCCAGGACATGGTGCTGCCAGAGCTCTGTGTGACCCACGGGGCCAGGACGTGGTGCTGCCATGGCTCTGTGTGACCCACAGGGCCAGAACATGGTGCTGCCGGAGCTCTGTGTGACCCACGGGGCCAGGACGTGGTGCTGCCAGAGCTCTGTGTGACCCACAGGGCCAGGACGTGGTGCTGCCAAGGCTCTGTGTGACCCACAGGGCCAGGACGTGGTGCTGCCGGAGCTCTGTGTGACCCACGGGGCCAGGACGTGGTGCTGCCAAGGCTGTGTGTGACCCACGGGGCCAGGACGTGGTGCTGCCGGAGCTCTGCATTTCGGCAGCTCTGGAGCTCTGCTCCCCCTGCCCCGTTCCAAGGCCTCCTGCAATAAAGACAATCCTGAACCGGAGCCAAGGAGTTGTCTTTGGCTCTCCCTGTGGTAACAACTTGGAGGACTTGAGGCCTTCGCAAGACCTTCCCAAGGCTTTGCTAATGAACCCCTCCCCGTGCCACACATTTCATCACAGACCCGGAGAGAAACCACACGAGTCCACAGAGAGGCTTTTCTGCTGCTCCAGAGACGGCAAAAACGCTCCCATGCAAATGCGTCTGGGTTTTGGTTCCATTTTGGAGCCCAAAGCAGCTCTGTGCCTCCCATTTTCTGGTTGCCAGAGCCGCCCTGGGCAGAGCAGGAAAGCTGAAGCCGTGGATTGTCTTTCTTCTGGGAAGAAAACAGGAGGGAGCAGCTGACTTGAGACTTGGAGGGAATCAAAGCCCTACCCAAAGGGAAGGGGGGAGCTGGGCCTCTTTCTGTCAGTCTTTGAATTATCTCTGGGTCCCTGAGGATATCCCCAAACAGGACACAGGATTTTTCCACTGCCATGGGATTTTTCCTGTCTCCCCATAGCAAAGCACACACTGGCTGAGGGTAACTCTGTGTCCTTGGCATCATCTCAGTGGTGTAATGAACATTCCTTGGGCAGGCAGAGCCTCCTGTGTCCTCCTGCTCATGGACACTGTCAGATCCACACCAGCCTTCCCAAGCTCCCCAGGTATTCCGTCACTGTGCATCCACGGGATCCCTCCCCGCTCCTCTCCACCTGCTGTGATTCCCCACTCCAGGGACTGAGCCCTGCCTGGGGTCCCCTTGTGATGTCCCTCACAGGGGAGGGTGCACAGAGGATTTCCAGGGAGTCACCTGCACCTTCCCCACGCTTGTGCTAAAGGAGTAACGGGAACCTGAAGTTGGATCCACATCTTACGGAAGAACAATTTAATATTTTATATTAGTTAATCTTCTCCTTTACTCCGTGGCTGGTTTGTGCCTGGCTGATTATTCAGCACCTTCTTCCCCTCTTCTGGAGAGGGAACAGTCATGGAATCAGAGAATGGTTTGAGTTGGGAGGAACCTTAAAGCCCATCCTCTTCCTGCCATGGGAGGGGACACTTTCCATAGAACAGGTTGTTCCAAACCCCATCCACCCTGGTGTGGATGGAGGTCAGTCTGGGAGATAAAGCTCCAGGATCATGCAGACACACAGAGAGGCCTCTCCTGGGTTCCAGAGGGAGGATGAGGCAGCCATTCCCCATCACCCCCCGACTTCTGGGCTTGGGAAGGCCCTTGCTGCCCGTCTGTGGGAATCCAGAGAGGAGCAGCTGAAGGAAGATTTCAGAAGAGAGGAGGAGAAGGTGCAGCTCCAGGCGTTGGGAGACGCTGGTGTGAACCTCCCTCTCCTTCATCCCAGCTTTCATCCACAACGGATCAGCTGCTTCCTGCTCTGCCTTTAATTCCTGCCATTTGCAACGTCTGAGTCATGCCGAAATGGTCTTGAGACCTAATTCCTATTTATTACTCCTTCTGAAAGAGAGGAACTGCTCCATGAATACTGAATATCCAGAGAGATGGACTGATGCCACCAGAATTCCCTCAGCTGGCGAGGATGAGGTTTGCAAATCCCAGGCGGAATCCTGCCCCACCGCTTCTACAACTGCTCCAAAATGGCTGAATTTCTGTGCCCATGTTGATTTTCTTCCATTTTTTTTGGCTCTTGCTTCACTCCTGATGAGGTTTTGCCCTCTGCAAACAGAGCAGGGCAGAGCCAAGAGCAGGTGGCTGAATCCATCAAATAAATGGGAAACTTCCTGGGAGCACCAGTGAGCCTGGGCCAGAGCCAGGATCTTCTGCTGATATTTTAATGACGATAAATGCAATTAAGAAGGAGAAAGAGAAACATTAAATTAAATAAAATAACCAAAACTTAGAGATTGTGAGCTGATGGGGTCATGACCCCCTCCTGGATTTCCATAGGTGAGGGGAAGGTGTTGTTGAATCACCTTCCACCCGCAGAGCTCCTGTCCCGTCCCTCTGTCCCTCTGTTGCCTGTCCTGGTGGGGATTGACTAATCCTGACCTTGGTTCTCACCCATGTTGAGCACAGAGCTGCAGCACCAGACAAACCCAAGTCCTCCAACATCCCACCCTGCTGGAGAGGGATATTCGACGTGTGCTCTCCCTCTGCTGTTCCTGTCAGAATAAGCCTCGTCCCATCTGCTAATGGGACATCCAGTAACTGGTCATCCCACCCATGGGAAGGTCCAGGGGTCTGCTGGAAGAAGCATTTTGCCATGAAGAAGGATTTTACCACGCGGGTGGGGAGGCCCTGGCACAGGCTGCCCAGAGAAGCTGTGGCTGCCCCATCCCTGGAAGTGTCCAAGGCCAGGTTGGACGGGGCTGGGAGCACCCTGGGCTAGTGGAAGGTGTCCCTTCCATGGAATGAGATGGTCTTTAAGATCACTTTCAACAATTTTGATTCCATGATTCCATGTGATCTTAACCGTGCATCTCCAGCAGTGCCCAGGACTGTGGTGGCACCAATGGCCAAACTCACTCGGCTTCTGGAGGAGCTGGAAGAGCCAAGGATACCCATTTCCCAGCTGGAGCAGTGTTATCATCATGTAGGGGGATCACTGGCGGTCCCAAATCGCTGTGGGATTGACAGCTTGGCATTTGCTGATCACACCAGGAGCAGGCAGCCTCCCAGCATGGGAGCACTGCCCTTGGACATGGTGCCTCTGTGTCTGCCGGTGCCGTATCTCCTGGATCTGCTCCTGAGCCTTTCCAGGGGCATGGACAGGACAAGGGGGTTTTGCTGGGCCTGGACTAATTGTCAGGTTTCCCTCATGCTGGCCTGTGCCGTGCTGAGCCACTGCTTTCCATTGGCTCCAGCATTCCTAACGAAGTCCCGCGGGCTTCCCACCTTCCCTCGCCCCTTCTGGAACAGCCACTGCTCCTGAAGAATTTAAAGCTCCTTTTGTTCGGGACTAAAAGTGCCTGAAAATAATCATTAAAAATGAAATTAAATTAATTGAAAAGGGAGCCATTCCAAGCTGGCTTCCTTCTAGCCCTGACAGATTTTCCATCTGGGTTTGCTTCACCTTGAGCTGGGTATGAACCTGCATCTCCCAGAGCTGCCTGGGGGAGGTTTTTTTGTGTAGGGATGTCTTGGGGGATGGAGGTTGTCCCCAGCATGCACACTTCCCATGGCTGCTGGCCACGGGGACACAGCAGAGCAGAAGTGATCTGCCATGGTATCCCAGGAATACCAGTGCTCCAGTCCTGGCTCATCCTCCCCTTCCCGATGTGAGCATCTCTGCCATGGGCAGCAGGACTGAGCCCCATCTCTGAGGCTTTCCATGCAAAACCCAGGGTGAGAAACGCTCCAGCCTATCCTGGGTTATTTGTTGAATGCTCCAGCCTATCCTGGGTTATTTGTTGCCCCTTTCAGAAAATTCTAACCCCATCCATGGACTTCCAGGCCAGAAGGGACCACTGTGACCAGCCAGGCTGACCCCCTGCATTCCACAGCCTTGGCAGAGACCCCACTGCTCGTGCTCAAGCCGAAACACATTTTTGAGAAAGATCCTCAGTCTCCGTGAAAAGCCTTTGAGTGATGGAGATCCCACTCTGTCCCCAGGGATTCGTTCCAACGCTTAATTGCTCTGACGGCTCAAAATGTGCTTCTTATTTCTAATCTGGATTTGTCTTGTTTCGGCTTCCAAGGAGGGATGTTGTAATGCCTTTTCCTGCTAGATTAAAGAGCCGGCTGCTATCAGAAATCTCTTCTCCCTGCATATGCTCGTGGCCCGTGAGCAAAGCACCTCTTGGTCTCCTCAATAAACCAAACAGCCGGAGCTTCTTCGCTCTGTCACTGTAATGCACATTTTCCACTGCCTTGACTCACTCCCAGCTCGTTCCTGAACCCATTCCAAGTTCTCCTGCTCCGGTTGGAAGCACAGATGAGAGCACTGAAGGCAGCATCCTCCTTGTGCCATGTGGCCTGGTAGGGGTGGTTCTCCCTCCCCTTTGTGGCTCAGCCAAGGATGACGCTCCTCTCCCGAGCCTGGATTTGTGCTGCTCCGGCTGCGGGGTCGCGGGGCCTCGGCCCTGCCAGCTCTGGGTGTCACAGGAGTGGGACACGGCCGATTGTCTGTGGATGCACTTCCCAGGTCTGCAGGACACGGCTATTTCAGGTCCGATGAACCAGAGTTGTTCAAGACAGGCTGAGCTGTACCCCTGTCTCTGCTGGAGGCTTGGAGAGCTGCCCAGGAGGGGAAAAGCAGAGGGAACCCAACCACCCATGTCCACCCACAGAACTCCCTCTGAATCCTGGCCTTTTCACCCAGTTTCCCAAGTTCGGTGCTGACACGAGGTGGGATTTATAAGGGCCAAGCAGAGCTCAGCAGGGTTTGGTTGGGGTGGCTGTCGGAAAAGTGAGGGGGAGAGGAAGGGCTGGAATTTGTCCAGTTTATTGTTAAGAGTCAGCGTGGTGGGATTCACCCACTGGCTCATTAGCGCTGGGACTCTTGGAGCTGTTGGAGCTGTGGGAGCAGCTCCCTGCGAGATTAATCATCTGTGACCCATCCGAGCTGGGCTTTGGCCTCCTTTCCAAAGCCTGTCCTGTTCCTGTTCCCTACCCACCGCCGGCCAGAGGTCGGTATCCCTCTTCCCTGCGAACAAGGGAGCCGGGGCTGCGGCAGCCCGAGCAGCTGCTGATGGTTGCCAGCTGTGTTGCCTTAACATCTTCCCATTATCTCCGGCCTGCTGGCTAACCCCATCCTGGGGGAAGCTTCGGCCTGGCTTTGGCAGAGGAAGGAGTCTCCCTCCCAGCATGGAAATTTGGCCGGGGGATGACTCGCTCTGCCCTAAACATCTGCTGCTGGCTTGGCGGGAGCGGGGCTGCAGCTGGCACGGCCATGGGGTGGTCAGGAACACCCACAGGAACATCCACAGGGGCATCCAGAGGAACACACACAGGAACACACACAGGAACACACACAGGAACACACACAGCCTCCCCGTGCCGTGCCCTGCCATTCCTGGGGCTGGGACACCAGACAGAGCCCGGGATGGGGGGCAGAAGGACTGAGCATACATGGGGGGCCCTTCACCAAGGGGAAGGCTGTTCACCTGGGACATCCTTTCCTCCTGTCTTGAAGGATCCAAGGACTCCTCTCAGGCCTTTGGCAAACTCTGCTCCGTGAGGATCGGATGCTCTGGATGGAAGTGCCAGAGCCTGGATCAGTGAAGGGAGGAATTAAGCCCCCGAGCTGGTCCTGACCAGTGAGGCGCAGCGTGGGGTGGGACATGGAGCAGCCAGACCAGCAGGGCTGGATAAACCGGCAGCGCCCTTGGCAGACCTGCCCATGAGGTGCTGCAGGAGCAGGGTGGGAGCAGCAGCAGGGAAGTGGGATGCCGTGGGGACGGGATTGATGCACACTGGGTACATAGGCAGCCATCCTAGAATGGTTTGGGTTGGAAGGGACCTTTCAAGGCCACCTAGACCAACCCTCCTGTAGGGACCTTCCAGCAGACCAGGGTGCTAGAAACCCTGCCCAATCTGACCTTGGATGATTCCAGGCATGGGGCATCTCCCACCTCTCTGGGCAGCCTGTGCTGGTGTTTCACCCACTGGCAATGCACAGAGGGGTTTAATCCTCTGAAAATGTGGATGCTGACAGAGCTGCAACACTCCCAGGGCTCCAGAGGCTGTCTCACATAAATGCTACGTGCTCTTGTTATTATGGAGCAGGATGGGATGTGGGAGCTGCTGTGTCCTGCCTGTGCTCCCTGCTCCTGCTGGGGGAGAAAACCTGAGCCTGTGGATCCAGCCCTGTCTCTGGATGTGGCACTTTTCCCGAGTCCCCCTGCGTGGCTTTCCAAATCCACGGTTTGGAGCAGCGGGAGGGAGCCGGGGGGAGGCCGTGCGGAGGGGCCCTGCCAAAGCTGGAGCACGAGAGGGAAAACAAGAGTCCCGAATAATTTGAGAACCTGACCGTCTCTCGCTGCTCAGGTTTTGTGAACATCCTTAGCGGAAACACATGTGGAACGAGCTCTCTGCGGATATACCCGAGAAGGCTTTTCCGTTTTTGCTGCGTTTGCAAACTGCAGACGACTCCTTCTCTCCACCTCAGTGAACTACTGAGCAGGGACCCTGGACTCGCTCCTCCATTTTCATCCAGAGCCTCTGCCAGCGTCATAAACCCAGTAAAACGTTATGGCACTTTGCACCCACTGGGAAACCAAATGTATTTTAATGTAGATTTAATAGATTTCAGGTCTTTCTGTTATTAAATTTGCTTTTCATTCACCCCCTCCCCCTCTCTTTGGTGCTTGAGACTCAATGGGAAATTTGAAGTGTATTAAAGCAGCATCTCGCAGAAACAAATCCAGATGGCCTGGTACAAATCAGGGAAAAAATCGCATCAGAATCCATTAGAATCCCAGCCCAAATGCAAGGCACATTCCGGCAGGCAGAGCCCTCCCCGTTCCTCAGCTCCTCGCTCCATGACAGCCAGGAAACATGTGCTTTCTTCTCCGGCTTCTTGGGAAGGGGATGGATCTGACAGCCTGGAAGCTGCCGGCCAGATTCCCCCGTGGAGAGTGGTGGTGAAAATAGGCGCTGGAAAGGTTGAGGTCAGCTGGGGTCTTCTGGTTTCTCCTCACTTTAACTGGGAGCTGAACGTGACCCTCGAGCTCTGGCTCCCTCAGAGGAGGGGATGGTGCAAAGCTCTGGTCCCACAGGGTGATGTTCCAGGGGCTCTTCTTCCTTCAGGACCAACCTGCCCCCCCAGCCAGCACCAGCAGACCCTATTCCCACTGGTTTTCCCATGCCAGAGGATGCTGCTTTTGGGATTGCAGACACAGCTCAGTGGAGAGGGGACCCCAAGGGGTGTCCGTGGCTTTAGTTCCTCTCCCTGCTGACTCCCAGTAACACAGCACAGGATCATGAAATCGTGGAGTCAGAGAATGGTTTGGGTGGGAAGGGGCCTTTAAAAGTCATCCATGGGCAGGGACACCTCCCACTACGCCAGGTTGCTCCAAGCCCTGTCCAACCTTGGACACTTCCAGGGATGGGGCAGCTACAGCTTCTCTGGGCAACCTGTTGGAGACGGAAATGGGTGGGAATCATCCTTCTGCTGCCAGCAGATGCTGGGTAGGTCTCCCTGTCCATTCCCTACCAGCACACATATCCCAGGAGAGAGGCTCCTCTGGAGCGCGCAGGGTGGACAGCATTGCAGGGAGATGCTTTGTCAGCCAAACACAATTCCCCATTTTCCACACTTTATTAGTGCTTCCAGCCATTCTGGTGAGGAAGGACAGCCTGAACCGCCAGGTGAGAATGGATTGTTTCCCTTTCTGCTGGAGCGAGCGCCGCTGGGACGCAGAGGCAGGAGGGAGCTGAGGCGAGGGCCGGAGCAGGCAGGATTATTTATTTCATCTGCACTGACATTTGTGGAGTGCTCCTCAGTGGAATTCCCCTCCGGTCTCCATGCCTGCTCCTCCAGCTCCAATCCCCACACGGCCCTGCTCTGTTTGCCTTCAGTTAATATTCAAGCAAACAGAATGAGTTACAAGGAGGAATGGCCATGGAAACAGTGAATTTTAAGGCTCTCTTGTAAAATATTCATAGAAAGCAAATTTTGAATTAATACAAAATGTGTGTGCTGAAGCCCCGCTGCTCAGAGTCATCTACTCAGGGAAGGGAAATAATCCCAGCTGACCTATAGGGCCAATAAAGCAGCTTGACTTTGGAATTCTTGCAGTAAACTGCCTGTGAACAAGACACAGGCCAAGAATTATGTGCAGAAATTATTCATTAAGGGCCTAATCCAAAACCCAGCTAAGTCAGTGGAAAGATCCCCCTATGTTAGGCCCCAAATAATTCTGGATAATGAATACATTGGAGAAAACAGCGATCCTTTCCCAGATAACTCAATGAGCAGAAAAAAAGGAGCAGAACTTCCCAGAGCACAGGCAGAGACTGTAAATAACGACCTGAGCGGATCTTTCCTGCTCCACATCTGCTCCTCCCTGGCCACCGGAGATGTGGTGGGAGCTGGAGGATGCACAACACCCCTTCCTCCATGGCTGCAGCTCCCACAGGGATAGGGATCAACACGAGACACCTCCCATGGAGACAACGCCAGCCTGGCCCCACGCATCCCCTGCCACCCATGGGGCTCCTGGGAAAGGCAGGTCATGGATATAGATGGGTGAGGGCAAACCCTCCGTGCCCGCTGCTCCCCCCGCCGCTCGGCTCATCCCTTCCCGAGGAAATCAGGCTGAAGAGATGGTTATGAGTTGTGGCTTCTCCGAGGATCTAATTGCAAAGTACCCTGGGAGAGGCGGGAGGCACGGAGATATATTATTGCTGCTATTGTTGTTATTATTATTATTACTATTCCTATTAGAACACGGCAGTAATTCCATCAACAGATCCCGGGGACACCGTAAAACACCGGAGCAAGGATTGAAGTTGCCCGGGGGCCTCAGAGCTGGAACGACCCAATTAATAGCTTTATATTTTTATGGCCACATTTAACACTATACATTAATCCCACAAATCTTGCCATATTATTAAATGCTGCTTTTTATCCTGCTTTGGGTTTGTTTGTGTTTAGGATGATGCCGGTGGCTGGGAAGTCAGATTTGTCCCTGAAAATTGGGCCCAATCTCCAGGGTGATGGAGGGAAATAAACAAGGAGGTGTAAACAGCCAGACTTCGAGGACCGAATGTTGAAGGGAATGATTCTCTTGTCCTACTGGGATGGATTTGAGACACCGAGCAGGCAGTGACAGGGAACCAGAGACTTGGGAATGGTGGCACTGGCAGGGGAAATGGCTTAAAAAAACTCAGGAGAACCAGCAGCACGTTGTATTTGTCAGCTATCTGGATAAAACGTATCTGCATCCAATATCAGTGTAATGGGAAGCCAGTGTCAGGGAGGGTGACCCCCAGTCCATCTGGATGCAATTCCGGCTTCACATCTGAAAATCAAATACATATTTTTGAAGCCTATCAGACAGAAAAGGCTCCTTTTTCCGCCTCTCCCTCGGCGTGTGCCTGGCTCTGATGTGCGGGGACGTTAATGGGGTTATTGTGGCAGGGGTGTGACACAGGGGACCGAGTCCCCTTCCCCTGTCTGGGTCAGCCCCGTGGAGAGGGCTGGAGTCCCTTATGGGTTCACAACCAGGGCAAGGCACCCCTCTGGCTCTTCTTGGGACCCAGCACTGGGAAAGGTTTCCTTTCCTTCACTTGAGGTCATGGATATGCAGCAAGAGTGGAAATTCACCTTCGGAGACTCCCTTGTGCTCTGTACAGCTCGGAAAATTTGGAGGAAGAAAGCTATTCCAGGGCTGGCAAGTCCTCCCCGGCTCCTCTTCCAGGTTTGATGGGATTTCATGCATTTGAACACTCGCAGAAACACGGTTTTGGAGCGGGGGAGAGCCGGGAGGAGCCAGGCGAGTGCTACCAGCAGCAGGGAATGCTGCGGCCGGGAAGGGCTGAGCCGGTGCGTGTGAGCAGCCGTGGAACAGCCGCGCTCCGCCAACCCGGGCACGGCGCAGGCCCCACGTGCCTGATGGCAGGCGGCCAAGGCAAACGCCATGGTACATGAACTACAAGTAAACACAGCTTGAGTTTCACATGTCAAATATGCTCAACAAACTGCTGGCGGATAATCTACAGGCCGAGGAACCAGACAGAAAACGTAGATGATGAATCAGTTGCAATGATGAATAAATTAGGGGCTGGAGCGGTTTGCCCATAGGCGGCTCGGAGAGGACGACGAGGAAAAACGCCGCACGCACACGGCTCGCCCAGAGCTCGCTTTTCCTCCGAGCCAAAGCTCTCCCTGGTGGCCCCGAGGGCTGGGCAGGCTCTGTGCTGCCTCTTCAGGGCATTGCATGGGTGAAAAAAAGCAGTTCGTGCTTGTGAGGAGCTGCTGCAACCCTTGCAGAGCACCCTGGGTGGCTGCAACCAGGGCAGCATCGCTGTGGCCATGAGCAGCCTCTTCCTCATCCCTTTTTTTGGCTGGTCTCCTTTTATCTGGGTCCAGCTTGGGGGGATGGGTTGGTGTGGCTGTGGGTTGGGTCATGACAGTGGAGGGTGGTGGTCATAAGGCCAGTGGGGAAGGAGGCAGAGGTTGCACGAGGGGATCTTCCACCCAGCATTCTCCCACCCAACGCTCTCCCAAATCTCTCCCTATGCTCTCACATCCAACTGTCTCCCACCCAACTCTCTCCCACCCAACTCTCTCCTACCCAATTCCCACCCAACTCTCCCGCACCGGGGTGAAGTTTCCAGTCCCCGCCGATTCAATCGGCCGGAGCTGCCCATGGCAGCTGCAAAGCAACGTTCCCATCTCCCAAACTCAAACAGGAAGATTCATTAACCGTAAAAATATACAGAGCCCCAGCCCTTCAAAAGCTTGCAATTTGTTTTACTCAAGGCAGCCAAACTTTATATAATGGGAGATGAATGCTGGGATCAGGGACCAGCCGAGGAGGAAGGGGCCGGGAGCAAGCGCAGGGACGACGGCAGGGTCAGAGGAGGAAGGGGAGGAGGAAGGTGGCTCTTAATGAAAGGACAGGCTCTGGGGGAGCTGGGAAGAAGGGGATTGTCCAGGAGGATGGAGAAGGTGGGGGCAATGTGAATGATTGATGAGCAGGCGAGCGGAGCAATCAACGTGCCACTTTATCCCAACAACAACCCCGGAGCCGTTGGTATTTATCCAGGCCCCAGCCTGATTATTATTGTAAGGGAGATTTCTCTAATCAAAACTCCAAAATTACACGCAGGCCTTGCTGATTAATATTCCATGATAACAGCAGTGGGGCACATCTGGCAAAGGAGCTGCGATTTCTGCATTACCAGTGTCCATTTGGTGGAAAGATAAAATCCACGTCCTCAGAGCTGCCGGGGCACTCTGGGTTCCCACCGCTGGCACCATGCTGGATCTAAGTAATGCCTGACTGGCACAATCCTTCTGCTCCAGGGCCTCAGGAAGAGGTGCTGTGGCTGGAGCCCTGCCCGTGTGACCATTCCCACGTTGGGAAGCTCCGGTTGAGCTGTTTGCCGGCCGCGCCGCTCCGCTTGTCCCTGGTGAGAAACAAGCAATGTTAATAGGATTTTTTTTGGAAGCCAGGATGGAAACAGTCTCACCTCATACTATAAAACCCAACAAATACGTGCAAGACAGCAGGGCAAGGAAATTCCGTCTGGGATGTTGGTGCTGGGAGCTCCGCTCTCCAACTCCACTGTACAGACAGGGATGCACAGGCTGGAAACAGCATTTGCCTGGCATTGCACGGCTTTTTTGGAATGATTCCTCTTTCTCAATGGAGGTGGTGGAGCTTGGTCAGCTTCCACCCCTGCACAGTTGTGGAGAGGAAACGTCTGGGATCCTCCTCCTCACTCCAGCTGATGGGAAGTCAGCTCTGATTTGGGTGGGATGCGTTCCAAGGGATCATAGCCTTGACTTGGACGGGATGTGTTCCATGGGATGATGGCCTTGACTTGGATGTGATGTGATCCATGGGATGATAGCCTTGATTTGGGCAGGATACGCTCCACTGAGAGGGACTGATAACCAGCTCCCGTTTATTGGCTAGCAAGAGGTACATCCATTTTTCCCAGGGATAAGTTAGGAATCTCAGGCTGGAAGTGGCGATTCCTCTCTCATGTTGCTGGGACGGTGCTTCTTATACCCCTAAGATGAGCAGATGGGAGAGGGGTCTTGTGCTTTCCAAATGGAGGGATAAACTGGATCCTTTATTTTCTGAGCAGTTTGGAGCGCAGCGGCATGAGCAGAACTGGAAATGCCTTGGGGGGAGAATATCCTCCTGGGAATCTGGTGTAATGGGAATCTCACGAGATTTCCAGCTCAGCAGGAAAGCTTAAATGGGCTTACGAGAAGCTTTGGATAAAAACTTCTGCATTTGGATGCTTTAACCAAATCTCTGAAGACTCCCTTGGCACAGGGGGCTGTTGCTCACCAGCTGGAATGGAGATTCTCCTGGATGGACAATCACGGAATCCCAGGATGGTTTGGGTTGGAAGGGACATTAAAGCTCCTCTTGTTTCACCTCCTGCCACAGGCAGGGACACCTTCCACCATCCCAGGGTGCTCCAAGCCCCGTCTAACCCGGCTTTGGACACTTCCAGGGATGGGGCTGCCACAGCTTCTCTGGGCAACCTGTGCCAGGGCCTCCCCACTCTCACAGGGGGGATTTTTTTCCTAAAAAGAAGGAATTGCCTGTGGGAGACTCTCCTGCCCTTCCCTGCATTTCCAGTCAGTGCTGACCTCAGGAGCCTGAGCTCAGGGATGCTGGGCACCATTTGCCCCCTCTGCTGTCCCCATCCCCAAAAGCTGCAGTTAGGGCAGCTCAGAGCGGAGCAGCTCTGAGTGTGGGACATGGTGGGGCTGGGGGGGATGGGATGGGTCTGTCCTGTTCCTGGTTTCCGCGTTGCTCCAAGTTTGGTTCCTCTCCAAGCCGAGGTACCTGGAGCTGGGCCGCAGCCAGCACGCAGGTTCTGCATTATCAGGGATTTATGAGCCATGATTTATGGGCCAGTGGCTGGGCTGCTGTTCCATACCCTCACTGAGGAGGCCAATTTTATGCCTAAGCTCTATTCTTGGATCGCTGTACCTCCAGAAACAGTGGTTAAAGGAAAAGTGCTTCCCAGTCGCCCACTGTTCCCAGGGCTGGGGAGCGGAACGGGGGCTGGTTTGGTGCCATTTCATGAGTTTCGGTGCCAGGAGGGAGCTCCTGGGAGGGCTGGTTGGGTTATCCAGACAGAAAACCTAATCCCAAGACCCCTCCTTCCCAAAAAACAACCCTGCTGGCCGCAGCAGAGCGGGATGCCACAGGGCTGGCCGGAGGTGGCAATGGCTGTGGCGGGTGGCTCGGTCCCGGATCCCATCTCCTGCCGCTCCCCGGCAGCTGCCCCGAGCCGAAAGCAAATCCCTGCCGGCAGCGTGGGGGGAAAGGGCCGAGGAGCGCTCCGTTTCCTGATGGACACGGACCATCTGTCCCCTCCGTCCTTGACATTCCAGCAGAGCCGTTCCGCCGCTCTCCGCCCGTGACCCGCTGGCAATTTCGCGTGTCCTGCCGGCCGTCAGGAGACGTGCCACGGCCTGGGGACGCAGCTGCCGCCGGGGCCAGGGGGAGCCTGTGCTGGGGGGACGCGGCCACCCCGCACCTGTCTGCGCTCGCCGGGTGACGCGGGGCCGCTTTCATCCCGCGGCCGGGGTCGTGCTCAGGCTCCGCTCCGCAGCGCCCGGGGTCAGGGCTGGAGGGGCATCGCCACCTGGCTCCCATTAGGAGGGCTCCGTGCTCCGGAAGAGGGCTGTGTCATTCCCTCACTCCTGCCAATTATCCCGCTAGGTCTCTATTAGGCTGCCCAAAACAAGCCCTCCCCATCTCGAGCTCTGACAGCCCGGCAGACGCTGCCGTGCCGAGGCTCTTTCCCAGGCTGTGGCTGTGGAAAAGGCTGTTCCCGCCTTCTCCTTCCTCTGCTCGGGGCAATCGGGCTCATTTTAATCCTTTTCTCCTCTCTTTCTCCTTCTCCCTGCTTGGCTGGGCTGAAATGTGACTCCTCGACGGGGCTGGGTAAGGTGCAGCCAGAACCTTGGGTTTGGTGTTCAGATCTCTCCAAAATCAAGGCACAAGGGTGGTTGTGAGCACAAGAAGCCATAACCCTGGCTCTCCACAGCGCCCTGGCTCAAGGGGAGCGATGCCCACTTGGAGGTGCCACCTCCAAGGCCCCCGTTGTGGGATTTGGAGCAGAAAAGCAGCTCCTGGGCTGTGAGGTTTTTTTCCAGCTGCTCCTGGGCTGGTCCACCACCAGCTCTCTGCTCCTGGGGAACAAATCAAGTAGCAAACCACTGAGGTTTGCTGCATGGCTGCCCTCCCCACGGCTCCCCAGGTAAGTGTTGCTGTAATAGGATTTGCTCCACATCCCTGGAAACCCCCCGGAGGAGGATGTGGGGTTTTCAGCACGTTAACTCCTTCATGCACCACAGAGGGTGAAACCCCAGCACGGCCACATCAAGCCCTGGGCTCTGCAGAGAGCCTTGGCCAGGGCGCTGCAGCTGTGGGAAGCAGCTGGTGGGTTTTGGGAGATGGAGGGAGGGAGGGAGCGAGGGAGAGAAAGGTCGTGGGGAAAACTATCCCATGGGAACACGGCAGCTGTGGGAAGCAGCTGGTGGGTTTTGGGAGATGGAGGGAGGGAGGGAGCGAGGGAGAGAAAGGTCGTGGGGAAAACTATCCCATGGGAACACGGCAGCTGTGGGAAGCAGAGCCTGTACATGGGGAACACCATCAGCTTCTCCCCCAGGGCGAGGGGCACCAGGCTCTGCCCCCAGCAGAGCCAGGCTCACCAAAGCCTCCCCATCGTTGCTGCTTTTCCCCGTTCTCACCCCATTGTCTAACAGCAGAAAATGCCAGATCAGGTCCCTTAAAGCCAGAGGGTTGGATCTGGGAATAAACTGCCTTTCCCAAGGAAGGGTTTCAGGGTCTGTGTGTGGTTTGGCTGGAGAGTCCCCAGCACAGAGGAGACCAGGAACTCCAGGTAGGGAGCACCCACGGGAGTGCAACCACCTTGTGTGGGGACCATGGAAGCGCAGGGAAGCAGAGACCTCACCTGCTGGCAGGTACGGAGGTGGGAAGGTGCTGTGAGAGCAGATTTGGGTGCCCAGGGCTCCTCAGCCCACAGCTGGATGGCTCCTTCCCAACCTCCCCAGCGTCCCCTCCCACAGCATCCCTGCTTTGGCCTTGGGAAAGGGTTTGTGTTTATCCCAAATAGCCGTGACTTGTCTTCATGCCAAGCTAGAGGTTATTTGAGGCTGCTGTCTCTTCATCACATCCTCATGTTTCATTAAAAGAAATTAAGAAATCCTCCAATTCAGAATAGCAACAGCCTGGAGTAGGAGAAACCCCTCGTGCCTGAAGCTGCAATTCGCAGTGTGGAGCACCCTGGGCAAGGCTGAACTCCAGCTCTTGGCCAGGGCCCTCCTGAGCTCAGCTTGGCCACAGGGCTCTGGGTGCTGACCCACGAGGGGATGCCTGAGGTGTCCCTGCAGCGCTGCCAGCTGTGTCCCCATGGGAGCTGTGACACGGCCGTGGGCACCCATCTGTCCATTTGGGATGGTCATCCTGCCCAGGGGCTTCTGCAGGGGATGGGAGACACCCAGGGCTTGGCCAGGAGCTGTTGGGGGGTCCCATCTGCAGCCCGTGGAGGGGAAGCTGTCGGGCTCTGGAGTGGCCCCACCCCGGGGTGTGGGGCTGTGGGACCCTGGGGCTGCTGGGCCCCCAGACTGGAGCGACTGGAAATGGGGAAGATTCACAGCACAGAGACTGAGACTATAAAGGGAGCTGAGGAAGCTCATAAGGAGGTGTAAATTGGAACAATATGGGCTGTGTCGTGTCCTGATTTGGCTTCGGGGAATTAAGAGCTAATCTCTTCCCTGAGACTGGGATTGCTGGAGTTGTGCATGTGGCACACGAGGGAGTTGGGGATCGCTGAGCAAAGCCGATGCAGGAGATGCAGGGCTGAGGTTTGGGATGATGAGTTTTACATTTGGTCTTTCTGTGGTTATTGAGGGGCACGTTTAAAGTAAAAGCCTCCTCCTTCAGATCTGCTTTGCTAATAAAGGATCCCTGTGTGCGCTCAGCCGAGAGACAGGGACCAAACTGGTGCCAGTGGGCTGGAAACGGGTGGCAGCGGGTTGTAAACTGGAGGCATCTAGGAGGGTTTGTATGCCAGAAATCAAAGCAATTCCACCTGGGAATGGGGGGGCTGGGTGTGGATGGAGGCGGCTGGGCTGGGAAAGGAGAGGTGGGTGATGCTCCAGCCTCCAGCCCTTAGCCTAAAGTGGGGCTTTGGCTCCTGGCAGGGATTTGCCTTCTGCCCACATCGCTCCTGTGCATGAGATGTGGAATGAAAACAAATCTGTATAATGTTTAAAGCCAGGCTGGACAGGGCTGGGAGCACCCTGGGATAGTGGAAGACGTCCCTGCCCATGGCAGGGGGTGGAACAGGATGGGCTTTAAGTTCCCTTCCCACCCAAACCATTCTGGGACTGTGATTCTATAAATGTGAGCTCCGTCAATGAACACACACAAAGACATTAAGAAACTGCAATTCTCACTGAAAACTTGGCATTGCAATGATATAACACAGCAATGCTCCATGGACTCCATCCATGTGAACGCTCTTCAGGAACATTTGGCTTGAGAGGTTTTTTTCATTTGCTTTTTCTCCAAAACTGCTGTTCCCGCTCTCACGAAGGTTTTGGGGCCTCCCTCGTGCAGCCCCCACGCCGTGCCCTGGCAGGAGGCTCCGGCTGCAGCCCTGCCTGTGCCCCAGCCCCTGCACCCTCCTCCTCCTCTCCCAGCAAGTTCCTTTGCTATCTAGGTCAAAGATTAGCAACAGCAATAAAAAAAAGAGGAGAGAAAGCAAAAGCCAGCAGTGTGCCTTTCATGCGGACATTATTTGCTGCTCGGCACGGAAAACACATCCCCCCTGCACTTCAGGCTCCAGCTTTTCCACACCGGGCTGAGCAGGAGCAGCAGGAGGAGGAGGCGGAGGTGGTTGCGTGCCTGTGGAGGGATCAGCAAGGCCAGCCTGGAGGCAGGACTGTCCCGGCCCCAGGAGCACATTCCCACCCTCCCACCGCCTTGGCCAAGCTGGCTGATGATGTCCACGGCTGCTCTGGGGAGGGGGACGAGCCTGGCCCCCCCTGGGCAGGCCACAAGCCCCCCTGGGGCATGGAAGAGCTTTCCCTGGAAATAAATCCCTCCCCTGCGAGGCACAAAGTCCTGTGTGCTCCTGCTCCAAGGGATTGGTGTCCTTGGGCTGTGCTGGGGGTGCTGGGCAGACCTGAGAGGGTGCTGGGGTGCTGGGCAGCTCTGGGAGGGTTCTGGGGGTGGTGGGCAGCCCCAAGAGGGTGCTGAGGGTAGTGGGCAGCTCCAGAGGGTGCTGAGCAGCCATGGGAGGGTGCTGGGGCTGGTTGGCAGCCCCAGGAGGGTGC
>VZTE01000197.1:353718-366288 GCA_013397775.1 Eulacestoma nigropectus
TTTCTCCTTTCCTTCCCTTTCCCTTCCCTTCCCTGAAACTTCCCTGAAACTTCCCTGAAACTTCCCTGAAACTTCCCTTCCCTTCCCCTCAAGGCACCATCTCTGCCTTGGGCTCCCAGATTGTCTGGGAACAGAATTTTTGGCAGGATCTGGAGTGATAGGACATGGGGTGATGGTTTTAAATTAAAAGAGGGGGGATTTACATGGGATATAAGGAAGAAGTTGGTCACAGTGAGGGTGGGGAGGCCCTGGCACAGGGTGCCCAGAGAAGCTGTGGCTGCCCCATCCCTGGAAGTGTCCAAGGCCGGGTTGGACGGAGCTTGGAGCAACCTAGGCTAGTGGAAGGTGTCCCTGCCCATGGCAGGGGATGGAACAAGATGAGCTTTGTTCCCTTCCAATCCAAACTATTCCATGATTCTCTGAATCCCAGACTCTCCCCAGACTCCTCTCCCTGCTGGCAAGGGTGGTCTCACAACTCTGCTGCTAAAAGGTGCCCAGGAACACCAGAACCCCCTCGTGGCAGCTGGGCTGTGCTTCCACCTCAGCCTTCTGAGGGCACAAAGGTCCTTAGGAGCCACTTCCTCCCTCTGGGAACAGCTCTCACCCTGCTCGAGGACCACCTCTGGCTTATCCTTGGGAGATGGACAACAGACAGGACACACAGTGCAATCCCTCACCTGGGTGTACAAACCTCTTCTTTACAGCTCCCACATTCCCTCGGAAAGCCCACATCCCCGTGGATGGGATGTCCATCCCCGGCAGCATCTCCAGCTCTCTGTGGGTGTCTGGTGCCTTCCCAGGGCCGTGGAACTCATGGATGGGCACCAGCAGGGCCGTCATGCCAGTGAACCCCCGGGCACATCCACCTCGGAAAAGGGGCTTTTTAATTAACCGTAGGAATAAAGCTGTGGCCAGTCCGTAACCATGGTGATGCAGAGCCAATCCCAGAGGATCGCCAGCCAGCTGGAATATTTGCTGGATGGCAAAGCTTCAGCCCAACGTTTAATGGTGTTCGACTCTATTCGGGGAAACAATTACATGCTCCATTTTCAACGGAGTCAGCTGAACAATGGAGTCAATGAGGCAATTTCGGCACAGGCTCCTCTGCTCTGCCGGGTCCACGGAGCTGCTCCTCTGCCAGGCTGGAGCTGCATTCCAAGGGCAGGTGTGGGGACACCTTGGGGCTGCGTGTGACAAGAGCCGCCCTCACGGGGATGCCGCAGGCCCTCGCACTGGTGGTGGCCCCAGTGTGTCCTCCTGGGCTTCCTTGGGTGGCCCAACCGCTCGGCTCTTGTCCCAGCCGTGACCAGTGCTGGGTGGTTGGAAGGGTGGCACAAGGGACACCTTGGCTGCCTCCCTGGCTTTGTGCACCTGGAGTGGGAGGTGTCCCTTGCTGGTTTTCTCCCTGCTCACTTTGAGGTCTCAGTCTCTCTCTTGGGGGTACCGGCCTGGAGAAAAGGAGGCTCAGGGGGGACCTTCTGGCTCTGCACAACTCCCTGACAGGAGGGGGCAGCCAGGGGGAGTTGGGCTCTGCTCCCAGGGAACAGGGACAGGATGAGAGGAAATGGCCTCAAGCTGTGCCAGGGGAGGTTTAGATTGGATGTTAGGAAATTTCTTCATAGAAAGGGGGCTCAAGTCCTGGAACAGGGCAGTGGTGGAATCACCACCCCTGGAAGTGTCCAAAAACAATGTGGATGTGGCACCTGGGGACATGGGTTAACGGTGGCCTTGGCAGAGCTGGGGGAATAGTTGGACTCAATCTCAGAGGGCTTTTCCCACCTGAATGATGCCATGGTTCCACCGTGCTTTGCTCCCCTCCTCCTGTGTGACACAGCCATCCCTCTGTTTCTCACCTCCCTTTCCCAGAGCTCACCCTTCCGCGGCTCCATGACCTCCTTCCTCCTTCAGGAATATCCTGTTCCCTCTCCGTGTGTCACCACCATTGCACACCAACCCCATGGCCTCCAGACACGCCGGCCACAGAAATGCCTTTTAAGGCCTGCTTGGATTTAATTAATCGCTGCCTTTATTTTATTAGGATAAAAAATGCAGGTCTGGAAAATCTTTCTGTGGATGACATCAGTGTCTTCAACTGAGTTTGGATTTGGTTGGTGTTATTTTAGCTATTCAAAGAATGTGAGGAGTAGGGGAGTCTGGTGACTCCTTCCCTGCCGCCACGCCTTGCTCGGGCTTGTTTTTCCCTCTCCGTGACCTCAGCACATCAATGGAATGACAGTCCACCTCGACCTTCTCCATGCTGTCCTTTC
This sequence comes from Eulacestoma nigropectus, assembly GCA_013397775.1. Classification (NCBI taxonomy): domain Eukaryota; kingdom Metazoa; phylum Chordata; class Aves; order Passeriformes; genus Eulacestoma; species Eulacestoma nigropectus. The sequence goes on from VZTE01000197.1 coordinate 355,986, forward strand.
TCTCCAAGGAATTGGTTGATTCCCACAGTGGTTCAGCTGATCCCTGATACTCGGGGCAGCCTTCTCCTCCATGGTGCTCCCTGAGGTTTATTATCCCCCCTTTTCCCCATCCCAGCCCTTTCACCTCCAGCTTTATAACCATGGGCAGGGCCAACAGTGAATGGACAAGCCTGCTCTTGCACAATTGCTCCATGAGAACATTCCTGGGATTCGCCATGAGCGTTTTCCCAACTGTTGAAAGCAGAGGGGCTCTTTGGAGTGCCCATCCCAAGACCTTTTCCAGCCTCTTGAGGTCAGGAGGACAAGCACACGGCGTTGATTGTTTTCTGAGTGCCATCTTCCAGCTGGGCTCCCAAATCCCTGGTTATTCCTGAAAATTCAGGCTGCTGCTCTCCCAGTGACTCAGCTCGCATTGATGGAAGAGCTTAATTAGGGTTACTCAAACCAGGGTTACTCAACTGGATATTCATCCCCATAGGAAGAGCTCTGTCTCCTCACTCACCCTTCCTGACTCTTTTGGGAAAGCCAGGTCCAGGATTTATTGCAAGTTCCGGCGTGTCTCATCTTGAAGGGAAAGATTTGCCTCCAGGGCAGGAGGGAACCATCCAAGAGCCTCCTCCTCCTCCTCTTCCTCCTCTGACTCTGCTCTTTCTCCACCTGCCCGTGGACCTCTGGCACCACCACACTCCTGGGACTTGGAAAGGGCCTGGAAAAGAGAGCAAAAAGCAGTTTTTTTCTGAGGTTTTACACATTTCTGCTGGCACTTCCTGGCCTGGGGGTGGTGGTGAAGGAGGGGGTGGAGAAGCTGGTCAGGAACAGCTGTGGTGGGACAGCCTTGGAATGACCCCCTAAGAGCAACCCCACCAAAATGAGTTTGGCCTCTGCTTTCATCATTGAGCTCAGTAGGAGAGGATAAAAGAGAGAGAAAGAGGGAAAAGGGAAGAGCCAGGCTGGGCTGAGAACAAATTGTTTATCTGTATTTTCCATGAAGCATCAGCAGTTCTTTAAAGAGGACAAAACCAGAGGGACCTTCCAGAGAAATCCTTGTAGGGCCTGGGGAGGTCTAATTAGTTTCTATATTTGCCCAGTGTAAAAGTTTATCTTGAAGCCTCCTGTATTTTTTTAAATATGACATCAACATCTTCGGCTTGGCTTTGATTGTCCTTAACGACCAGGTTTTATCATTCTTCTTTTTTTTTAAACTCTTTCAAAAAAATAAAAGGGGAATATTTACTCAAGGCATAAAAATACCCCAGAATTCTGATGGCTTTGGCAGAGAAGTGGTGGCCCCGTTGCTTTTCCATGTGATAAATCCTCCTGCTGCCGTGCTGCTCCCACCCCAGATCCAAGGATTGTTTAATTTTCATCTCAATTTTGAAAACCCAAAATGTTCAGAGCCCAGTTAATGTCTTATTAATTTTTTAAGGCAGCAAGGCAAAGTGGCTCCTAACATAAATATTTTACCAACCATTTATAAATAGCGTGGCTGCTCAAAAAGAACAACACTGTTGATCAGGAGGCTTTGGAGGCTCCGTGCTCGGTGCCAGAGTGATGGAGGGATCCAGGGTGGGAGATGTCGGCAGCCACTCCAACGTGCTGGAAGCTTTTTGGAGCTGGAATTTTGTTCCTGTCCCCCCCCATTTTTTCTGTCCTGGAGTTGATTGTGGTGCAGCTGTTCCTGCCTGTGGGGAAATCCGTTCTTGACGTGCTCCCATCCTTGTCCTGCCTGGATGAAGGCTGGATCCTGTTGGCAACTGCTGGAATTGGCACTGAAACAGTGAGGGCACCACAAATCCTTTCTGGGCTCAGTTCTCCAACCCTGACCTGAGGATTCGACAAATTCTTCTCCTGTTGACATTGGAATTCTCTTTGGATCATTGGTGGCAGCTCCCTCCATTCCATACCCACCCTGGGACCTTCCGTGTGCCCAGAGATGGGATGGAGGGATGGAAAGAACTGGAGGAGAAGACACAGGGAGGAAAAGACTTTATAAAATTCACTTTTAAACAGGGAGGGAAAGACTTTATAAAATTGACTTTTAAACAAGTGAAAACAGCATTACCCAAACCTGGCCCTTTGTGGGGAGGATAATCCCCCTTTCAGATATTAACGGGAAGGAATTAAAACAAGGATTTGGCTCTTTTCTCTTCAGAGCAGGAACAGTAATTTCGTAAGTACATCTTGGGAAGGCTTCCAAAGCATTGGGAAGGGACAGTAATAAAACTGGACAGGTACCTTGGAGAGCAGGAATGGGATGTAACAGCCCTGGCCCGGCATCCTACTCCTTCCTCTGGAGCAGGGCAAGGGAGAGAGGGTCCAGGGTGGAAAATGGTAACAGGAAAGGGCATGGGATGGGATGGGATGGGATGGGATGGGATGGGATGGGATGGGATGGGATGGGNGGAAAGGGCATGGGATGGGATGGGATGGGATGGGAGGGGGTGGGATGGGATGGGATGGGATGGGGTGAGATGGGATGGCATGAGATCAGGTGAGATGGGATGGATGGGATGAAATTGGGAAGCCTCTTTACCAAGCTGAGCTCTGGGTGGGCCTTTGGAAATAATGTGAGGTGTGGAATGTGCACTGGAGACTGGAGCACAGCAGAAGGAACCTTTGGAGTTTGACTTGGATCGAAGGAGCCAATCCCCTGTCCCTGACCCTTGCACTGCTTCCCTTCAGCTGGAGGCCGAGCTGATAATTCCCTCCCTTAGGAAAAGTCACCGGGGGGGCAGAGCTATTTCCTCCTCAGATTGTGGGATTTTATGGCTGTTTGCACAATTCCTGGATCACATCAGCCAGGAACAAGCTGGGAAGAGATCCCCACCTTTCTGGGAACATGTGGGAAAAGCAAACACAAGGACAAACACACCTTCTCTCACTCCATGGGCAGCTCCTGCCCGTGGCGAGCTGGTTTCACCCAGGGCAATCAGGGCGATTTCCCTGCCTTCCATCCCCATCCCTCCTTCTGCAGGTATTCTGTGGGATATTTCCCTTCCCAGACTCGGTGCCGTGTCCTTGCCATCTCTGGGTTCACATGGACAGTCTGGCACAGGAGGAATTGCAGGAGCCAAGCCGCTTCCTGCCCATGGAAGCGGCATCGGGAGGAAGATGTCAGCCGGTGACGGGCAGCACCACGAGTGTGGTCGGCAGTATCCAGGGTTCCCGGGATGTAAACACCAGACACACACAGGGCTGCCAGAGGAGAGGGGATGGAATGAATAGCACAGGCTCCGTGCCAGCTTCCTGGTGGCACACGGAGTTTGGGGCTGGCACAGGGTTTGGGGGGACAAGGAATGCCTGGAGTGTTTGGGGAACTCTGGGAATTGTGGTTTGGGTCTCCCAGGTCCCCCAGCCTTCCTGGGGGGGTCTCCAACCCGAGCTGGGGCAGAGGATCCATGCAAAACTTCCTGCCAAAGTGCTGGCAGCCCTCTGGGCTCCTCCTGGAATGTGGCAGCAGCTCCATCCCGAGCAGCTGGGGCAGGACCGAGGTTCCTGCAGCCCAACAATAGCAGAGCTCGGGCCAGCCCTCAGCCCCTGGGGCTCTCTGCCACGCCGCTGTCCCCGGACATGCCGGGGACACTGGGACACCAGTCCAAGCCTGGATGTTTCCTCCCTCCTCCCCTCCTGTCCCCCAGCCTGTCTTGTCTGCATCCGATGCTCCAGCGAGCATTAATAGAGTTGCAACATCTGACGTCTCAAAGGAATCCCCTGTTGGGAAAAAGCTGCTTCGGGAGCTGCTGGTGGGATGGCTCATCCCTTCCACCACGGCATTCCCGGCTGCTCCCGGCACAAGCCCTGGGCATCACGGGGCTCCTGGATTTCAACCCGAATTCCAGGGGTTTGGGGGTGCACCGCATCCGCCCGTTTGAGCATTTAATGGGGTTTTACTCTGGGTAGTTTTACAACTTTAATGCACTTAGCACTAATTTGGGGAAGTTTAATGCCAAACACATAAATGTTGGATGGGAGACGGCCGAGGTGTTTTACGGCCTCTGGGAATTACCCAAAGTATGTGGGGCTCATTTCGGCTTCTGATATCACTCAGCACAAAATTCCCGGTGCCTGGCCGGGTGCCAGGTGCTGGGGCTGATGGATGGCGGTGGCACTCTCGGAGCCGTGACCGTGGCCATACATAAACCCCAGAGCCAGGCGAGGGCTCAAAGCCTCGTTAAAGCCTTCCCTAATCTGGCAGGATCAGATTTGCCCGGTGCACTCGGAGCCGCTCCCACTCCCAGCCTCTGGTTTGTGTGGTCGCCTCAGTTCGTGTTGTGGGGAAAGTGGAGATGGCTTCGGTGCAAGGAAAACACCCCGGGAGGCTGGGAGGGGGAACCCACCGGGAACACCGAGCGGGACGTGACGGAGCAGGGACCAGGCGAGCCAGCATTGTGTCTCTGCCCATCCCATCACACCTCTTCCATCTCCAGGAGTCCATTCCTCTGCATCCCGTGGTCTGGAGGATGGAAATGCCTGTTTTCCACATGGCAGCGTCTCCCGTGGAGTGAGGGATTGCTCCTCTGTCAAAGCCAAAGTTAGGACAAACTGCCTGAGTCCTGGATGCAGCAAGCCTGGAGCAACAGGGAGACCAGGAGTATAAATCCAGTGGGATGAAGGATATCCAAAAGCCTGGGGCAGGAGGATGGACACACAGCTGCCCTGTCGTCTGGAGGAGCTTTGAAGGACTGTGGAAAAGTTGCTGCCTCTTTGGAGGAAAGGATTTGGCCGTGGGTTTGAGCCCAGCCTCACTCCCCAGGCTCTGAAATTGGCCTCATTTAAATCAACTTCCCAGGGAAGCTTCATGGTATAGCCTGTGGAGACAGGGATGGCTTGGAAAAAGAGGCTCCCAGTGAAGATCCTGATGGATACCCAGGTGTGGATGTCAAGGGGAGGTGGAACTGTTCTGTCTGGATCATGTCCTGGGAGCAGGCACTTCCCCAGCGTGCAGGATGCTCCTCTCTCCTGAGGAAGGAGACGACCTTCAGCCCCTTCCTCCATGCAGGAGGGATCAGCAGCTCCAGGTCCCTGGGAGCCGGGAGTTGGAAGCACACCCTGCACAGCTCTCCCTGGGCACAGGGAATGAGCAGGGGAAGTACCACCTACAGCCAAGGGAGAAACTACACCCCAAAACATTGGTTTCTTGCTTAGTCCTTTAATTTAGCAAATGAGCTGCTCACTCCCGGGCTGAGCAGGCTCTCCCTTCTCCAGCTAATTCCAGGGAAGCTGTTATGGCTGTAGGAAGTTTTGGGTGCTCTCCTTGTCCCAGATTCACTTGTTGTGAGTCAGAAAAATCTTTTCCCAGCCTTGTCCTTCAGGTAACTCCCGTGAACGGTGCCTGCCGAGCAGGCTCCAAGCATTAACTTGTCAGTCATGTCCAGTCTGTCATGCTGCTTCCAGGATTTGGGATGAGCTGAGCCAAAGGCATTCAGTGCCTTATCCAGGGTCAGCAGTGAAACCAGCTGGGTCACTTGGGCCACCGATTCCCAGCCCTGTGTTTTCTCCAGGGAGACGTGGCAGCTCCCAGTGCAAAGGCTGGGATAGCTCTGAGGTGGGACAAAGCCTGGGAAGCAGCCTGGGAAAGCTGGTGACTGAGGTCAGAGTGGGGGGACTGCACAGGAGGAGGAGGAGGAAGGGAGGAAGGTTGGAGTTAGAGCTGAATTGACGTCAGTGGCTGTAGATGCTTCACTGCACCCTCCCACCTGCACTGCTGCTGCCTGGGGCTTCCAAAGGGTGGCCCAGCTGGAGCCTCAGGAGCTCCATGTGATCCCAGCAGCTCAGCAGGGACAGGGAGAGGGGATGGGATGGCGTGGAATGGGTCGTGGGTCACCAACCCCACCTCTCTGGGAGCTGTCACAGGAGGTGTCAGCCAGATCCCTGGGTGCCTGTGCTGCTCCTGACATTGCACCCAGCTTTTCCCACCTTTCCTTTTGCTCCAGGTGGAACCTGCTGGTTTATCACACCAGGCGAAGGGGCAGATCAGCCCCACAACTCTGGCAGAGCAGTTGGGAGCTGTTGCCCCCACACAGCCTGGTTAATCCAGTTATCCTATAACCAAAGAGCTTATCTGCTCCTGGAGCCCAGCCAGGCACTCCTGCTTCCTCAGCACACAGCCCTGGGCAAGGGACTGCCCTGGACTGTGCAGTGACCCCAGCACAACTTGTCTGAGCCATCCTGGCACTGATTTCCATCAAGGCACATCCCAGACACTCGGCCAAGCAGGGAGACTTCGCTGTTCCCAGGCAGCCCTGCCGAATTCCACGGGAGCAGCCAACCTCACCGTGCACAGTGACCTGCTGCCCACTGGGACTGCTGTCCCAGCTCCCATCCCTGCTCCTCAGCTCCACAGCGAGTCCAGGCAGGTCTTGGCATCTTTCCTGGCAGGCAGGATTTGCTCCCTTTCCCATTGGAGGAGAGGAACATGGAGCTCTGGCAGTGCCTTGTGCCTGATGCCTCGGACAAACTCTTCCACCCCTGGTTCTGCCGAGCCCCTTGTCCTTGGAGGAGGTTTTAAACCCATTGCGCTGGGCTACGTTCTCCCTGGGGAATTCCCTCACAGCCCTGCTCATCTTTCCTTTAATTTTATGCCTTTTCTTCTGTCATCTCTTAATTACTTAAAAACCACCCCAAAATGAAATTACATCAAATGAATTCATGCTCCCAGGAGAGCCCCAAGAAGCTGCAGGAAGTTCAGAGGGAATAGAGATCGTGTCTCTGGGATGCTCCGGGAGCTTTGGCAGGAGGTGCCCAGGAGTCTCAGGGCTCATATTCCATTTCCCTTTCTCTTGGGAATCTCGTTTATGGACCCCTGGTTGGGGTGGGGAGGAGGAGGGTGAGCTGGGGGTGCCTTCCTTTGGTCTGCTGTGGCACAGGCATGAAGGGGGTCGATCTGAGGGAGACCCTCTGCCCGCCGAGAGCTGGGAGAAGGAGAAAAACATGGAAAATTCATGTCAGGGCACAGCTGGTCCCCATGGCAGACACACTTTACTCCATGTCCAAGCACGAACCCCATGCCTGCACAGACCCTGCTGCTCCGAGGCCTTTGGGAGCTGCCTTGGCACCTCGAGAGCAAGCACCTCCCTTCCCCAGCAGCTGGAAAAGTTTTTTCTTTGTTTTCACTCAACACGAGCCTTGCCCTTCTTGCTCCACTGCTGGCTGTGACTCAGAGCCGTGCAAGAGGCAGCAGGACGGGCCCAGGGCACATATGGACCTGCCCGGACCCTGCCGTGGCCAGCCCAGGGCACACACGGACCTGCCCGGACCCTGCTGTGGCCAGCCCAGGGCACTCAGAGACCTGCCCGGACCCTGCCGTGCCCAGCCCAGGGCACACACGGACCTGCCCGGTGCCGAGCCAGCCCCAGGACCTGCACACAGAGCGGTATCAAGAAAACAAAGCTCTTGGCCCAACATTTTCCCCGGGCGCGGGTTGGGGATGGCACAGGGACCCTGCAGCATTGGGGCTGCTCGTCCTTGTGTCCCTCCCTGCTTTCTCCTGAGGTGCCGCTTTGGGGCTGCCAGTGCCACCAGTGTCCCTGTCTCATGTCATTGATCCACAGCTGTACGGGGACCTCCCCACCGTCACAGATTCATGGAATAGTGTGGGTTGAAAGGGATCTTAGGGATCATCCAGTTCCATCCCCTGCCATGGGTCCACCTCCCACTAGACCAGCCCAGTCCCACCTGGCCTCGTCCAGTCTTTCCATCCTAACACACCCCTCAGCCACTGTCCCCTGGGGGCGGAGGGGAAGGGTCTCCAGGGACCTTGTCCTGCCGGATGCTGTGGCTCATCCCTGCTCCATCCAGCCTGGATGGGCTCATCCCTGCCCACTCTTCCAAGGAAAAGCTTGGAGAGCCCAAGGGAACTTCTGCAAGGGCTGGCCTGACCCACGGAGCTGGTGGGACACGGAGCTGGCACCAGCAGTTCCTGCCTCTGTCCCCTTGGGTGGGGGGACCTCCCCAGTCTGTCCCAGCAGCTGGAGGTGAGTGAGGACCTGTGCACGGGCTGGGCCCCCGTGGGGCCGTCCTGGCAGTGGGGTCCCTGCCCCGCTGGTGTCCCCCACCCCTTGGAGAGCCCCCCACCCGGCCGCACAGACACACCCCTCGCCAGGGCCGCTGACAAGCAGCAGGAGCGGTCACAGTCCCCCCGCGGGGCTGGCAGAGAGCTCCTGCTCCGTGCGGCTGAGCGGAATGTTAAAGCAGGCCTGGGGATCCATCCCTGCGGGATGGAGCGGCTGCGGGATTGGCCCCACACCACAAACCCCACAGAGCTCTGGGGCTGCCACTGGGGCAGAGAAAAACCAGCAGAGCTCCAGTAAAAACCAGTGCCGCGGGCTGGGCTCGGTGGCCAGCGGTGAGGGGTGCGGGGACAGCCCTGCGCCGTCCCGCTGCCAGCTCCGGCATTCCCATGTCTCCTGCGTGTGAATGAAGGGAAAACAGGACATCAGTTACTCCGGGCAGGGATAGCAATGGTTGTTCAGGCGGGCTGGGAGGGCCCCCAGGTGCCGGTGGCTCACACCTCACATCAGGTGAGCAAAATGTTAATTGGAGAGGTCCAAAGTGCCAGCCCTGCTCGCTGCTGCTCCGGGTGCTGCGGGAACACGAGGTGACAGCAGGGAAACGGCACCAAATGTCCCCCCAGCGCCAGCACCGGGACACGGGGCCAAGCTGGGCAAAGCCCCAACCTGCTGGGCAGGGATTGCTGCCCCGGCACAGGGACACATCCCCCGGGAGCGGGGTCAAAGCCAGCAGGGAGGGACAGAGCCAGGAGGGGGACGGGACAATCAATGCGGGATGTGACACTGCAGACACTGACCCAGCTGTTACTCAAACACACCAGGCCACAAGTCCTTGGCATTCCCACGTCTCGCCAGGCTCAGGGTCAGGTTCACAGCAAAGGTGAAGCCAGGGAGCCCTGACACCTCTTTATTCAATCCCTGGGAGAGGGAGGAGTTCAAATCTTCAAATTTCACCTGGAAAAACTGGAAAAACTGTGATTTAATAAATAAAGGAATTGTCTTTAAAAAAATCTCACTCACAGAACTTGGAAGTGTTTTTTTAAGCATTTTGGTTTGATTTTGATGTTTCAACTCGGAGGGAAAATGCTAAAACTGAACTGGGACCCCTGGACCTTGCAGTGTTTTTATAATTATTCACCAAACACGTCGATGAAATATAAATGTTTCCACAAAGCCCTTCTAGTGTGTGGAATCAGCATTTCCTGACTCCAGCATTCCATTGGAAAGTGTTTGGTCACCTCTCAAAAATGCCTCCTCTGAGCTGATCATACCCACCCTGCCCCTGCTGTCCTTTTCCTTGGAGCAGCCAGGCTGCTGCTCCCACCCCAGCTCCGTGCAGAGGACGTTGGATGGGGGGGAAGGAAATACTGGAGAAGCTCAAGTGGATAATTTTCATTTCCTTCCCTGCTGGGGAGCAGAAGGCTGGGGGCTGTTCCCATGCTGGGGACCCCTTGTCTTGCCCAGCCACTCCCAGGCTCTCCCAGGATTCCAGCGCTGTGTCAGGATCCCATAACATGTTGGATCAGGCCAGGAGGCTCCTCCACTCCACAGGCAGTAGCCTGAGTGGGATGTCAGGGGGTCAGAGGGATGAACCCTCCTTGCTCCAGATATCCAGCGAGGGTACCTCGGATCTGGGGCAGCAGCCAGCAGTGCCACCTCCACAGCTTCCTCAGCTCGGGCAGGAGCTGGGAATCTCCCTGGTGGGGTGAGCTCAGAGATGCCACAGCATTTTCTCTCCCTTCAGAGGCTTCTCAGCCTCTTTACCTGGACCATTCCTGGGTTTGGGATGCTTTTAGAAGGACACGCTCCAACAGAGGGATGCAGCAACCGAACCCGGATGTTTGGCTCCCTGTGCTGCTGAGGGGACACGGAGGGAGTTGGGATGGTCCTGATGAGCTGAGTGGAGGGGAACGTGGTAAGAGATGGATGTGCTCCGTGAGAGCCTCCACAGAGCTCTTTGGGAAGGATCCTTCCAGTGTGGTGGAGGTGCAGAGTCCTGAGCTCCGCAGGCTCCTGGCGCTTCCCAGGGCTCTGCAGCCCCCCCAGCTCCCCATGCCAGCTCCCCATGCCAGCTCCCTGGCTGCTCCCAGTGCTGGGGCCGTGAGCTCTGGCAGCCGGGAGCGAACGCTGGCTCAGGGAGCCGGGCCATCTCACCTCTGGTGATTAATTATCCCCCGAGCCTGCCGCCTCCTTCACCTCCAGCCATAATTCAAAGGCTCTTAAAAAAGCCGTGTTTTTCTTCTCCCTGTACCATTTAATTAGTTACACATGTCCCCGGGACAAGTTCTTTTTTT
>VZTE01000197.1:366925-424256 GCA_013397775.1 Eulacestoma nigropectus
TGCCCACACCCCACTGCCCGCACCCCACTGCCCACACCCCATTACCCACACCCCACTCCCCGCACCCCTCTGCCCACACCCCTCTGCCCGCACCCCTCTGCCCGCACCCCACTGCCCACACCCCACTGCCTGCACCCCGCGCTCCGCATTGCTGGGGCAACGCCAGGTAAAGCTGCCCGGGAGCATTGGCATAACCTGCTCCTTCCCCACCTGCACCCACCTCTGGGGACAAAACGAGGAGAAAATCCCATACCCGCCTGGAAGGAGCAAAGCCCGGAGCCTTCTGGCCCAATCCTGCTGCTATGGATGGTGCCAGCCCTTTTCCCTGCTTTTTCACACTGCAGCAGGATCCAACCCCGCTCCAGGTGAAAACGAGAAGTCCTGTTTCCCATTTATATAAATAAATATCTAAATCCCTATAAATATCTCCATATATAGAGATATCTCCTCCTGTGCAGGACTCCCCTAAGTCCTTATGGCTTCAGTGGATTTCTTGTGGAAAATCAACATAGAATTCCAGAACGGTTTAGGTTGGAAGGCTCTTAAAGCCCATCTCGAGGAAGGCAGGACCTGCTGACAGCCCTGCTGGTGTCCCTTCAGCTCCAGGTTGTCCATCCTTGGCCATCCCCAGGAAAAGGGACCCTCCTGTGTGAGGGGCCGTGTCTGTTCCCCCTCATCCTGGCCGGAGCGTTTGGACCCGGCCCAGGCTCTGCTTGTTCAGGATATGCTGTTCCCTGCCAATGCTCCAACACTTTCGTTTCCATCCAAAAACACAAGACAAAACACAAGTGGGGAAAGCTCAGGCGGCCTCAGCCCAGCCCCGGAGCGGGTGCTGTGAATTCATCCGGAGTGAAATCTCTGTTTGGAGATAAACGCAGGAATTCAGCCTGGGATGAGGGGTTTGCAAAGGCCCTGCCAGGAAATATCTGCTTTAGAGGAGGGGAAGTCCCCAGCCCAGCTCTCTCCTCCCCATCGCCTCCATGACCGGCCTGTGCCCGCTGTCCTGCCCACTGCCGCTGGCACCTGGCACAGGGGACAGTGAGGACAGTGCTCATGCCACAGCCCCCCGCTGCCCTCTGCAGTGTGGGGGTGCTTCCAGGCTGTGCCGGGTCTCCCCCAAACTTCGTCCCCAAGCTGGGGACGAAAGACCTCAGTGTTGCACCGCTGCATCTCCCTTGGAATCTCACGGCTCCCATCCTGGTGGGATGTGGTGGGAGAGTTTCAGCTCCTCACTGATGCCTTGAGACACCCCCAAATCCATCCTCACCTGGGCTGCCAGCCTGGAAAACAGTGGGGGGGGATGAGGCCTGAGCCCTGGACCCCTTCCCAGTGAGCTGGGGATGAGTCCTTGCCGGAGCTCCCCCGGTCCTGCTCCGCGTGCTGCCGAGCTCCGGCCACACCACGCTCCACATCCCTCACCTGCCTGGAGTGGGACAGAGGAAAGAAAAGGGGAGGGAGAGACAGGTCCCCAGGAAATGGGGATTTATGGTCACTGGTGGCAAGTGTGAGGGACTCGCAGAGACCTCCAGGTTTTATGAGCAATGCTTGAGGCTTGACTGGCTGCTTAAACACAGCTCAGCTAATCCTGGCACAGCGTATCCAGCACAAATTGGAAAAGGTTTAGTGGGACGACAAGGGGAAAATGAGAGCATAAAGCATATTTTACATGGTGTCAGAGGAATATGTAATTTACAGTAAAAGGACGTTAAACAAACACCAGAGGCGGCCGCGAGAACGGAGATGGAGCAGAGGAGCTGCTTCCCTTTGGGCAGCAACGAGGGGATTCTCCAGAGCATGGAGAAAGGGGTTGGCTGGGAGTGACCCTTCTGCTCCTCTCCAGAGACATCCTGGCAGTGGGACTGCTGCACCTGGCAGTGCCAGGGCAGGGACAGAAGACACCACCGCTGTGGTGAGGCAGCATGGGAGGAGAATTCCCAGGGAGCCACAGGCTCTTCATTTTTACCCAGACTCTTCCTTGCTGGGCTGTGTCTCTGCCTCAGCCCCTCCTGTGCTATCCCAGCTGGGGAACGGCTTCCCACTACCAGAGGACAGGGTTAGATGGGATATTAGGAGGAAATTCCTCCCTGTGAGGGTGGTGAAGCCCTGGCACAGGGTGCCCAGAGAAGCTGTGGCTGCCCCATCCCTGGAAGTGTCCAAGGCCAGATTGGAGCAAGCTGGGCTAGTGGAAGGTGTCCCTGCCCATGGCAGGGGGTGGCACTGGATGGGCTTTAACCTTCCAACCCAAACCGCTCCGTGATTCCGTGGCACAGAGTGGGGGCCCGGGGGTGCCGCCTCGCAGCCCCCGCAGAGTCCAGGCAGGCGCAGGCAGGTGGCTGTGCCAGGTACGTGCTTCCCTCGGGATCGGCCCAGAGCAGCAGCTCATCCAGCTGCTCCCTCTCACCTGCCCGTGGGAGGAGGCAGAAACCAGCCCAGGTGGGAGCAGCCTGGGCGGCGGCAGCACAGCCTTTGCTGCAGGGGCTCCGGGAGGCTGCATTTCCTGGAGAAAGGAGCTTCCTTCTCCATCCTCCTCCATTAGCATTGCTGAGGAGAAGTGTCAGGTGCTGGCTGGAAGAAGAGCAGCTCCGGCAGGATAACGAGCAGCCGCAGGCTGGGCTGGGCTTCCAAAGGCTGTAGGAGCTTGGGGGTGATGCTGCTTCCCTTCCCAGGCTGCCCTGCCCTGTCCCTGCCAGGTGTTCCCTGCGCTGGTGCCAACACCTCGTCACCTCCCTGCCATGACCCTTTTCCAGCAGTGAGGCACAATTAGGAAGCTGCTCTTTTCCCGCTGTGTCCAGCTGCTGCTCCCCCCCACTCTGCTGGCTCTGACCTTCCTCTTCTCCTCTGCCACGGAGCAGCCCGAGGCCACCGGGAACGGGCAGAGCGGGGCGCAGGACTGTCGCTCCCGAGGGACACGCTGTCTCCATCCCCAGCTCTCAGCCCCAGCCAGGGCTGGCACTGGGGGGTCAGACAAGTCACCCCCCTGACAGACAGAGCTGTGTGGTGCTTCCTGCCAGGAGAAATTCCGGCTTTCCTTCACCGAGGGCTCCGTCCCCAGCAGCCGCAGGCTACCAGGAAATTTATTAGACTTGTAAAACTTCAGGGCTCAAATCTAATTGTCTCCTTCTCCCCCCGCTCCCTGGAGGGAAGCTCCTTGATTTAAGCCCCAATTCCAAGCCCAGCCAGCGTCAGCACTCGGAGTTCAAAGTCAAATGAGCCATTTGTGCCGGGGCCAAGGGATAATTACAGCCCCCGTGGCTCGGGGACCAGGAGCAGCTCCTGTCCTGACAGAGGGGTACCATCCCTTGTCTGGGGACACCAGTCCAGCTCATCTGAGCTGACTGGGACAGAGCTGAGACATCCCAGTTCACTGTGGCAGCAGGAATGTGGTGTTTATTCTCCAGCACAAGCAACCCCTGCAGGTGAACACAATTCCTCTGCCAGGGGCTCTGCCCAACCCCAAAATTTGTAGAGGGTCACAGAAACATCCATGAGGGGACTGAGGTTGGGTTAGTGGCATGAGGGCTTCCAGCACAACTGGGTTTGCTTGGCCACAAAAAGCAGCACCTGATGGGTGGGAAATGGAGCTGGGTGCGGATAAAAGTGGGTTCAGAAATGAAGGAGCTGAAGGCTTGGTTTGGGATTTAACCCCAGCCAGGAACTCAGCCCCACACAGTCTATCACCCCACAGTGATCCAGGGTTGACCCTTCCTCCACGTCTTTTGGGGGACAAGGACACCCCTGTGCTTGGGATGAACGCTGCCTGTGGAAGCGAGGGCTGGGAGTTCAGGGAAGAGGAGGGCTGGGATGGTGTGGGATGGCTCCTGCATTGGGGAGGTTTTGAACTGGACCAAAACTGGTGAAGCCGTGGAGGAAGAGATGTTCCACTACAGCCTTGGGGATGACCCAGGTGCTTTGCCCCTGTAATTCCCTGTAGAACTCCTATCCAGCCCCCCTGCTGACTCTCGTGAGCCTGTTGTACCTCACTGAGCAGCGGTGGGACCCTCCCTCCAGCCCTGCCTGCTCTGTGTCCCCAGGCAGCATGAGGCTATTTGTGGGGCTGAGTGCTTTTGGCGGATCCCTGGACTGGAAAACCACCCTGAGCTCCCTAAATCCCCTCAGCCTTTCCCGTGGCTTCATGCAGGCTCTTTAATTGGGCATTTCTGTGCTTATCTGGGGGGTTATCCTGGCAGGGATAGGGCTCCGTGGCAGGCTGTAATCCCGGGCTCTGTGTCACCGGCTCCATCAGCCACAGCCACCGGGGGTTTGTTGCCTGAAGCAGCTTCATTCCAGCAAACAATAAACTCCAGGAGATTTTGCAGCTCTGCTTGAGGCCCACCTGGCAAGAGCAATCCCCTTTGCCTCTTCTCTTCCCTGTTGAAGATAAACTTTATTTTTCCATTCCTCAACTTTCCCTGAGCAGTGCTGGTCATGGGCTGAGCGCATTCCTTCCCTGCACATCCCATCCCCATTCCAGCTTGGAGAGGGTGGGGTCTGATGCCATGGGGGTGCTGCAGGGCAAGAGCACCATCCCTGGAAGTGTCCAAGGCCAGGTTGGATGGGGCTTGGCGCAACCTGGGATAATGGAAGGTGTCCTGTGGCAGGGAGGGGAATGAGATGGGCTTTATGGTCTCTTCCAACTCAAACCGTTCCATGACTCCCAAATCATGGAATTGAGCCCAGGGAATGCAGCTGCTGCTCCTGAGGGCTCAGAACTTGCCCCACTGAAGGATCCCACGTGGTGTGTGAACTTGCAGCCTTCCCTGACTCCCGGTTTCCTCGGCCTCGCAAGCTGCTCCCCAGCAATTTGCAAATCAAGAAAGGAAGTTAAAATTCCGTCTCCAGAAATAGCTGATTCCTGGGTTTGCAGCTTGTCTGGGAGCTGCTGGCAATTTTGTCATTTGCAGTTGGGAGAAGGGAGGAAAAAAAAAAGAAGTAAGAAAATGCAAAATCCAATGAGGGCAGAAAGCTGAAGTCTGGATAGAGCCAGGAATTACAGGAGGTGCCCAGGAGATGCTCGGAGGTGTTCAACACCCTCTGAGCTGTGGTCTCCAGGCACTGTGCCATGGAGGGAGGTGACAACAGCTCCTTCCTGGACAGCTCTGCCGTGCCAATCCATCACAGTGCCTCTCATCCAGAGAAATGAATGGATACAGCACCGGGAGTGGATCAGGGGAGATTTATGGGGAGGGATTAAAAGAACTAAATATCCAGAGCTGGGTGGGGAGACGTTTAAAGGAAAGGGCACGTGTGTGCAGGCAGGGAGTGAAAAGTGTAATAACACTCTATAAATATTTGAAGGTGGAGGCACCAGCAGCAGATTGATTTATTTGTGGCTGTGGAAATGAGATGAGGCTATGGAAGAGGGATGGGAGAAGCCAGAGCAGTTTCCCTGAAGAAGGAGCACGGATCCCATCACCTGGAGGCAGCTGAGAGGACAGAGGGGATGTGGGATGCCTGATCTGGGCTGAGTGGCCCCTGGTGCTCCGGTCCAGAGCGCGATGCTGGTGGAGCTGGTCTGGACCCTGTCACTCCATCAAACTCGTCTCCATGAGCTTTTCCATTCATCTCTTCCCAAACAGCACCCAGGCAACGCCTGAACTGCTCCTCCTCCTCCCTCTCCTCCTCCTCCTCTTCCCCCCCTCCCAGCCCCTCGTGCTGCCAAGCTGTTCATGTGTAAGGAGAACATCTTGGGCAGGACGCGCGCTCCGAGTCCTTCCCGCTTTCTCGGCGGCCCCCCGGCCCCCTCCCAGCTCGGTGTCACGTTGTCCCTGCCGAGTGTGCCACGCTGGGTGGCAGAGCCTGGCTGGCATCGGCGGCGCCGCGAACGCGACAGATGGGAGCGAGGAAGGCTCGCTCCGCCTGTGCCAGGGTGAAAATGGCTCAGCTGCAAATGAATATTTCCAGAAACCTCTCCTTCCCTGCTTTATAATTATGAGCAGATTTTCTTGGGGATAAAAGGGAGGCTGGTTTCAAAAAAGAACTGACCCTGTGTGGGAAGAATGGATTCTTCTTGGAAAAAATATGGTGCCTTGAGCAAGTTTAACTCTTCTGCTTCTTCCAGGCAGGAGAGGATTCGCTGCATCCGAATTCCCATCAGTCAGCTCCGAGCCTGAGGCTTGGCTCCGGCAACCTCCCAGCACAGGAGCCGGAGGCTGTTTTAAACCAGCCAGTTCCTCTTTCAGGCTCTGTGTGAGGGGCCGTGATCCCATGGGAAGCCCCTCCTGGGAAGCTCCTGGAGCATCTGTGGCAGGCAGGACTCCAGACATGAAGGTCTCTGGCAGCGTGACTGGTGGGAGGTGGGACATGGTGGCGTTTCCTGGTGATGGCTGTGGGGGTCCCTGCTCTGCTCCGTGGTGCCCACCGGGGTATTCCATGGGGAATTCCAGCTGGGGAGACCGCTCTGGATTGGATTCGTGTGTTGAAACCCAACCTGGAATTCTCTGGAAGGCAGCTGCTGCTGCCCAGTGGGGGCTAGGCTGAGCACTGGGCTCCCTCCCACGTGTGGGAGCTTCTGCCATTGCTCATTCCACAGGGAGGGAAGGAGGGGAGGCAGCTGGGAATGAGCTGGGAGACGTGCATGGTGATGTCACACACGTCCACGGTGACATCATACACCTCCACGATGACATCACACATGCCCATGGTCACATCACACACGTCCATGGTGACATCACACACCTCCATGATGACATCACACATGCCCATGGTCACATCACACACATCCATGGTGACATCACACACCTCCATGATGACATCACACATGCCCATGGTCACATCACACACGTCCATGGTGACATCACACAATTTCATATCACACACCTCCATGGTGACATCACACACATCCACGGTGACATCACACACCTCCATGATGACATCACACATGCCCATGGTCACATCACACACGTCCATGGTGACATCACACAATTTCATATCACACACCTCCATGGTGACATCACACACGTCCATGGTGATGTCACACATGTCCATGGTGATGTTACACGTCCATGTCACATCACACATATCCATGGTCACATCACACAATTCCATATCACACAATTCCATGGGCACATCACACATGTCCATGGTCACATCATGGGATGTCCATCCCATCCTCGTGCTCACTGGAGCATTGTGGCCGTGCGTGACCAGCATCCCACAAGCTGGGAGCCCTGGGACACAGGATCCCCTTCCCTGTATCCAAACCACCTCCGCTATGTCAGAAATGCCCCGGAAAATTCGCGCAACAGACGTGGGAGGCAAAGGGGTCCTTGGAAGCTTTCCCCAGCGTGAGGGAAGCTCTTGAAGTTGATTCCTAGAACAGGCACCTTATTAGGGAGCATCGGGGCGAACTTTGAACAGCTCTTACACGGAAACAGATCTGCCTCTCGAGCAGCAGTTTGCTGTGTTCCTTTTGATAACGATAATGATCTTACATTGCGGCGCTGCCTTTCATCTCGCCCGATCTTAATGAGCTTTACAGACAAATGTGCAAGCGATACGGGCAGATCCATTCTCCCGACAATGCCAGCACTGGATGTGGCAGGTGTCTGGGAATCAGCCCGCGCCGGAGCAGGGGGGACGGGCGTTTGTTTTGATTTCTCTTTATTTATTGAAAATGCAGGCAGCATTTTAGAGAAGTGGGATTTGGCAGGCTCGGATTTGGCCGGGACAACAAAGTTGTCTCTCTGTCTTTCCTTTTGGAGCCGTTCCTCTCCACGATCCATATTTCAGTGGTGGCGGTGCCAGGGAAGGGATCGCTTCCCGGCGGCTGGAGCGGCTGCCTGGCGTGGAGGCGCACGGCTCCGGGGCTCTGCCGAGTGTTCCATGTGTTTCAGAGGTGCCAAGAGGAGGGAGATGTGCCAGAATAGCCCACGGCCCGTGCCCACAGAGCTCAGCTGGGCTTGGACTGAGGTGCTGCATCCATCACAGCCTCTCCCTGCGGTTCTGATCCCAGTTTTTCCCCCCCGTTTCTCACCCGTGCCCCAAACGATGGGGTGAGATCTGCTCCCCCATCCCGCAGGATATTTCCAGCCACTGTTGTGTTCAAGGGTAGAGGCGTCACCTTGAACGCCAGGCTCTCTGTCCCCGGAGCCTCATCTGTTCCCAATCCATCAGGCCAAATTTAGCATTGCCGTGAGGAGCGGTCCCTGAGCACGGCACATTTCCTCCATCTCCTCCATCTCCTCCATCTCCTCCATCTCCTCCATCTCCCCCCCATCCACGAGGGCACCGCTCCTTTCCTCCCCATAGCAACCAGTGCAGGAGCCAGCCTTCAGCAGAGAGGGAAAGGCAGGAGCTGGGAGCGTCCGAATGCCCCAGGTTCAGCTTTGAGTCGATGCTCTGCCTAACGACCCCAGGCCAAGGGGAAAAGTGCTGCTGCTGCTGCTCGGGTGTTGCTGGAGCCTCCTGCCCTGCCCCATCCATGAGGCTGGAATCCTCCTCCTCCTCCTCATTTAGGATTTTTCCCTGGGAAATAGCTGTCCCCCCATCCCAGCACCCAGCCAGGGCTGTGTGCGGGTGGTGCTGTCCCTCCCCTCCTGGGGACATCCCAGCTTGGTCAGGATGGTCCTTTTGGCCCTTTGGTTCACAAATGCTTTCAACCCTTTGGGGTTTCTGAGCAAGCAAATTCCTTTTCTCTCCTCTGTTTCTCTTCCTCTCAAGCTGACCCCTCCTGAGAGCCCTTTTATCCTCCTGTATCTCCATTTCCACCTCTTTTATTGGGGCTGTGGTGGGGTTAACCCTTCCTTTGCTGTCTGGGGTTTTTAAAAACTCAGCTGCTCAGGATATTTGGGGTTAAAAGCAAACAATTGTGCCCTCAGGAAACAGCACCACAAGCTTGCCAGGGGGCCCACAGGAGGCTGGTGTGGGGCATCCCAGCCCAGAGGTTTTTGTCTCATGTTCACTCCCGAGGTTTCAATTCCCTGGGGAGCAGGGAATTCAGAAATGGATCTGGAGGAGGATGTTTTGTGGCCAACAAAAGGGGCCTGTGGGGGGATGAGATAAATGCTCGTTTTCTCTAATAAAAATTCATTAGTAGAGCTGATGGACAGCAAAGGACACAAACACTGACTCTCCTGAGTGCTGATGTGTGCTGGGAATGCTGGAGTGGTTATCCACAGTGCCTGTGGATTTGGGAATTGTCCAGTCCAGGACTGTCAGGCCAATGTGACCTGTTCGTGTGGCATTTGGTGTGGCTGCCCCATCCCTGGAAGTGTCCAAGGCCAGGCTGGACAAGGCTTGGACAAACGTGGGATAGTGGAAGGTGTCCCTGCCCATGGCAGGGGTGGGATGAGCTGAGCTTTAAGGTTGTTTCCCACTCAAACCATTCTGGAATTCCACTCTTGGAAGAGCTGCCCTGACTCTACAGCTTCCATGGATTTCCTGTTTTTGCAGCCATTGCCTCGCCCTGACTGATGGGCAATGGCATGAAAGGAAGCAGTTTGCAGGGAATTTTGGATCATCCAAGTCCAGTCTGGTGGCCTTGGCTCTCTGCTTGTTTACATGGAGACAATTGATGCTGCCACATTTGTGTTTGGAGCACTGTGGGGAAGGCTGAAATCTCTCCAAACCTGCTTTTCTCTGAGAATTAGAAAACCACAAAATACCAGAAGAAAAGCTCACAAAAAAGACAAATACAACCAGACTGGGGAGTGGTTTTATCCATGTCAGCTTCCATGAAGCTCCTCTCTCCTGTATTCCCCCACCCAACCTGAGCATCCCTCGGGGATGAATTGGCTGTCAGAATTTGGGATGCAACCAGGGGGTATCTGGTTACATCCCAGGGCTCAGGAGACAATCCTGCAGATCCGGAGCGGATTTTTCTCCCCTCTCTCCAGCTCCAGCACAAGGCCTGTGGTGCCAGCTTTGGGTTAAATGTCAATCGCTGTGGTTGTTGCTGAGTGGGAGCCTTTGGGATCCATCAGCTCCTCTTCCTCCTCCTCTGCCCAGCTGTCCTGGACCAGCTCCAGGGCCACTTTTGGGGGCTGCCACTGCTGAGAAATCTGGCCTGAGATCCCTTGGGACTGGGAGTGCTGCGTTTGCTGTCTCCAGGTGATCCATCAACCCGGGTTTTGGCTGGAGGAGGAGGGACAAAGGGAATAATCGGGACAGAACGGCCAAAGCCCAATGAAGTGTCACAGCGCAGGCAGGGATGTAGGGATTTCTATGGAAAGATGATTAATAATGGAGGAAAAAGCTGCCTCCTGGCCAAACAAGGCTCCAGGGGTGAGGGGCTTTCCAGGTGTCGGGTGTGAGCTCACGGCTTGTCCCACATGTGGGAGAGCTCACAACTGGTGGGTGCATCCCATCCCTCCTGCTCCAGCCCCAGCATTCCCTCAGCTCTCTGGGATGTGGGAAGATGCTGAACCTGCCTTTCCTCACCTCTTGAGAATGGAAAAGCAGCAGCCAGCACCTCTTGCAACTTTGTTGGCAGGGAAGAGAACAAGTGCCAGGGAATTTTGTTGGCTCCTCATCCTCGCTGGCATAGGAGCAGTGCTGGGGCTCAGGCTGAGGCTGGGCTGAATTCAGCCAAGTTCCTTAATCCCTGGAAGTGGAGAAGCCTCCCCTCTGCCTTGGGTTTTGTGGCTGGTGTCTGGATCATGCACCAGAGGTGGCCCAGAGGCACACGAGCATTGCTGCCCCAGCTGTGCTCACGACATGAGCAGTGTGAGCTCATAACGCGCTGCTGCTGCTGCTGCTGGGTTGAGAGTTGGAATTGGTGACCTTAAAGGTCTTTCCCAACCTTAACAATTCCATGATTTATAATTCCCCTCTCCTTGCACAAGTAGGGCTGCTGGTTTAAAAACCTGATTTTACCTGAGATGGTTAATGCCCCCTCCCAGCTCCTCCAGCACCAGGTGAATGTCACCGGCCCTGTTTTACAGGCAGAGGGGACGCTTGGCCTGCGGAGGGCCAATGTCAGACGCAGGGTCACACCCCGAGAGCCAGCCCGTCCTCTGCTCCCTGCAGCAAGGATTTTTCTTGGAGCAACATCCCCCCTGTGTGAGCTGGGGCTATAAAGAACAAATAAAGTGCTGTGCAAGCCAAAGGAAACGGCATCGTTTAAAATCTGCACAAGGTTAAGAGGCACGGGGAGGACACGGAATGTGTGGATGGATGGCAGGAGAGCTGGCAGATCACACCCAGGGGCTGCGGAGCCCCAGCCGAACCAGCCAAGTGCGGAAGGGACAGGGAAATCGGGTTCCTCACCTGCTCCAGGACTGTCCCAGGGGATGCAGATCGGCTCCGCACCGCCGCGCTCCCGAGGGAAGGGCTGATGGATCGGTTTTTCCAGCGCCAGCCGCGGCCCTGCAGAGTCATCCCGAGCAATTAGCTGGGAGTGATGCCCGGCTGGCAGTGACAGCTCCTGCCATGCTCCCACCGTCCGGCACATTCCCAGCTGGAGAGCACCGGAGCCGCTCCCGGGGCTGAGTCTCCAGGGGCGCAGGCGCGGGCCGGAGGGATTTGGGGAGCGTTTAGAGCCTTTTGCTCTCGCAGCCCCGCAGGCAGGGCCTGGGGCAAGCTGCCTTCCCGAATTAGGCCACTGTCAGGTTTGGCGGCTGAGGTTTCAGTTCATTTTCTTCCTGGCTCGCTCCGAGCAGCCCCATGTGTATTCCCGGGCCAGGATGCAAAGTGTCTGGGCAGCGCTCGGTCGTGCTCCCTGCTGAGCTGTTCACACTGATTTTCCATGAATATTCAGGAGTGTGAGAGGCATCCAGGATGCTCCTGCAGTCAAGGCTCACCAGATCCTGACTCCAGTGCTGCCGCTGGCTTCCCATGGCTTCCTGGGCAAAGTAGCCTTTGGCTCCCTTGGAGAAATCTTTTTATTTCCCTCCAGCCGAGTCTCCGGGTGAGTAATGGGAGAAGGCTCATCCAGGAAGGGAAAAATCATAGAATCATGGAATGGGTTGGGTTGGAAGTGACTTTAAAGATCATCCAATTCCACCTCTGCCGTGGGCAGGGACACCTTCCACTGTCCCAGGGTGCTCTAAGCCCCGTCCAGCCTGGCCTTGGACACTCCCAAGGATCCAGGGGCAGCCACAGCTTCTCTGGGGAATTCCTCCGGGTATTCCATCTAACCTTGCCCTCTGGCAGTGGGAAGCCATTCCCTGTGTCCTGTCACAATTTTCACTTGCTTTTGAAGAGCCAGCAGGTCCCATAGCCAGGAAAAATGTTTACTGACAAAATAGTCGTGGGTCTATTCCCCTTTCACCAGGGCGAGGGTGGCAGCGCCAGTGAGGATGTTTTTTATATGAAATTCAGGAATCACTGTCACTAAAAGGGGAACCCAGTGTGTTTCAGACTGGCCAGGCAGCTGACACCCATCAGCCCCCTGGAAACAGCCCCCAGGGCTCGCGGGGACAGCCTTTGGCTTCCCTGGCTCTGGAATGGTTGTTCATTCCTCTGGAATGGTTGTTCCTCTGAGAGCAGGGCTTCTGCTTGGTGGTTTGCCCTTAAGAAAAGAGATTTTCCTGTCATTGCAGAGGAATTGCTGCTGGGTCTGGACTTGGAATTGTTCAGAACTTGGTGCCATGAGCTCCTGAGCTCAGCCTCTCCAGGATCCTGCCCCAGCCCAGGACTCACCTCAGGAATTCATTGAGCTTTTCCCTCGCCAGAGCCGTCTCCTGGTTGGAGACTGACCTCCACCAAGACCTGCTCCTAGTTCCTGCTTGTCCTTCTGAAGCCACTGATCCTCCTGGGGAGGCTGGAGCAGGATCTGGGCAGTGATGGGGAGAGGGGCTTTCACATGGACCCACTGGAGCTGCTGCTTTGGGGGAAAACTGGGATATCCATCCCATCAGTACTCCCTTTCCTCTGGGACACCCCAGGCTCCACCCCCAGCCTCAGGAAGAACCTTCAAGTTTGGAAAAGCCCTCGAAGGTCATCGACTCCAACCTGTGCCTGATCCCCACCTTGTCACCAGCCCAGAGCACTGAGTGCCACATCCAGTCATTCCTTGGATATCTCCAGGGCTGGGGACTCCATCACCTCCCTGGAGAGTCCAGAACTCCCTGCATTCTCCCTTGACCCCTCTCTCTTCCCTCTCCCTGTCCTTACACGGATGCACCCACCCACTGACCTTCGTTTGGGTGAAGCTCTGTGTTATTCCCATGGTTATTCCCGCTGAGCAGGATTCTTGGCTCTGCTCCTGCCAGCCTTAAACCCCGCCACTCTCCTTCCCGCTGGGCTCAGGGTCAGCTGAGCCCCGGGGCAGGAGAGCTGCAGGTTCCCAGCTGCTCTGGGAAAGGGCTTGGGGAGCATCCCGTGGTTTGGATGACGTCCGGGTGTCTGCCTGCCTCGCTCCACGGCCTGGCTGAGGAGCTGCAGCTCTCCAAGGGCACTGACTCAGGCAGGGCTGGCATGTCCACAGCCACTGGGCACTGGCACGGGAAGTGGATTTCAGCTCATTAATCCCTGGCCACATTCACCTCTCTCCCTCAGCTGGTTTTTCCAGGAGCCCCATCCAAGCGTGATCTCGTCACTGTGCTTGCAGTGGTTTGGCAAGGACTCGTTCCCCGGGCTCCCTCCCCTTGCCCACTCCTTGCCCTTCCATTTGTTGGAGCTTCCCTATGTCCTCTGTTTTTCTCCTCTGTTTTCCCTTAGTTTCCATGTGCCCAGACACACTGGAAGGGAAATTGGCTCCCGTCCCATTCCTCACCCTGCTGTGCAGAAGTGGGGGATGAGCACGTTGCTCATCCCTGCCACAGCTCAGAGGAGGAGGAGGAGACCCAAAATGCACCCCAGAAACCTCCACGTGCATCTCCTGGGGGTGCAGCCCCTCTGGCATCACTCCCCCACGGAACGCAGCCTTCCCTCTGCTCCATGTGGTGCTCCAGAGGTGTCAGCTCTGCCTGGAGAGACCCTGCCCTGCTGAGCCATGTCCAGATTCCTGAGGTGCTGGCAAGATCCTTCTACCCCCTAAAATCAGGGCATATTTTGGCTGGATCTTAGTCTGGATTAAACCATGGGCTGAAAGAGAAGGCAAAGTGAGGATAACTCTGGGCAGTGTCTTGATTTCCACAGCAGAAATTCCAAAGGGGACTCTGCCCGCTCTGGCATTGCCGTATTTGTGGACCAGACACGGGAGACAAAGAAGAGGATTGGAAAATGGGGTGTTGGAATGCAGAGTGCAGCAGGAATGATGAGTTGGCATCCCAGCTGTGGGGGACATAGAGAGCAAGGAGAGCAATTCCAGTGAGTCAAATGCCCTTCCCTGGCCCCAGGCTAAAATCCAGGGAGATTGGGAAATATAAAAGGAAAGGGGAGGGAGGGAGCACCATCGAACTCAAACAGAATACTCAGTGTTTGCTTTAGGTGGTGGCATTTTCCCTTGTCCCTCTTCCTCTCCAGAGAAGAATTAACCTCAGGATGAGAAGTCCAAGCACTTTGTGCTAAAAATGCCTGTCCCAGTTAGGTCTGGTCTTAGCCCAAAATTGCACATAGTTTCCGTCTCCCTGGAACTGCTGTTTCCAGTCAATGAGGCTTCACTCCAGTTACACACAGTCCTCAAACTGCTTAAAGGAAGAAATCCCCCACTCTGCTCTTCCCTGTGCATCCCAGTGCATCCACCCTCCCTGGAAAAGCTGAAGAGGGAAGATTTTTTGTCAAATTTAAACAATGACTTCTGGGAAGAGCCGTGGCATGTGTTCTGCAGCAGATCCAAGGGGATGACCACAAGATTCCCTCTGGCTCCGTGCTCTGGGAAGCCATTGTTTGGGATGTGTTGCAGGGCTGTTTGCCTTGGCCCAGCGTGCCATCCTCTCTCCAGGCTTTGAATAGGCCCTGCTGGAGAAAAGCGCTGGAGAAGTCTGTTCTCCATTTGCTCTTGGCATTCACTTGGTTGTTTGTTTGTTTATTTCTTTGGGATTATTTTAAGGACCTCGAGGTCCCCACAGCTCCAGAGGCAGGAGCTCCATGTGCCGCACGGATGTTCCCTCTCCGGCAGCTCCGATGGCAGAGGATGGGGAAGGTCACGTCCTTCTGTCCCGGTGCCTGACCTGGATGTGCTGCTCCTGCTCCTGTGTCCTGAAGGACCAAGGGCTCTCAGCATCCCTGCAGTTCCATGTCCACTGGGTGAACGGTGCTTGCTGCATCCCTGGCTGCTCCAGGCTGTGTCCCAGGATTTCTGCTGCCACAGGGCAGGGTTAGATGGGATATTGGGAAGGAATTCTTCTCTGTGATGGTGAAGAGGCCCTGGCACAGGGTGCCCAGAGAAGCTGTGGCTGCCCCTGGATCCCTGGAAGTGTCCAAGGCCAGGTTGGACAGGGCTTGGAGCAGCCTGGCATAGTGGAAGGTGCCCCTGTCCACGGCAGGGGGTGGCACTGGATGGGCTTTAAGGTCCCTTCCAACCCAAACCATTCTGCCACTCTGTGATTGTGGAGCCTTAGGCACCATCTCTCCAGCCTCTCCCAGAGGGATGGACTCCAAGCTGTGTCCTGGGGCCTGCAGGGTTCCTCCATCCTGTCCCACTCCCCTCTCCCAGGCAGGACCAGCTCCTCCCAGTGAATTCCCAGCTATTTGTCTGAGCTTCCACAAGATCCGAGCCCTGGGGAGCCTGGCACAGCCCCAGGCACTCTGCTCCAGTGCTTTGCTATCCTTAGAAAGGATTTGTAAACACAAATCTGGATCTTTTCTGCTGCAATCTCAGACCATTGTCGGGTCCCAGCCAGGCAGCCCCAGCTGCTTTGCTCTGATGGATGAAAAGCTGGGAAAACCTGAGGCTTGAACAGGGTCTGGTTCTGGCCAGACCACCATGGGCATCTGGGGAGGTCACCCCCATCCTGCTGACATCCCAAAGAATCACAGAGTCATGGAATGGTTTGGGTTGAAGGGACATTTCAAGGTCATCATCTTCCACCCCCTGCCATGGGCAGGGACACCTTCCACTACCCCAGGTTGCTCCTAGCCCTGTCCAACCTGGCCTTGGACACTTCCAGGGATGGGGCAGCCACAGCTTCTCTGGGCACCCTGTGCCAGGGCCTCCCCACCCTCACAGGGAAGGATTCCTACCCAATCTAAACCGGGGGGATTCCTCAGCTCTGCCTTGAGGAAGAGGAAACCTCGGGTCAAACAGCCGAAGAAAGGTTTGGATGTCAGCTGGTCTGTGCCCTCCAAAAGGACCTCAGGAGGTTTCCCAAGGTGGGATGCGATCACCCACATCCTGCCTGGCATTATCCAAGCTGCAGCTGAGGGCAGGAGCAGCGGTGGTGCTGACCACGAGTCCCTCTGGAAATAGCAAAGGGAAGGAAGCAGCAGATGGAGAAAAGGAGGAGCGAGACAGCGCCAGGGAGAATAAGTGGCTGTGCATGAGGAGCTGGGAGGAGCGGAGAGCAGAGGGAGCTGTAATTAGGGCAGGTTTGGTTGTGTGAATTTTGCTGGGTCTGCAGCAGGAGGTTGCCCAGCAGCTGCACAAATGATTTATTACACGCTCACTACATCTGCCCTGTAGGAAGGTAAATAAAATGTACACAGTGTCCCATTTACTCAGACAATCAGGGGGATATGACCCAATTTCTCCTTGACTCTGACGTTTTCCTCCCCGGGATGAGCCCCCTGGGAGGTGGGAGAGCCCCAGGCCCCCCCGGAGCCACATTTATCTCCCTGCCCTTGCTGTCAGAGGGATCCCGGGAGGCACAGTCGGGATTAACCCCCCCACACCATCCTGCACCTCCGGCAGCGCCTCCCCCAGCACCGGTGACCTGCGACAAGGAGGGACACTCCGGGAGGTGCCAGCCCCGCTCCAGGAATCCGCCGGCACCATCTGCGTGTGGGATTAGGGACGCTCTTCCTCTGACAGGGACAGGGAGCGCGACAGGAGCCGGGAGCATCATCTGGCTCCCACATCTGCTGGGGCTCGGCACAGGCGGCCGCACCACGGGGAGGGGGCTCGGAGCCCCCTTCGGAGGAGAAAGTGCTGTGTGAGCAGCGGGAACTGGATTTTCCATGGGTTTGCTCCGTCACTCAGCAGGTCCGGGGGAGATAAGGGCCCCTGCACCCTGGGATCCGTTTGCTGATATCCCAGATCCAGCCTTTGCTGAATGCGCAGGTTTTGGCCGCGCTGTTCCTGACTGTTCCTGGCATTTTTTTTTTCCAGCTCTCCTTGTTAAGGCTCCTCCGGCCTCCCCAGCAGGCAGCCCCGGGCAGGCAGGAGCCGGCTCCAGCCCTGCAGGATTCCGCCGGGATTTGTTGCAGATGTCGGGCAGGGAGAGGCCGGGGAGGTGGCGCGTGGCCAGCGGGGCCACGGGCAACCGAACGGGCATAAAGTGGCCATTGAGCTAAAACCCCTCTTTGAGGGATTCAAGTTCAAGGATTTGGCTGTGCAAAGCAGGAGCCCGCGGGCCGTGGGCTTTTCTGAATCCCATTTCCACGGGACTTTAAGCAAATATTCCCTGGCGGCATGTTGTGCTCCGTGTTTGGGTTATCTGCTGGGTTCATCCTGCTGCGTGCGGGGAAATCCAGCTGGAAAACCTTTCTGGAGGGCTGAGGAGAGGAGCACACACAGGGGCTGCTGACAGCCGGCAGCCCCAGCGCTCCGGGATGGGCACCCGCACCAATCCCTTCCCCAGAGGGTCCCTGTGCTCCCGTCCTGCACCCAGATGTTCCCTCAGCTGTGCCGGGCGGAGCGGGGATGCCGAGGACACAGGACACTGCTCCTTAGCAACAGCTGAAGGATGTGATCTAGCCCTGTCCCCAGCGCCACCCTCCCGGCGAGTCCTGCGGGGGAATGGGCACCGCTCCCATCTGAGCGAGGCTCCGTGCGGGATTTTTTCCCATTTTATCCTTCTTCTGCTCCGTGATTTTGGGCTGCTTCAGACCCAGGGAGCTGCTCAGTCCTGGGCTGGGATGAATCCCGGCTCTCTGGGATGAGTGGGGCCCATCCCAGAGCCGCTGCCCCTTCTCCTGTTCCCTCCAGGCTCCTTCCCCTGCTCCACGCTCCCGCTCCTCCCACAGCCCGAGGACAAAAACCTAATTGCACGACATAAATTATAGCAACTCTCCAAATAAAAGCCCAGGCAGAAAAGGCTGCGGCTGGATGGACACTTGAGGGCTATTAGAAGATGCATAAATTCCTTTCCTCGGGTTTTTCATTTTTACATGTCTAATTACAGTGAAAGGAGCCTTTCAAGGGCTGCTCGACTGCCAGGGCTCTCCGCAGCCCCTGGCAACTGGAGCGGGAAGAGGTGGCAGGGTCGGACACCCCCGTTTACCTTGGAGAGAGCCCGGGGCTAAACAAATGCCAAGGGCTTGGGAAGGAGCGGCGAGGAACCGCTGCATTCCCTTGATCTCCCCCGGGAACCTGCAGCGGTTCCCTGGGCACCCATCACTCCCAGGGAGATGTCTGGGCCATTGTGGGCCCTCTTTATTTATCTGACGCTCCTCAAACTTTAATTAAAGATGTCTCCTCGGGGTGTGCTTTAGCTCCATATTGAAGATGGACTGGCTGGAGAAAATGAAAATGAGCAGCGCTCCTGAGCACTGGGAATAAAAACCAGGAGGGGAATGATGGAATTTAGTGGTCTGGCTCCCCCCCTCACTGTGCTCTGGCCGTGGAGGCCCCAGATGTGCCAGGGTGGCTTGGAGGGAACAGGAAGGACCCAGGATCCACCAGGCAGGGGAATTTCAGGCTGGGATGGGGGGAAAAGCCCTTAAAGCAAGAGAAATGCAGCAAGGTCAGAGGGCAGAGCTGCTCCCAGCTCGGAGCACCCAGCGCCTGACGAGCTGCTGGGATAATTAGGGGCAATTTATACCTCCAGGTCAGGGGTTCACTCAGCCTTGTCATCGATTTTGAGGTGGGTGATAAACTGCCGGGAAAACAGAGCTGTCGGGATAACACGGGAAATGTCCCATTAGAGGGGGAGCTTCTGGGGCAAGCGCTGCCATCAGAGCCCCTCGGAGCCCCCCGTGGCCGTGGCCTGGGCGGGACCCCCGTGGCTTTATTGTTCCTGTTCCCCATCCCTGGGGCTGGCACATGTCCCCTCTGATGCTGTGCTGGTCTCCTTCCCACGGGGGGAAGGTGTTGGGATGCTGGGTGTGTCCCCCCAATCCAGGAATCACTCCATCGTTTCTGGGAAGCGGATTTAAGAAGGCAGCCCCAGAGTGGTGCTCACACAGCCTTCGGGGATGCTGGTTTTTTCTGCCTGGGAACCTGAAAACAAATCCAGGGAAGTTCTGTGCCTGCATTTGTCCCTGCTTTCCCCAGTGCTGGGGAACGGCTCCTGCTCCTGGATGCATGGACAGGGGGATTCCCGGGGCTGTCCCGGCTGAAGGTGGAGGTGCTAAAGGCAGTAGAGCTGCAGGGGTGTGCAGGGCATGGATTCACCCTCAGTCCATCCTGCGGCCGTGTTTGCTCTGCTCCAGAGGCGATGGAAAAGGGAAGCCCAGGCGAGGGGAGCGTCGGGAGCTCTCCTGCAGGGAAGGGGCTGTCCCTTGGCTCACAGCTCTGATCACAGATGCAGATCCTGCTGCTCCCGGCGAGCGCAGCAAGAGCTTAAATATGTTTGTTCCATGCCTTTCTCTGCAAACTGCTCCAGCAGGTAGAACACTTCCCAGATCTATTCCTGAGGCCAAAGAAAAGCAGCTGCGGGAGGGAGCTGGATGTGAGAGGCAGCTCAAGCCCCGGTTCTGCTGCAGGGCACAAGGAGCTCTGCCCCTCGTCCTGGGATGCTGCCCCGGATTTGATTGCACCAATGTGATCCCACTCTGGATAAGCTGCCTGAGCTGGAGCCTGGCTCTGCTTCCTCTAATTAAAGGTGCTGAATTATGCCCCTGACTGAATTCAGCAGCAGCAGCAGCAGCAAAGTCCTTCCCAAGTCCATGAAATCATCCAGACCTTGTGCCATGAAATTCCAGGAGAGGTGATGTGCTCTGAACTTCGCGGGCTGAGAAGTGCCCTTTCTACCCAAAGAGGTCCCAGACAATTAAATGTGACCCTGCTGGTTGCCATCAGGGTTAAAATTGCTCCGTCTGTGGCTCAGGGCTCTCCCACAGCCCCTCAAAAACCACGTGCTGACCCACGAGTCTTGGAATCTGCAAGGATGGGGATGGAGTGGTGCTGTGCTGCATCCCAGGGTTGGGAACACGGCTGGACACTGCCAGAGCCTTCCTGGAACCTCTCTGTGTCACTTTGGGTGATGTCTCACCTTTCAGAAATTATCCTTGTCCCGATGGAGACACAGAGAAGCCTCAGACCCAATCCATGGGCAGGGTGGCAGGAATCAGGCATTTCCAGCCACAAAGATTTAAGGAAAATCATACTGGCACATGGATTCAGCAGAAAAGGCCAAGTTCACCAGGTGAATTCTTTGCTGGAGCTGGGAATGAGGCACCTGGAGAGCTCCATGTCCCCCAAAACCCTGGGCTCAGCAGATTCCCCTCACCGAGCACTCAGCTCGTCAGCTCTGTGGGGACGGATTTGTGAGGATGCTCCTGCTGTGCCATTAAAAACATTAATAATAATAAAGGAGGGGGAAGGGAAGTGTGTGGGAATGGAAAGGGGACTCTGCAGCCTGGAGAGCCACCCCTGAGCTCCGGCACAGCTCGGAGAAGCCCCTCTCGGCATCCAGTCCCTGGGTGGTCTCTGCCTCTTAATTACAGGGTTAATGCCACGTTACGATCACGAGAAGTTTCTTAGCCTGATAATGAGTAGGAAGCAGCTGTAGCCTGGAAAATGGAATAATTGCAGAGTGGAGCAGTGTAATTATAAGGTGTGGATCCACTGCCTCCATGTTTACCTAGAGGAGACGAAATCCCCTCGGAAGCTGCAGCCGTGGCAGCAGCTGGAGCTGTTCCTTGCAGGGGGGTGTAGGTGTGTAGTAAAGGGGGAGTAGGGACAGGTCCTGGCCTGCTCCAATCACTGGGAGTGTGCCAGGGCTTAAGCTCAGGTGGGCTGGGAGCCAGCAGCACCCAGCTCATGCTGGATGAGCACCATTCCATCTCCTGGGAGGGGAATTTCCATGGAGCATCACCGTGACAATCCCAGCTTGGACACAGCATCACAGGATGGCTTGGGTTGGAAGGGACCTTAAAGCTCATCCCGTTCCACCCCCTGCCACGGATCTTAAAGATCAGCCCAGTTCCACCTTCCACTGTCCCAGGTTGCTCCAAGCTCCATCCAACCCAGCCTTGGACACTTCCAGGGATGGGGCAGCCACAGCTTCTCTGTGCCAGGGCCTCCACACCCTCGTTGTAAAATCCTTCTTCCTTCCACATGCTCATTCTCCCTCATTTTCATTCTGGGAAAAAGCTTTTGCCAACTGCTTTTTTTCCCTGAAAAAGAGATTCGGCTGAATCCAAACATTTGTTGCAGTTTTGCTGGGTCTGCTCAATTATTCTGCACTTAAAAAAGACAAAATATGTGAATGTGGAGAGGGAAAGTGGGTCAGGTTTGAGATGAGTGGCAGTAACAGCAACTGAAGCACAGCTGAGCTGTTCCAGCAGCTCTGTCCGATTCTCTCCTTGAGATCCCGATGCTCTCCTTGAGATCCTGCAGCTGGCACAGCCTCGCTCCAAACCTATCCTGAGCTCCACTGCTGTGCAACCTTTGGAAATGTCTTCCTTTGATCTTCAGCAATGACCCCATGCTGGTGTCTGTCATGATGAACGGGCTGGAGAAGAGCAGGGGGAAGGTGAGAAGAACCCTTCCCTAACCCCTCCCTAACCTTTCCCTAACCCTTCCCTTTCCCTTCCCAAGGTCCTTTACCAGGTCTGGGATCTTCTCCTGCTGCTCATCAGCTGGAAAATGGCTCAGGCACCACTTAAGGAGTTGGACCAAGTTCTGTGACGAAAGACAATGAACTAACTAATGAGAGGGAGTTTTTCATGGCCCCCCACACTTCCCAGGTGCTCCTGGGACACGGTGCTTTCCCCCATGGCAGATGTCCAGCTGTCATCGCTCTCCACCAGGTGACATCCCACCCCTCGGCAACGTCTCGTGCAACCCCAGGACATCTGGACTGAAAGGGACCTTAAAGCCAATCCAGTTCCACCCCTGCCATGGGCAGGGACTCCTTCCACTATCCCAGGCTGCTCCAAGCCCCATCCAACCTGGCCTTGGACACTTCCAGGGATCCAGGGGCAGCCACAGCTTCTCTGGGCACCCTGTGCCAGGGCCTCCCCACCTTCATGGTAGAAACTTCTTCCCAATATTTAATTTAAACTGAGTCTCCTTTGGGTCGATGTCAGGGCACCGGGTGGTTCCTCTGCCCGCTGCTCCACGAGCACCCAAGCCCTGAGTCCCTCCCTGCCTCCCCAAGGGAAGGAGCCCCTCGTGCTCCTGCGCTGGACCCTGGGGATGGAATCAGGAGTGTGTGACTGCAGCAGGGTCACCAAGATGCCCCAAGAGCCCCATCCTGGCAGAGAGCCCCATGCTCCATCCCTGTCTCACCTCCTCCCCAGGGATCCCACTCAGCTCCCAGAACCCCTGTACAGGTTTAAATTGGGCTGTTCGGACCTCCAGGGCAGGAAAAGCAGGAGGAGGCAAGCGGGGACCCAAGTGGCTGATTTAATTCCACATTCCCATTGGAATCACTGTTTTATTGGAGGCTGGAACAGGTAACTCCAGCATGGAACTACAGCCTGTGCCAGGGCCGTGCTCTGGAGGCAGCAGGAGTTTCACCCTGATCACTTTTACTCGTTACCAGCATCTCCAAATCCCTCTAAATCCCTCTTGTCTGTCTCCTTGATTTCCCCCGGTCCTGCATGCTGAAGTCTGCAGAATCCCTGCCTTCCCTGCCCATTAAGCTTTTAACACTCCCTGCATTTCCCGACAATGCCGCAGATCCCGTTACAGCTCCTTAAATGTTAATTTTTATTGATTCTATGCACGGACATAAAAATCCACCCCCATACAAACACCAGACATATGTTGAGACATATATTGATATCTAGCAAGTGGTTCCCGGAGCTGGAGGCTACTGGAAGTTGGCTACTGGGACCCCAGGGAATGGGGGAATCCTTCCCAGTGGGAAAACAGAGAGGCCAAAGTCAGAGCAGTTCCATCAGCAAGAGCTCGGGAAGCAAAGGGACTTTCCTCAAGGCATTCCTGAGGAAAAGGACTTGAGGAGCTGCTGGACTGAATCTGAGGTGATAGAGGGGAATGGTGCCAGAAAGGAGGGAATTTCCAGGGTTTCTGCTGGGATGAACTCCTTGCTCACGACATGACCCGACAGCAGCCCCATGCCGGGCGCACAGTGAGCATCCCACACCCATCCTCCCTCGGATCCTTCAGAAGAGGCGGATTTCCCCGGGAAAGGGGCTGGTTGCCTCAGGGATTATGGAGTTGTTGGGTTCTGTGTCGCGCTCACGGCAGCAAAGCAGAACTGAGCAGCCAAATGGCTTTGTTAATCCTCTGCCTTTGATTCCCAGCACCGCCCGTTTGCAAACACAGCTTTAATCTCCATCCCTGCTTTCCAGCGAGCTCCACCAAGGACACTGGAAAACGAGGGTGCTCAAATAGAAAGAAGCCGAGGACGAGCCCAGCGAGGGCCCTTGCAGAGACACTGGGTGTCCTCAGCCAGCCCTGCCCCCTCCCAGCTGCTTGGTGACCGTGTGCAGGTGTCACTCAGCTCTGGGAAAACTCATTCCCATTTTCTTTACCTGGAGAAGATACCTGCCCTGGCTCCGAGCTGCTCCCAAAGAGCATCGGTGTCACTGCCACAGGGCAAAGCTTCACATGGGCACCTTGCAAAGGGGACGAATCTGGTGCTTGGATTTGTATCGGAATGAGAGGGGACATGCGGGAGCCACCGGGTCCTCACTGGGACATTCAAAGGGAATCCAGGAGGGACTGGAGGCCAAATTTTCACCTGTCATCAGTTTTCTACTGCATGAGCTCCACCCAAGCCCTCTATGCATCATCCCTGTGCAAAGGGCCAGATTTGAAACTGAAAGAGGGAAGATTTAGGTTAAATATTAGGAGGAAATTCTTCCCTGGGAGGTTGTTGAGGCCCTGGCACAGGTTGTTCAGAGAAGCTGTGACTGCCCAATCCCTGGAAGTGTCCAAGGCAGGGAGTGGAACAAGATGAGCTTTAAGGTCCCTTCCATCCCAAACCATTCTGGGATTCTGTGATTTTTTTGGGAGGGGATGGCACGTGGGGAGCTTGGGAGAACTGTGGCACTGGGGACATGGCTGTGCCTGCTGTGGCAGCAGGTCCCTTGGCACTGCTGTGGGGCTCCACAGAGCTGCAGCTGCATGGATGGCTCTGTTTCATGGCCCTGCTGAGTGTCAGGAGGGAGGAGAGATGGCAGCAGCTTGATTTTCCTGAGAATGATCCATTTAGAGAGCGATGGCTCAGCCAATCCTTTGGGAAAAGCCCTGGGGCCCACGTGCAGCCACAAGTGTTATTGAGACTTTCAGCTCCGACACCAGCTCCCATCCATCACGTCTGCCTGGCGTTCCCAGTGCCCCTCCTCCTCCTCCCGCAAATATTCCCAGAGCAAACTCCACTGACCCTCCCGAGGTCCCTGTTCACCTGTTGCCTGACACGCTCAGGGCTCGTCCTCCGGCGTTGGAAGGGTTAAATCCTGCCTGCCCCGAGGCCACGCTTCACTTGATAATGTCATCAGCTGGTGACAGTGTTAATGCGGGGATCAGGTGCAGGAGGCGGCTGCATTATCCTGGAGAGAGATGAGCTGTGCCCGGAAGAGCCAGAACCGGATACGTGGAATGATTGCGCCAGGGGTGTCCTTCCTTCCTCCCCCCACTAAAGCATCAGCGGCCCCTCCGCGGGGACACCCTCTTCCCTCTTGTCCCATGAACCTCTCCCCCTCCTGCTCCTCCTCTGTGCCACACTGGATCGTGCCCCTCCAGGCTGCTGCTCTCGCCATCCTGGGAAATGCAGCATCCCTGGATGGTCCCTGTGGCGCAGAAGTGGCAGCAGTGCTAAGCCAGTGCCACCGTCCTGCTGTCCCAAGCACTCGCTTCAGCCCTTCTGCTGTCTCCCTCCTGTGCCATCCTGTCCCCCTCCTGTGCCATCCCCTGTGCCCCTCCTGTGCCATCCTGTCCCCCTCCTGTGCCATCCCCTGTCTCCCTCCTGTGCCATCCTGTCCCCCTCCCGTGCCATCCCCTGTTCCCCTCCTGTGCCCTCCCGTCTCCCTCCTGTGCCATCCCCTGTCCCCCTCCTGTGCCATCCCCGTCCCCCTCCTGTGCCATCCCTGCCGCTCTCCTGCCTGTTTAACACACTGGGAATTTTTTCAATATATGTTTAAATCCCTGCGTCTCCAGGAGACAAAGGCTCCATCCACAGCTTCTCCCTCCCAGTATCCCAGTGCTCCCAGACAGGCAGGGAGTGCTGGGCTGGGGAACTCGGTGCTGGGACCTGCTGGTGTCCCCTCTCTGAACACTGGATGAGGTCACCGTGTGCTTTTTCCATCCGGCTCTGCTCATCCAGGTTGGGGACTCGTGGGTGGTGGTGACCTGGGACACTCCCCTGGGAGCTGGGCAGGGCTGGGAGTTCCTGGGACGGAAAGCAGGATCTGGGCAGGGCAAGCCAGAGAGGAGGCAGGAGCAGCTCTCACTCCCTTGGCAGCATCCTGCCCATCTGTACCTGGTGTTCCAGAGCCACTTGAAAACCCTCTCATCCCTGGAAGTGCCCAAGGACAGTGGAAGGTTTCCCTTGCCATGGCAGGGGGTGGAACAGGATGAGCTTTAAGGTCCTTTCCAACCCAAACCATTCCCTGATTCTGTGATTCCATGATTCCATGAAAAGCCCAGGAACACTGAACGAGAGGTGACCCTGGTGCTGTCCCAGGGTCTGAGGCTGTGACAGGGACCCCCTCAAACCTCCTGCAGAGACCTCCCAGCATCGCTGCCAGGGGGACCCCGCTCCATCAGCTGGAGAGCAGGGACAGAACAGCAGCAGAAGTGGTTTCCCGGTTGGAATTGGAGCAGGCTGGATGAGTCGCAGCAGAAAGCCCTGAGGAGCCCATGGAGGGTGGGGAGGGAGAAGAGCAGGCAGGAGAGGCTCTTGTGCAAAGCCTGGATTTAAATAAACAAGCAGCAGGCAAAGAGGGGTGGGGTTGGAGAACTCCTTCAGCTGAGGTTTCCATGAGTGCTTCCATGGGTACACAAACCAGGGCAGCACAAGGAGTTTGTCCCGATATTCCTCATTCTGCACTTTCCCAAGAAACATCTCAGGGCAGGACCCTTCACTGGGCTGGATCCAACGGGGACTGCAGGGACTTCTCAAGTTGTTATTAATTGTTTGTGTTCTGCTGATGCTGGGAGAGCTCTGCTGGAGTTATCCAAGGAAAAATAAGCTTTCCCAAGCAGGTATTTAAAGACCCAAATTGCTGCCATGGCCTCACCACCCCTCCTGCTCTCTCCAGCCTCGGCTGTGCCTCCTGCATCCCTTGGGATCTGCTGGCAGTGAGGACACAGCGGCTTCCCCTCCCTCCTTCCCCTGAGCACCATTAGGGCTTCCCCCACTCCCTCCCCCTGGTTTGGGGACCCCGTTGTCCAGTCCTGCTCCTTATCTTCTCACCGTCACCTCTTGCTGGCTCGACCCTGTCCTCTCTCCCTGGGGTTGGGGATGTTTTCCCACTCGGGGGGTCCCGAGGAGCCCTGTCCACGTACAGTGACCCTGGTGAGACTGAGGGACTGAGGGGGGCAGGAATAGAGCAGCCAAGCCTGGGAAGTGCTTCCCATTGGAGCCAGGCTCAAGTCATTGCAGCTTCCCGGCTCTTCTCACCCTGCCAGGTATTAAAGATGTCCCCCAGGTTCCACCAACATGAGGAATTTTTTGCTCAGGGAGCAGGACAGACAGATTTTAACTGAGCTGCTGCTCCCCAGACGTGTTCTATGCACAAGAACATCTTATTTCTATCTTCCTTTCACCACCCTTTCACCCTTTCCGACTTGGTTACAAACCAACTCGGAAATCTCAAGCTCCGAGCCAGCCCCTAATTTTTAGTTAATGGTCTCCTCTCTCCCCCAGACCTGCTGAGCTTTGCTGACACTCTCAGCATCCCAAACAGCCTCGAGAAGCAGCTGAAACCTCCGTGGTGAGGGGGCCGTGCCCACCTCCCCCGGTTCCCACACTCCCAACACCTCCGGATCCTTCCCGGCTCCCGGTTTGCGTTTCCCCCGCACTGCCGGCTTCTCCCGGCTCGGCTCTCAGACAGCTGTGATGGATCAGTGACAAGCTGCCTTTGTGTCCTCCTCTTGCACAACAATAGATACTCCTGTCTGTTTATACAAGTTTGAATTTGTCCCTATAAATACGGGGTGGAAGAAACAGTAGACTATAGATTGCACCCTGACAGCTGAAAGATTAAGGGAATCCATTAACTAAACCAACTGCCTGGAAATCTTATGCAGAACATACACCTGAAAGCCATTACTGCTGTCCTGTCATGCTGCTTTATCTCTTTATTTAGGACCCTTTTTGTTTGGTTGAGGGGTTGCTGTTTTTTCTGCCTTTTTTTTCCCCCCTCTAATAATGTAAACTTGTTCTGGAGTAACAGAGGAGCCCTTGATGAAGTATCTAAGTATTTTCTGCTGAAGAATTTATGAACTCGGAGCCAGCACTGTCCTTGCCAGATCCCATGGAGCGGGAGGGGAGGGGGCACTCGCCTGTCTCGGGGTTTGTGCAGTGAATGGCCTTGGCTCGGGTTTCCCCGCGCTGAACTGTTTGCTTTGCTCTCATGGGCGACTCTGCCTCACTTCAATCTCTGGCTGCACTTAACCTTTTTTCACCTGAATTCTCTCCCTCCCTCCCTCCCCACCTCTCCCGCCAGCTCCCTGCTTTCCAAAGCCCACCCTCAAGTTCACGAGTGCAGCAGTCGCTCGGCTCTGCCGGAGCCGGGCGGGATCCTGGCTCTGATACTGTTGAAGTCTTTTCTTCTGCCGGGCTATTCAGGAACGCACACAATGCCCGTCTCCATAGTGCCCGTGCAAGCTCCTTGTCTCCACCAGCACCACGCCTGCTCCTCTCCGGCCTCCTCCCCTCCCGGCTCCGTGCTGGGGGGGGGGGGGCCGAGGGGTCTTTCTGCACCTTGATGGGAGCCAGAATTAGGGAAGGGAAAAGTGGAGACGTGCGGCTCTTCTGAAGTGAAAGTCATTTCAGACTGTCAGAGAAAGGGTTTAGATGGGATATTGGGGAGGAACACCACCTGTGAGGGTGGGGAGGCCCTGGCACAGGGTGCCCAGAGAAGCTGTGGCTGCCCCATCCCTGGAAGTGTCCAAGGCCAGGTTGGACGGGGCTTGGAGCAACCTGGGATAGTGGAAGGTGTCCCTGCCCATGGCAGGGGTGGAACGGGATGGGCTTTAGGGTCCTTTCTAAACCATTCCATGATTCCATTCTGAGCCCGAGGAGCACTGGGAGCACTGCTCACACAGAGCCTCTCCAGCTCCTGCCCAACAGGAGAGGTGCAGCTGCAGGAGTGTGCACAAATCCCTGGTTGGCTTTTGGAAGCTGTTTACCTGGGAAAACAGAGGTTGAACCCTCACTGTTCCCCTTTTTCCTCATCCTACTTCCCCTTTCCCAAGGCGGGAGAGGCCGAGCCTCTCCAGCAGCACAGCAGCGTTCCTGATGAGACCTTGCAGCAATCAAATGATTTCTGCCCCATGTCCTTAGGCTGGACTCTCGTCTCAGAGGGTGACATTGACAGGGAGGGAGACAGCTCCTGCCACTGTCATCCCGGGTAGCTGTGTCCTTCGTTTGAAATCCCAGGATGGGGCAGTGGTGGGAAAGCTTTCCACAGCCGCAGCGGTTCCGGGCAGGCTCTCCCTGGGCGGGGGGGTGACCCCGCTGGGGCAGAGCCCCCGCTCCGTGCCGATGGTGAGTGATTAATGCTGTGCCCAGGCAGGACTAAAGTTTCAGGAGCTGCTATTGTCAGGGGAACAGGAGCGGCTCCCATCCCGCTGGACAGATAGTAACCATGGCAACGGCGGATACACCGGGAAAGGGCCGGGAGGGTTCGGTGGGCGATGGGACACAGGGGGGGGATCCCATTCAAGCCCATCCCCGGGTGTCACCGAGATGTGAAGAATTTGAAAAGAGGGTTTCAAAGTTAAAGCTGCTGCAATGAGAGGGGGAATTTTCGTTCCTCTCTCCCTCTAAGTTGTCCAAATCCCCATCCAATGCCGCTGGGCTGGATCCTGTCTCAGCATGGATCGTGCCCATTGGGACTCCTCTGGGTTGGGAGAGAGATGTTCCTCAGCAGCTGGGAGCAATCAGGAAGGAGTTTAGGGATGGAAAGGCAGGAATGAAGGATGGGAGGATGCAAGTGAAGCAGCTGCAATTGTCGAAAATCCTGGATGAATCCACAAAAGAAAACCTACCCATTTCAGGAGGCTCTGGAATGCTGGAAGGATCCCTGTCCCTGCTCCACGGCTCTGCAAAAGCACTGGGAAGGTCCTGGAGCAGCTCTGCCAGTGCTGTGGGGAACGTCAAGCAGGGAAGAGCCTGGATGAACATCCTCGGATGCACCATCAATGGCTTCTGCTTGAAAGTTGTCTCTGGGACTTCCAGCAATGGATGGATGTGTTGGAAGGGGCTTGGAGACCTTTGGTGAGCTTTGGGAACAGCTCCAAATGGACATCCAGTGACCATCAATGAGTCAAGGCTTCTCCTGGAAGTGTCCATGGGTTTTTGGGAGAGGATGGGTGTGTTTGAAGGCACAGATGCTGTTTGGGGTTTGCTGGGGAGCTCCAAGAGCAGCTCAGCCTCCAGGCCAGGATCTCCAGCATGGAGATCCTCCAGGGAAGAACCCATGGTGATTCCTCCAGACCAACCAGCAGCTGCCCTGGGAAGTGTTTTCCTTCTGGGAAAGGAAAGGAAGGGCTAGAGATGGAGAGATGAGCCCGGTGCTGCTGGAGGACTCCCCTGTAAATCCGATTGTGCCGGAGAGGGCTCCATGCGGATTGGGCTGGTTTGGGCTGTGCTGGGGGGAGATGGGAGAGGTCGGGAGAGCCAGGGTTGCCAGGCAACACTCCCCGTATATTGGGAAGATAAATCCCACAATAATGGAAAGAAGGGATCCTTTCCTCGCCTGTTGTTTGTTTCTCTCTTCCTCGGTGGTTCGGCTCGCTCAGATCCCGGCTGCGGCTCCAGGGAGCAACGTGACCTTTTTGTGCTCCAAAGGACCAAGAGATTTATCCTTGGTGATGAAAACTGGGATTTTTGGATCTGCTGGGGCAGAGGGCTGGTGGAGACAGGCACGCCTGGTTTTGGGAGGAAAAGGGATTGTGGGAAAAGCCAATTCCTTATCTCCGGACACATCCCACTCATGTACCACTTGCTTTTGGCAAACATTTGTGTGTTTGCTCTTTCCCCATCTCCAAGGAAGTGTTTTTTGGTCCCTGCTCTGAACGGGGGCTGAAGTTGGTGTTGGGCTTTGCCTGGATTGAGGTTGCTCCGTCAGCACCAGGTGACTGATTCCATCCCTCTGATCCCATCACTCATGATTCCAGCTCAAACACAGCTGGAGTGCCGAGCACCCTCAGCGAGCCGTTTGCAATCAGCCAAGAAAAAAGCCGGCAGACAAGTCTCCCACTCCGGGTGTTTAAACACTTCCCAACAACAAGAAAAGCTGGAGGAAATTGCGATGATGAGAGCGACCAGAATTGGAGGCTTAATTTATCCCATCTATCATTTGCTCCGACTCGTTCAGCCGGCTCGATTTTCCATCAGTGCTTTTCAGGGATGCAACTGGGATGAGGAGGAGAAGAGGCAAAGTAGGATGAGAATCCAGCTTGGGGGGCATTTGCTGAGCACGCTCTGCTGTAGCAATGCCCATCATCCTGGCCTGGACTGGCAGCATTCCCTGTTCCCAGGAATCCTCCATCCCCGGGAGTGATGACCTTCGCTCAATGGTTGGACTCAGTCTTGGAGGCGTTTTCCAGCATTAATGATTTTATGCAGAGGAAAGCCCCAAAGAGTGGTGGTTCCTCTTCCCACCACTGCTCTTCCCACTCATCAGGCAGAGGAACCAGGCCCAAGCCACCGGATTTCAGCTCTGCTCCCAGGAATCCTCCATCCCCAGGAGCGGTGACCTTCGCTCAAAGGTTGGATTCGATCTTGAAGGTGTTTTCCACCATTAATGATTCTCTGGAGAGGAAAACCCCAAAGAGTGGTGGTTTCTCACCCCACCACCCCTCTCCCCACCCATCAGACAGAAAGGCTCCATCCCAAGGCTGCGCTGGAGCAGTTGGATTCCGGAGCTGCTGCTCCTGGCGCCGCTCATTTCCGTCTGCAATTAGCTTGGAGCAGCACGGTAAATATTTCATACCTTAGAGCAAAGGTTGTTTAATTTTTCATTCTCTTAAAGCTGCTCATGAATGTTTTACGGAGCTGATCTCCTTGGCTGGAGTGGGAACGGGGAAGCATAGGAGAGGTGTCCTGCAGCTCCAGGTTTGGGAGTGTATCCACCGACCCCTCATCCATGGTGGATCTTAATTGAAGGTGCCGATGAGCCCGACTGGAGCGGGGTGTTGAGCAAAGCATCTTTACAGAATCTGCTGCCATGTAAAATAAATGCCTGCAATATCCCTCTCCAATCCTATTTATCCCAGCAGGAATTAAATTGTCCTATATTCCATGGACTCAGCAAGAGGACAAACCCCAGCTCATGTGCCCCATGGCACTTTCTGCTCTGGGGGTTTTGGGAACCCACTTCAAGTTCCACTGTTGCTGAGATCAGCCAAAAATGCCATTTCCAGAAGGTTTTTCTCAAAATCCATTGCTCCTGCTGATTTTCATGGAGAAGGTGGCTCTGCCCATGGCAAAGGGTTGGAACCAGGTCTCTCCCAACCCAAACTATTCCAGGATTCTGAGTTTCTGGGGTGACCACCTCGTTTCTTCTCCATTTCTCTTTCTCAAGAGCAACTCTGCTCGTGACATTTGCCACCCAGGCTTTTCATTCCGGACACCACGGCATTCCCCGGACTCAGATCCACGCCTGCGTCCCTGCAGGATAAGCTGAGGGTGACGTGGGTTGGATGAACCCAGATTATGTCTTCAGGAAAGGAGCTGGGAATTAATCCCAGCCAGGAACTCAGGCATGCAGGATGTGCTCCCACGGCTGCCTTCCCTCCATCCCTGCTCCTGCTCTCTCCCTCTGCCCACATCCTCTGGCACTTCAACAGGAATAGATTCCCAAAGCCTTTGGCACGCATGTACTGGATCAGCTCCTTCCACCTGTGTTTTGCCGACCTGTATTTGTTGCACAACCAGGCTGGAATGCACAGAGTCTGGGCAGGGAGCTGGTTTTCTGGAAGACTTCCCTGGAAAAAACTCTCCTTTCAGCTTTTTCCTTCCTGAGGTAGAAGCCCCATCCCTGGAAGTGCTCAAGGCCAGGTAGGACAGGGCTTGGAGCAACCTGGTCTGGTTGAAGGGGTTGGACCAGGTGGCCTTGAAAGGTCCCTTCCAAGCCAAATTATTCCGTGATTCCTTCCCCACACTGGCAGCAGCTCTGGAAAGAGAAGGGATGCCAAAGGTGTCCTCCCAAACCTCTGGCTTTTCCCTGTGCTTCCCTGTCCTTGCTGAGCTGCCTCATCCAGCCTGATCCGGGGGACATCTCTCAATCCAGTGCTCTCTGCCGCAAACATTTGGAATTCCTTTTCCTCTGCAGAAATGGAGGAACACGCGGTGAAAGAGGGGGAAAAAGGAAGGGAATACTCAGGATAAAGGGCACAAAAAGGAGGAATACACACATTAGAGGGAACAAAAAGCAGGAATACACTTGATAAGGGAAATAAAAGGAGGAACACACATGATAAAGGACTTAAAAAGGAGGAATACACACGATAACAGGCACAACAATGAAGGAATACGCATGACAAAGGACAATTACCAGGAGTAATGAATTGCCTGGGATCTCTTATCAGATCTGTTATCTCCTTTCTTCTTCACTTTCCTTTGTTTGGGACCTGCCCAAGTGGATTCCCCGTATTTCAGCTCCCACATGGATGATCCTCACAGGCTGTGCTGTCCCAGGGCAGTTTGGGGTGATGTGACAGACTTTGACCAGGCTCAGGGATGGTTTTCCCATCGAATTCCGGCAGTCTGGACATCCAGGGATAACCAAATTCCTGATCTGAGTTCGGCTGCTGCCCAAACCAGGAATTCAGATCCTCTGCTCCCGTGTGCTTGTCCCAAGCCATGATTTTAGCAAGAAAATCCCCATGGAAAACTTAACCAGTGAATGCTGCACCTGGGATGAGCTTTCCTGAGCTTCCCCCAGGCCCTTGGAACCAGCATTTGGTGGCCCTGTGGCAGAAGGGCTTTGGAGAGAGTTTTGTGGTGGCCCCCCCCGATGGCCTAAATCCACGTGGGGTGGAGGTGACAGCAGGAGGGATCACCTTCCCCATCCCCGAGTCACCTCGGAGTGGGAGCAGGGATGCTCTGCAGTCTCACCATCCGTCCCCTCTCCTCACCCTAAGGCCACAGGCCCACGCTGCTTGGGGACACGAGGAGCAGGAGCTGTCACACTCCCTCTTTTGTGCGTCCAGAACTGCCACTTGTGTCCTGTGCGAAGAATTCCTGGTGTAAGTTGCACTTGGATTTCCATTCTTTTCCCTGGAGCTCTGAAGCGCTTGGAACTGCTGGGATTTGGCAGG
This sequence comes from Eulacestoma nigropectus, assembly GCA_013397775.1. Lineage (NCBI taxonomy): Eukaryota > Metazoa > Chordata > Aves > Passeriformes > Eulacestoma > Eulacestoma nigropectus. The sequence continues at coordinate 400,479 of VZTE01000197.1, forward strand.
GAGGCCCTGCTCTTCTCCTGGAGATGACATGAAATTTGGGATGCAGGTGATGGTTTGGGATGCAGGGTTTGGGGACAGCCGGATCCACACCGTTGGCACAAGGAGCAGGGAGCCTGGGATGGGCAAGGAGAGGGCACCAGCTTGTTCTGACACCTCCCACCACCCATGGCACACGGAGCAGAGCCAGCAGAGCTTTGGGAACACTGACCAGGGATTGCTAATGAATTAAATCACCCCGTGGCACCCGGTATTGTATCTGCAACCTGCTCCGTGGGTGCCTTCCATGAATCCATTAATTAGGGACTGAGTCTGGGAGCAACATTAACAAATCATCAGGATGCGTTTGTCCACGCTCCTTCTGAAAGCTCCCATTTGAAAATCTGATTAGGATTGGATCATTTTAATCAGTGACCGAGGAACACGGAATCCCTGTCCTCCCTCTCTGCCTGAGTGATGCAGGCACACGGCCCTGAATTCAGGCAGCCTTCCATAACCTTTTCTTGGAAAATCAAAGGAATCGGGGGTGTGAGGGGCTCATCTCCTGCAGGGCTGGGACACCTCCCCCAAGAATCCCTTCAGAAGATTCAGCTCATGCTGGGCTTGAGCAGCAAAAAGGGATGAAAAAGAGTCGAAGACAATAAACAGGAGGACAAAATGCTCTGGAAGGCAGTGAGGAATGTAGGTGACGGTTTAGTGTGACCTGGGATCTCCAACAAACAAATCCAGCAGCAGGGAAAGGTTTCCCACCAGGAAGCTTCCATGAGTGCTTGTCCCAAATCATCCTCACCTCAAATGCCAGCGCAGAGTCCTCTGAGCAGGGACAAACGCTCTCATCCGAGGAGGAATGAAAACACGGATCCAGACCAGATTTTTTGCTTCACCTCCCCTGCCTGAAAATCTGCTGCTCCCAAAGTGTCAGACAGGGAAGAGACTCCCCTTTGTCTCTTCATTCGCTGGGAAGAATCCATCATCCAACACTTTTCACCTGCCTCAGTCACAGGTAAATCCCACACCAGATTTTTTTGCACTCAAACCCTTCACGCTTCCTCTCACCTCCCTCGATGGGACAAATAAAGCTCCATAATATGCAAAATCCCTGATTTCTTGAATTCCTTCCACTCCAAAATGTCTTTTGGCAAGGAGCCTCCTGCAGAAGGGATGAGCCCCATCTGTGCCAAAATGCAACTCAACCCCCCGCTTGCAGCCCTGGGTCGGATTTTGATCATAACTCTGCTTTGAATACATGGAAGCTTTAAAAAAAGAGGGGGGGGGAAAGGACATTCAATGGGAAAGCGAGAGCTTTGAAATGTGAGCCGGGCTCGGGCAGCACCGGGGGCTGCTGCCGAGCGCCTCGCCGCGCTCCCGGCGTTCTCCCGGCCTTCTCCCGGCCTTCTCCTGGCGTTCCCGGCCGCTGCCCTGCCGAGAGAGCCTTTTGTCTTCCCAGCAGGCTGGGGCTGAGCGCTGGAAGCCGCTTCCCAGAGGGAAGGCAGCTTGTTTGCAAGAAAAAGGCGAGTTTTCTTTGGCTTTTTTTGAAAAATAATCTGCCATTTATTTTTTTTTTCCCCCTATATCTGCATAAATGCTGCAATTCTTTGTGGGATTTTTTTCCCCCTCTCTCGGCTAACAAATGCTCCAGTGTCTTTTCCAGCATAAAAGGGTGGGGGAGGGAGAGGCACAGCCCTCTCCTTCCCAACCAAACCAGCAGCATATTTGCACTGGTTAATTTAATCGGGAATTAATGCCATTAGCGGATTAAACACGGCAACAGCCCCGGCTCCCGGCGTGAATTCCGGCGGAGCAGACGGGGTGTGGATCCAGCACACGCTGACAATGAAGTGGGAAGGAGCCGGGCTGGGCGTGGCGGGATGCGGTGTCCTCCTGCGTCCCTGTGAGGATCCGTGTGGCTCAGGGAGAAGGACAGACCGGGACGGGGGGAATTCTCTGGTGGCCACGGGCAGGGCTGGGATGGAGGCTCAGGGAAAAGGCTCTGGGTGCATTTTCCTGGTCCAGCCTCAGTTTTCTCCTCTGTAAAATGGGCACAAAGACATGGATCCAGCATCGTCCGGAATGCCTTGGTGGGAAGTGGAGAGCACTGTAGCAGTGGGATTATCCAGGAGAGCCCAGGGATCAGTGGGAATGTGCTGGAAGAGGCAGGAGAAGGGGATTCTGGATCCCTTTAGCCCTGCTTGAATTAATGTCCCAGCCAGGTGACCGTGCCTTGGATTTGGGATCCTGTATCTCCCAAGAAGCGGGAAACAGCTTTTTCTCCACAATTCCTGCCTTCCCTGGCCTTCCCTGCTCATTTTCCTCTGAGGAACTCAGGTTTGGAACACTTGTCCCACCATTCCCGGTGGAAAACCCGGCTGCTTGATCCCCTCTGCTCCTCTCTTGGGAGCTGTACTCAAGTGTGGGACGTTCTCCTCTCCTTCACCCTGTGGTGGCGAAGGGCTCCCAGTCCCTGTTCCACCCCCACTGGAGGAACAGGAGAACCCAGGGGCAGCGCTTTGGGTGAGGAGTTGCAAGGAAGATGCCCTCAGGAAAAATGGGATTGCATGGAGAAAGCATCCAAAGGGGAAAATCCGCACATCCAGAAGCACCTGAGTGTGCAGGTGATACTCAGGGGCTGCACCAGGGGCAGCCAAGGAGCCAAGAGGAGCCAGAAGGCTGAGGAGGATGCGGAGGAAGAATGAGCTAAGGTGACATGGAGACAGCACAGCCTGAGCCAGAGCCTTTGGAGCACTGGGAGAGAGAAAGGAAGGGAAGGAGGCCAACAGAATCGTCACTGGGACCAGTCAAACATTTCAGTTTTGGCAGCTGCGTTCCAAAATTCTCAACGAGCCTGAAAGAAAAAGAACTAAAGAGAAACCTCTTCAATAAAGACTAAAAATGACCAGGGCCTTTTACTGGAATGTGATTTGCACAGGATTTTTGTTAGTGGGTGACAGGATCCCCTCCCTCCCTGGCTAGGCACCTGGCAGGAGAGCAGGGATGAATGGAGGAGGGATGGATGAGCAGCTCGGGAATGTTGGCCGGATGGCTGGCAGCGCTCCCCGGCTCTGGTGGGACGAGCTGGCACAGGCTTTGGGCTTTGCTGCCAGTCTGTGGAGAGGTGAAGGAGCAGAGCAGAGAGCGGGGGCATCCACAGCTTCTCTCCCAAAAGTTTCCCAGAGAAGCTGTGGCTGCCCCATCCCTGGAAGTGTCCCAGACCAGGTTGGACAGGGCTTGGAGCACCCCAGGATAGTGGAAGGTGTCCCTGCCCATGGCAGGGCGTGGACTGGGTCACCTTGAAAGTTCCCTTCCACCCAAATTCCATGTTTCCATGAAAGCCACCCAGCAGCCAAATTCTTGCTGACACCGGTGAGTGCCCGGACCTGCAGCTCCGGAGTCCAGGAGATGTTTCCCACCTGGCTGCATCCCTGCAGGACTCCTTACTGCCCATCCCAGCCCAGAGGGTGCAGAAAGGTGCAGAAAGAGGGTGCAGAAAGCCTTGGGTGGCTGCTGAGGACCTTTGGGTGCTTCCTTGGTGCTGCAGCCAAGCTCCACATGCCCCTCTCCCACCCACATCCCCCTTTCTGGAGCTCTCAGCCATCCTGTTTTCCATTAGGTCCATTAACTTTTGGACTCTTAATCCTCTTCATGGAATAAATCACTGCTCCCAGGCTGATAACTCCTCTTCCCCTGGAGCCATCACCCCGGGCTTTCATTCCTGGCGGGATTGGAGGCTCTCCCTGCTGGCTGCAATCAAGCTGCATTCTTTCAGCAATTATTTTGTGGCGCTGCTCTCCCCTCGGGAATTTCGGGGGCTCACAGCTTTTTGTGCTCACAGGCTTCCTGTAGCTCCTTATCTCCAGCCAAGAGGTCCTTCCATTCCCCCTCCTCCGTCTGCCACGGCCCTGGATATGGATCCTGGTCCAAAATGCTTTCTGCACGCGTTTGTCAGGCTGGAGCTGTTGCAGCTGGGCTGGGCGGGCAGTGCTGTGTTCCCTGTCACCAGGGGACAGCAGCTGAGCCAATGCATGGGATCAGCATCTCTGGGATCACCAGGATAGCTGGAGGAGGCTCTGCAAGGGTGACACAGGGAAATGGGGGATAGGAAGGAGAGGGGGAATTCAGAGGCACAAAGGAGCCTTTGTTTCCCTTAGGGCCTTCCTGTGATCCTTGGCTGGGGACTCCTCATCCCTGGAAGTGTCCAAGACCAGGTTGGAGGGGGCTTGGAGAAACCTGGGGTAGTGGGAGGTGTCCCTGCCATGGAATGGGATGGTCTTTGAGGTGCCTGTGCCTGCTGAGCCCATCCATCCCCTCCGTGACATTCCTGACACTGCAGAACTCGCCACCCATTTGGGATCCTTAACATGGAGGGTTTAGCCATAAGAATAAAGGACAAAACAATCCATTTTCCTTTGGTTTTATTTTGGGGCTGATCCATCCTCTCTCTAGGAAGGAATTTTGATCGTATTCACCTGGAAGAGCCACCCAGGGTGGTGGTCCCTTGCCAGGCAGGTGCTCCCAGCAGGATGGACCCTCTCAAGCTCATCCACTGAGATTCCCCAAGGCACAGCCATGGTGCGGGGCTGGATTTTGGGCTTATACAGCATTTCCTGAGGAAGGATTTTGAGGGAACAGTTTCCCACAACCACAAGCTTGGAAGGTTTTTGGCTGGTGCCGCATGCATCCCTGCAGTGCAGCATCCAGGCTTGGGGGACACGAGCTGTGGCAAGGATTGGAGCTGGGGTTGCCATTCCTGGAATGCTCAAGGCCAGGGTGGACAAGGTTTGGACCAAATTGATCCAGTGGAAGGTGTCACTGCCCCGGGGACAACCCCGAAATCAACCCCAGGGCACCACAGGGATCGACAACCTTGGAGCTTGGATAAATCCACCTCTCCCAAACTACAGGGCACCGGAGTTCAGCGCAGGAGAATAAAAAGCCCTGCTTTTGGAAGGAGCTCCTGGCACTGGAGCAGCTTGGCTGAGCAGGGTGTCGTTGGTTTAATGTGTCCTGAGTGCTCCCCCGGCTCCTGAGCCCACTCCAGCGAGCTCTTCACCTGAGGCATTCAGTGATTCCCGGGGCTCCGGCCTCCTCTCCCGGTGCCGCCCGTGCAGCCTCCGATGCAGCCGCATTCCTGAGACTCACAGATAACAGGGAGTGAGAAAAGGAGCCTCTTTGTTCAGCCATTTCCCTGCTGCTGCTGCTGCCGTGGGCAGATAAAACATCTCCAACAAGAAGAATTAAACCTGGAAGGAGGGAAAGCATTGTCCTGGATCTCCCATTCTCCCGGATTTGTGCCTTGGCAAATGCGGTAACACCGGTGCTCCGGTGGCTCCGCTGGTCTCAGCACGGTGTATGGACATCCCTGTGCTCCAGAAGGGCAGGGATGGAGCCATGGGAGTGTTGGGAGCTGCAGGGTGTCCTGTCCAGGCATGTCATTCCTGGGAGGATCTCCGAGGCCTGAGCTGGCTCCAGGCTCTGTGGAAAAGCGGCCGCGCCGGAGCAATTAAAGCAGGCGGGAATGTGACACAAATGTGGGGCTGTCTCGTCAAGTTAAGGGAAACTTCCCAGCTCACCTGGGGGGCTTTGGCCTTTGAACCAGAGCCTGGCTCTTCCCTGGAGCCCCAAGCCTGGGATGCTGAGAATGGAATCAGACCTGCATCCCCATGAGGTCATCCTACTCCTCCCACCATCATTCCCTCCTGTCTGGGAATTCCTGGAAGCCAGGGGGGATTCTGTCACCACAGCCTTTACCTGATGGCTTTGCCTGGTCTGCTGGGCAGTGCCAAGGCCTCCTGTCTGCCAGGGAATGTTCTAAATCCAGTGAAGCAGGCTGCAGGGAATCCTCTTGGATCGAGGTCCAAGGCACTGCCAGTCCATCCTGAGCAGTGACCGAGGCTTTCAGCCTCCAGACAGACTGGCACTGGGTATGTTGGAAGTGTCCAAGGCCAGGTTGGATGAGGCTTGGAACAACCTGGGATAGGGCAAGGTGTCCCTGCCCATGGCAGGGGAATGAGATGATCTTGAAGGTCGCTTCCCACCCAAACCATCCCGGCACTCCATGACTCCATGATCCTCTGCTGTTCCTCATGGCAATGGTGCAGAAAATCCCTGTGGGGAGCAGGCACAAGCTGAGCTCTCCCTACTGGACTTTTCAATAAACAACTGCAGGGAGCCAGAGCCGGGAGCAGGAATGAGAGGAGAGGGAAGCTGGAATGAAATCCATGAAATCCTCCTCCCCTCTCCGTCCTCTTCTGCTTTGTCTCACCCCTGACATTTACTCTGCTTAATAAAAGCAGAATTTATGTTTGACTCCCAGAATGGTGCTTTTGAATCTCCGGGATCCTTCAGGACCCTTCAGGGCTGTGTGTACACCCAAAAAAGTGAGGATGAATCCCAGGCTGGGGGAGGAGGGAGCACGAGGGGCACTGGGGGTCAAGATGGTGATGTTCCACATCCCAAGGGCTTTAGGAGCCAGATTAACACTGCAGCCCCAATGACAAGGACTTGGAGGCCTCACCTGGGAATCTCTGAGCATCCCAGCTGTCCTGGGAGAGCTGCTCCTGTGGGGGGACAGGGGGTCACCCTCTGGTTATCACTTGTCCTGGCAGGAAGTGACAGAAGCCCCTGGAAACCAAACATTGGAGTTTCCATCAGCGACATCCCGAGGCAGCCGGAGCTGATCGGCTCCAGATGGGAATTCAGGATCCAATTAATGCTCCTGGTCCAGGGGAGGGTGAGGGCTGGGGGGGCCACGGTGAGGATGGGATGGGGTTTGGGGAGCGGATGCAGATGGAAGGCAGGTAGTGGTGTGGGAGGGGAGGGTGGTGGGATGATGGAATGGTGGGATGGTGAGGTGGTGCGATGGTGGCATGGTTGGATAGTGGGATGATGGGCTGGTGGGCTGGTGGGGTGATGGGCACAAAGCTCATATACAGCTCCCAAGGTGCCCACAATTACCAGGTGATGGGAGAGAGGAGAGGAATGACAGATCCAGGTGGCCCAGCAGCATTCCAGCCCTTCCACGGGCTCTCCACAGCTTCCTCTCAGTAAAATATAAATAAAAACGTCCTAATGATGCCAGTCCTGGGATGCAAATCCATCCTTGCTTTAGACTAAGAAACGGGGCAGGAAGAGGATCATCCCTGGGATCCCTGTGAGGAGAGACCAGCCTGTGGCTGCTGCCAGCTCCTCCCTGCTCCCCCCATCCCAGCCCCTTCCCAGGGTCTCCAAGGCCTGTCCCAGTCTGGGGTTCCATCTCCTCCTGCTTGCCCTAGCTGAGGCCGTGCCCCTATGGGGTTTTGGGGTGGGCTGGCAGCCACCAACACCGGGGGGGTCCCAATTCCAGAGGCGCCAAGACATGTCCTGGTGGGACCCACATGGCTCCGGCACTCCCCGCTCCCACTGATTAATGACTCCTTACCAGAGCCCAGCTCCCCGTGGAAAAGAGCGTTTCCGCTTGCCCAATTAGAGCTGGAGATGTGATCTCATTAATTCTGGAGGTGGCAACATGGAAGAATTAATTTGGGGGGTATTTCCCGGGATATTTGTCTCCCAAGCCTGCCTTGGAGCTGCCGTGTCAGGCAGGACGGATGGGCTCGGCACAGGGCTGCGGGGGCAGCTCCGGCATTCCCGGGGTAGATCCCACGCACCGTGTTTGCTTTGGCTCTGCTTCCCGTCCCTTCAAGTGGATCCTGGCTGGAGGATGACAGGGGCCAGTGACAAATTGGGAACATTCTTTGGGAATCAGGGCCCAAAGCAGCGGGGTCGGCGTGGGGGGACCAGGGGCTGCGCGTGGTTCTTCTCACACGAGCTCAGGCTTGAAAACCGGCAAGAAAAATCATCCTCAAGTTCCTCAGGTCCCTCCAGAGCCTCTGGATGGAAATTAATGATCTGGAATGTGGCAGTGGAGACAAGAGTGGGGGGACCTGACAGTGCTGGCGGCTGCGGGTGAGGAATTGTGGTCACTTTTGGGGGACAGGGTGGCACTGGGGAGCGGGGGCACATGTGGCATTGGTGCCCAGTCCTGTGCAAAGTGCCAGTGGGATTTTCCTGCCTCCTGCCTGTTTTCCCAGCTTTGCCCAGCTGCCTGGGGCTCTGAGGTGGGCATGGAGGGGGGATGGGGTGGAGCAGAACCTGCTCGGGGATGGGAGATGGGAAGGAGCAGGAGGTCATGGCACAGCGCAGGGCACACGGCACGGCATGGGACATATGGCACAGCACACATGGCACAGGACACATGGCATGGCATGGGACACATGGCACAGGACACACGGCACGGCATGGGACACATGGCACAGGACACATGGTACAGCACACATGGCATGGCGTGGAGCACATGGCACATCATGGGACACATGGCACAGCACACTCACCCTCAGCACAGGACAAGTGGCAGAGCATGGGACACATGGCATGGCACAGGATACATGGCATGGCATGGGACACGCACCCTCAGCATAGCACACACGTCATGGTGTGAGACACAGGGCATGGGACACCTGGCATGGCACGGGACACATGGCACGGGACAGATGGCACAGCATGGGACACATGGCACGGACAGGACACAGGACACAGGACACATCATGGCATACATGATGGCATGGCATGGCATGGCATGGCACACGTGGCACAGCATGGGACAAGTGGCACGGGCCACACACCCTCAGCACTGGGCTGCCACATCCCTGGAAAAGGTCGGAGGAATTTGGGGCCATTATCAGCCTGATAAACCCAAAGCCCTTGGGAGCACTCTCGGGATTTCATTTTCTCTGTCTCGCTTTTTGCAGTTATTTCATCCCTTAAATTGTTTTTCTCCCTTTGAGATGTGCCCTGAAATTTTCCTCGACCTGCACGGCAGAGCTGGAGGCTCCGCTCTGCTCCAGCTTTCCCGAAACACGGAGCGGTGTCACAACGACAAATTAAGCTGTTGGAGCGACATCTCTCCCTTGGTTTTGTTGTTGTTTTCCTGGCCACATTCCCCTGTGGAGACTCCAGGTTCCGGCTGATTCTCCGTTCATTCCATTTCAAAGGCGCTGGCTCTCCCCGGCCTTCAGCAGGTGCCAGCTCAGAGCTGGCAGTGCCAGCGCTGCCCGGCCGAGCAGAGCTCCCGCCAGCAGCCAGCCTGGGTCCGTGGAGAGGGGTGGCTGCATCCCAAAACTCCCTGGGCATCCTTCCAGGATGAGGGACGGCTCCCCTGCGGAGCAGCCAGGGTGCCAACCTCGGGCTACCCTCATGCCACAGGGTCTCTCGCTGGTGTCCCCACTGCCAGGACGTGACTGGCAGCAGCTGGGCAGGGCTCTCCTTGGAAGGGATTGATAAATAACCACCTCCAGCCCCCACTCCAGCTCCTGGGAATGTTAAACCCAACTTTGTGGTGCTTCAGGAATTAATTCTCCCTCGCAAAGCCGGACTCAGCTCCCCGGCTCTGCTGCTCCTCATGCCAAGCCCTTGCTTCAGCCGACAGATCCAAACAGCACCTTCAAGAACTCCTCCCAGATCACAGGAATTGCTCTGAATCTGAGTGCCAAGGTTTAGATCCCCACATTTTTCCATCCCTTTTGGTTTTTCTGCCCACCAGATACAGGTGGAGCTGCCTCTGGGTGGGTTCACCAGGGAGGGATGAGCTTTCCCTCCAGCTTTTGGGATTAACAGGGTTTTCCTGGACACCCTTAATTCAGAGCCCACAGACAAAGCCAGGCTGGTGACACAGATGAGGAATTCCGGAGGTAAAAACACTGGGCTGAACAATTCCATCCTGTCCAACTCCTGAGGGATGGATGAGCGGAGTGAAAAAGAGTCAGGTTGGTTCAGCTCCCCCTGAACAGAGAAACACTGGAGAAGATTCGTGTTTTTAATGTGTTTTTTTCTGGCGAATTCCCGCCCCTCATCCTTTCATTGTCTTTCCTCCTTCACAGGGATGAGAGGGAAATAAACCTAAAAAAGAATTACTGGGAATCAGCGCTTCCCAGAAGCGCTGGAAGCGTGGCTGGTTCCTAATGCGAGTGCCTCAGTTCCCCTCACCCTCCTGCATCCCAAACCTCACTGGATTCCTGCACCCCAAATCTCAGTGGATCCCTGTGCCCCAAACCTCATTGGATTCCTGCGCCCCAAATCTCAGTGGATCCCTGTGCCCCAAACCTCATTGGATTTCTGCACCCCAAACCTCAGGGGATCCCTGTGCCCCAAACCTCATTGGATCCCTACACCCCAAACCTCAGGGGATCCCTGCAGCCCACGTCTGATGGGAAACCCAGACCTGAGAGCGCTGGTGGGGATTCAGTCAGGGGAAGGAAAGGCTTGGGAATGGATCATGATCTCCCTCCTGGAGCGAAGCTGGGACTCGAGCTGTGCCCCTGCAGCACTTCTGGGGTGCAGCTGGTCCCTGGTGTGTCCCTCAGGGCAGAAACTCATGGGAGGAGGGAGGTGGGAGCGCAACTGCCGGGACCTCACCCGGACAAACGCTTCCAAACGCTTCCAAACGCTTCCACAGCCACATTTTGAGGCAATAACCACCCCCCTGCTGCTTCCTTGCCTTGATCAAAGCCCAGCCAGGAGGAAAGTCCATCTGGGACACACGGAGCCGAGCCTTTCCTGAGGTCTGGGGCTGGCAGCGACATCTCCCTGACAAATCCAACCGGGAAAAATGGCAAAATGAGAGGCTGGGAGCTGTGAGCATTTCCCAGCTGACTGGTGATGTGTGTGGGGAACATATGGACAGTCTGTGCCCGCTGTCCCACAAAACCTGCTGATTTTACACTTGGGTTTCTCAGATTCCCTGACAGCTTTGGAGACCGGCTCCGACAGCCTGGGATTCAGTGCCACTCAGTGCCGCTGCTGCCTGTGCCCGGAACGGGCAGGGAATGCCCGGCACAGCGGGGCTGCTCCGGGGTCCGGCTGTCCAAGGGCTGTGGAAAGGGATGAATGACGGGACCAAGCCCAGGCATCAACCCCGGGTTTCAAACAGCTTGGGAAAGGCGAGGTTTGTTTCTGGCTGTCAAGGATTTCTATTTTCCATGGATTTTGCAGCTCTTGCTTGGACTGAAATAGCACTGAAGCTGCTGCTTCGCCTGCACCTGCCAGGCTGGATCTGCCAGGCAGGATTGGGAATGGAGGGCTGTGCTGTGCTGTCCCAGTTCCACCCAGTATTCGGGGCTGGGAGCACTGGGAATAAGGATGATGCCGCACCAAGGGACGTGACCTCTCTTTGTCACCTCCTGGGTGGCCGGGATCCAGCTCTGGTGTGCTGAGGGACAATTCCACGTGTCATGCCTTGGTTTTCCTTTTTCCAAGATTAAAAACCAAGAAAATGCTGCTGCTGAGTCAGGCCATGGGTTCCCTTTGCCCACCCCCAGTTCTGCCGCATCCCGAGGGCCCGTTTGGAGATACACAGGTGAGGAATCCGGCAGGATAGGATGAGCTTTGCTCTCTCACCTTCTGATCCAAGGCTTTCCTGGCAGAGGGAACAGCCAGGCTGGAACATTTTCCAGCCCGGGATGGACTTGTAGCACCTACTGGAGCCTGTCTGTAGCTGCTGCGAGACCCCGTGGGGATAAATCCCAAAGGATAATCTTGCCTTTGTGAGAAAAGCCAATTTATTAACCTTAAAGGACTCCAGGGAGTCCTGGGCTCCCCGCACGGTCCTCACAGAGGGAAACGTGGGATTTGTGAGCTCCCTCATTGTCCTCCCACAGCTTCTTCCCCTATGGAATGAGGTTGTTTCTGTCCCAGGAAAGGGAAAATGGAGAAATGGGGAGGTGGGTTTGGATTCCCACCCCCAAACCAGTGCTCTGTAGGGAACCACCAAAGTGCCCACATAGAATGGACCTGTTGGGTCACCTCATGGAGGAGAAGGAAAATGGGAGAGCTGGGAATGTTCAGGCTGGAGAAGAGAAGGATCTGGAGAGAACTTGGAGCCCCTTCCAGTGCCCAAAGGGGCTCCAGGAGAGGCTGTGGACAGGGGATGGAGTGACAGGACACAGGGAGTGGCTTCCCCCTGCCAGAGGGCAGGGTTAGATGGGATACTGGGAAGGAATTCCTGACTATGAGGGTGGGGAGGTCCTGGCACAGGGTGCCCAGAGCAGCTGTGGCTGCCCCTGGATCCCTGGAAGTGTCCAAGGCCGGGTTGGACGGGTCTTGGAGCACCCTGGGATAGCGGAAGGTGTCCCTGCCCATGGCAGGGGTGGCACTGGTTTTATCGATCCCTTCCCACCCAAACCATCCTGGGCTTCTGTGATTCCATATTCCTGCTCAGAAAAAAGCCAGAATGAGCTCCCAGCCACTGACTCTGTCTTGGCCTCGCTCTGCACCTTGTTTTAATTCCCTGGAGATTGGATTCCCGGTGTGTGAAGGGACTCTGGGGACAGATCCCAGCGTCCCTCTGTTGGTGATGTCCTCGGGTGATGGGGTCTGGGATCTCCACCTCGGGGACTGTAAAACACGAGGGTCATGCAGTGCTGGAGCAGCTCCGATATCAAAGATTCCCAGGATCAAGGGAAGTGCTGATTCTGCTTCGATTGCTCGGGAGCACAGAAGCAAAACCCTCACAGTCAAATTCATCCGGAAGCATCTTGCAGAGACACTCCAGAGATTCCCTGGAGTGCATCCATCAGAGAGGGAGGATTTGGAGAATGGGGAAATAATAGTGGCACACTCCAGTCTGGCATTAACTCCCTAATTCCGGGGGTTTGCAGGGCCCTGGGTGGAACTAATGCAGGTTCTCCCTGTATTTGTGATGATCTGCAGTGTTAAACACGTGCACTAATCCCGTCAGGAACTGGGGCTGGCTCTAGGAGGGCTCTGCCCAGCTCCAGGATTTGTTTCCTTGTGTGGGGGTGGGATGGAACCAGCAAACCCAGCAAAGCAGAGGGTGAACGCTCCGAGGAGCTCCTCAAGTGCATGTTCCATAGAATTATAGATTCCCAGGATGGGTTGGAAGGGAGCTTCAAGATCATCCAATTCCACCCCTGCCATGGGCACCTTCCACTAGCCCAGGTTGCTCCAAGCCCCATCAACCGACCCCAATATTTCCAGGGATGAGGCAGCCACAGCTGCTCTGGGAATTCCATCCCAACCCCTCACCACCCTCACAGGAAAGAGTTTCCTCCCAGTATTCCATCTAACCCTGCCCTCTGGCAGTGGGAAGCCATTCTCTGTGTCCTGTCCCTCCAGGCCCTTGTCCAAAGTCCCTTTCCAGCTCTTTTGGAGCCAGGAACCAGAGGTGATCCTGGAGGGAAACCCCAAAGACTCTAAGGCTCTTCCCTTGGACACAAAATAACAGGAGACTGACCTTTTGGAGTGAGCTCTGGGAAGCCACAGGATAAATTCACAAGCCCAGCACCTGGGTGTTTAAGTAGAGAACCTTCCAGAAGCCTTCCAGTACCTAAAGGGGCTGGGAACCGAGCTGATGGATGTGGCTGAGTGGGGCTGATTTCAGAAACTTCTCCCACTCTGCCTCTCTCTCCTGTCTGAGCCGCTGGTGGAGCCGCCAAGTCTGGGAGCAGAAACTTCTGTAGGGAAGTGGTGGCTGCACAGGCTGGGAAAAAAGTGCTTTGGGATCCTCCTGAGGGGAAGAGCAGCAGAAACCCAAACTGGTGCTCCAAGGGGGATGGGAGCCGGACATGTCCTCGGTGAGCAGCTCTCCGTGTGTGTGGTGCAGCCTCGTGCTGGGCATCCAGCCTCTGTTTCCATGCAGAAATGTGGATTCAATCCTCCAGCGATGCTCTCTAATGTTCACTAATGATCATGGCTCGGGTTTTCAGATGTATTTTAGATTTCCCAGCCCGGCTGTGGGATGTGAGTGAGATGCAAAGGAAACATTCAAAACATATTTAAGGAAGGGTTTGCAGCAGCTCCAGAGCGTTCCTGCAACCAGGCCACAGGAACCAACTGGCCAGCTGGGAAAGCTCCGAGGATTTGTTGGAGAGGCAACTGGCACATGGTTAGCCTGGAACACAAACCCAGTTGGACTGGAGGGAGTCCAGGATCAGGCAGACTCTTCCCGTGCTGGATCCGCAGGGCAGGTGCTACCTCTGAGCAGGAAATGTGAAGATGGTGCTGAAAAACTGGAGCTGAGAGGTGGGAATGAGCTGCTGGGAGCCTCCTTGGTCCATGCAGAGGTGGAGGCAACCCCTTGGAGGGTCTGGATTTAGCCTGGATGTTCCAGCTTGGCTCCCAAGCTACAGGATGGAGAGGGCTGGAGGAGAAGGCAGGAGATGTCCAAAGGTGCATGAGGCAAGCACAGAACGATTTTGGTTTTCCCAGAGCTCAGCAATAACAGTGGGGTTGGAACAGGCGAGTTTCCTGTGTGCCAGGAGGAGGAGGAGTGGCTTGGAGAGGACGGATCTGCTCCATGGCTCTTCCAACAGCATGGCTGGGGATTGGAGGAGCCTCTGTGGAGAGAGCAGAGCGGGGTGACGGTGGTGAGCTGGTGGTTGTTGTCACCTCCCCAGGATGTTCCCCACACCAGGCCGTGCATTCCCACCTCCAGGAGTGCCAACAGCACCCGGCACCTTTGTACTCCATGACAGAGCTCTTCTTCCCTGGTCCTGCCCATTTTCCCTGTCCCTGAAAAGTCCCTGAGGATGGAGCAGCCCATCCCTGAAGGATGGGGGACTCTGGGGCTCAGCAGATCGTGACCCACGGTGGAGACTCGGAAAGATGCCCTCCCTGGGGGCTGGGGGCTTTCCTTTCCCTGGTGGGAATTGTCCTCAGGGTCACCTCCTCAGCAGCTCCTTGTGCCGGAGCTGCCGGAATCTGCTGAGCGGGCACGGAGAGGCCACGCAGGGTAGGGAGCAGCCTCCCGTGCAGCAGGCTCAGGTGTGAGCTGAAATCCCATTGATTTCTAATCAGTGAGCTCATATTCCCCACGGCTGCAGTGGGACAGGGTCAGCAGCGAGGGGAGGGTGGGGGGATCCCGCACTTGGGGTGGTCCCGGGGTGGGACTGACGGAGCCGCTGACAGAGGCTGAGTTATGGCTCCAGAGATGCTTTGGAGGGTTCCTGGAGCCTCCGTTATTGTCTGGCTGCGTCCTGCTCGGGGGAGAGCAGCGAGGGAAGGACGTGTGAGCCATAAACCACGTTGTCTTTTAATGAACGAGACTCCCGGGGGATCAGGACTATTTTTTACTCTGTCATTTTTCTTTCCTCAGCTCCAGGAAAGTTGCTGAGCGTTGTGTCTGCCGACTGCAGGCCAGATGCTCCAGGAGAACCGGAGTCGTGTCCCATCCAGCCTGGCCCGGCCCAGCCTCCCCATGACATTCCTGTCTGCTCTCAGGCTGCCCCAGAGTCACCGCTCCGGGCTGTGGTCACACTAACACAGACCAGCCTGGAATATCAGGGTTTGATATTCCCAAGATGCTCCCAGGAGAGCAGGGCTGTAACATTCCCCACGAGGAACATTATTAATGCTGCTGCTGAAGGAAAAGAAGTAATTAACCCTGAAATCCAAGCATTGGAGGGGTTTGGAAGAAAAGCGAGTCCAGGCTCACTGTGCTGAGCGTGAGGGAAGCGCACGGAGAGCACAGGGACGTCGCTGTTTTCTTCTCCCTGCAGCGCTGATGGTCTTGGGGGGCTGTGGGGAAGGACCTTCCTGCAGGACCCCAGTTGCTCACCCCGCCTTCCACCGCCCCCTCCAGTGACAGGGACCTGCTCCGGAGCCTGAGGATTCCAGGAGGAAATAGAGAGGGAAGGAAAGACAGGAATTAACATTTGGAACCCAGCAAACGTGTGCTGAAATCTGACTCCAGACTGACTCCAGACTAACCGGAGACCGAACTCCAGGCTGTGCCCTTTGAGGACAGGCTGTGGTGGCACACCTTGATCTGGGTTTGGTAGGACAGTGTGACAGGGATGATCTCTTCCCCTTCACTTCCATTGCTGTGAACCCTCCTGGAGCCAGGAATGTGCCCTGAGGTGTCTGGCTGGGGTTGGGGTACGGGCCCCGGCTGCTGGGACCTTTCCTCTTTGGGGGGAAGGTGCCTGGCAGCCCCCAAACCCAACTGTGGGGTCACTGGGCTGTGTTGGGTGGGATCAGTCAGGGCTCTGACCCCACAGCAAACCCAGGGGCACTGGTGTGGAAGGGCTTTGGAAGGTGACCACTGGGATGTGTTGGGAATGCTGCCCAATCCCTGCGGTGGGAACACAGCTCTGCCCCACCCACAGCCCCTCTGAGCATGGGGAGGTCCCACCCTCCACCTCAGCCCTTCCGTCCCATCACAATTCCAGCTGCACTTGGGATCAGTGCTGGGAACCCATCCGAGCTGCACCTGTGGCCAGCAGGGGCCGAGGGATGGGCAAGGCCCCTTCTCTGCCCAGCAGTGGGGACCTAAATCAGGTTGTTCTGTCCCCTCAGCAGAGCCAAGTGACATTTCCCAGCACAGGCACTTTAAAAAAGAACAATAAATTTGGAGATCTGTGCCAAGCTCGGCCGTAGGACCGGGATCCCCTTTCAGGCAGTATTTTAGGATGAAAGCACTACAGCTGTTTGTGGGTTAATCCCTCTGCCCTCCACATCAACCTCCAGAAAGGACTTTGCAGACCCACTCCAGCCAGGAATAGATCAGGAAATGGCGCTTTGTCCTCTCCAGGAATAGGCTCTCCTGAGCCCCTGGAACCCGGCATCCGAGCCCAGCATCTGCTCAGGGGGACACCCTGCCACAGTCAGGCTGTGTTCAGCTCCCAGGGATCCATAGAACACACATTCAGCGCCTGGACACCCAAGGGACACAGGTTTGGCTCTCGGAGACCTGTGGGATGCAGGTTTGACTCTCAGGGGCCTGCGAGACCCGCACACATCCCTGAGGTCCCAAGGACATGGCGAGGGATCCATCAGGGTGGGAATGGGAACAAGAGCAGACCCGAAATCCCGTGATTAACACAAACCCATGCAGGGCTGGAGTGGCTGAGGGGAGGAGGTGCCAGGCCCTGCCCTCCTCTCCAGAACAAGATTCCCAGTATCGTTAGCCACATGATTAAACATTCCCTCCCACTTTAGGGTTTCTCAAATCCATGACCCAATGTCACCTATTTAAGGGGCTCTGGGAATTTTGTGTGTGAGGTTCTGGGCTGAGGCTCAGTGTGACAGCGCTCGGGGACAGGAGGTGGCTGTCCAGGTGTCGCCTTCGTGCTTCTCACCTGAAGCCACTCGCATGGAGTTGTTCTGTGCTTTTCCAGAGCCCAGCCAGGGTGTGAGGCACTGCAGAGGGATCAGGGTGCACTGAGGTGCTCAGGGTGTGGGGACTGGGAGCCCTCACAGGCACAGGGGACATCCCAACATTGCGGAGGGGCTTTGGCAGAGTTTTCCACAGCTCTGCAAGTCCTGGAGTTAATTGAATCCAAGTGTGGGAGCAGGGCTGTGCCCTTGGAGCCGCGGCGGGCAGCGGGAGCAGCTCATTCTTCTTCTGTTCCCTGCTTGCTTTGAGTTCTCTCCTTTGAAGGGGAGGCCTCTCTCTGCATTCCCATCAAATGTGGCTTTTCCAAGTTTCAAAGCCTTTTGGTCTCTTCAGGGAATGCTCTGCAGGAGGCTGGGCATGGCTCAGCCCCCCCGGCCTCCTCCTCGCAGCCACTGCCTGTCCCAGCCAGGATCCCCTCACCAGGGGATCCCCCTCTGTCCTGCCTGGCCTGGGGCACGCAGGACACCTCGGCCACCCCTGTGGGCCCTGGGCTGGATGCTGAGAGATGCTGCTCCAAGGAGGATATGGGTGGCTCTGGGGCAGAGCAGGGAGCAGAGCGGGCAGTGCCCAGCCACAGGTGCCCAAAGGGTGTCCAGGTGTCCACTGGCTTTAGGATGGATCGTTCCCTGGCAATGCTGGTCCAACACACCCCTCCCCAGCTCCTCATCCCATTTTGGGATGTTCCTGCCCGGTTTTCCACTTGAGACTTTGACATCCAGGTCCCCAGGGAATGGTCACGGCCCTGAGGCTGCCAGAGCTGCAGGAGCGTTTGGACAGCGCTCCCAGGCGCAGGGTGGGATTGCTGGGGTGTCTGTGCAGGGCCAGGGGTTGGACTGGATGATCCCTGTGGACCTCTCCCAGCTTGAGAGATTCCGTCATCTTTGTTTTCCTTCCCAGAGGATTTGGCTGGTGCAGGACCAGGTCTGCCCTCACCAGTAAAAGGTGATGAGGGACCAACATTTTGATCCATTTTTCCCAACACCTGTGACATAAACAGGGATTTATAGCCAGGTCCTGGCAGGAGGGACAGGCTTTTTCCCAGAGATATTGGCAAATCCAAGCTCCTTATTCCCGGAGACGCTCCCAGCTTTCAGTGACCATCGCCACGGGGCAAGAACAGGGAGCCGAAAGTCCATCAGTCCTGGGGGAAGCCTTTGCTCCCAGGGGGATGAGATTCCCACACACCTCAGAGCTGTGCCCCCAGCCCGCTGGAGCTGCAGCTCTCTAAGGATGTCCCTCCTTCCACAAAATTCCGCTTATTCCAGAAGGTTGGGGACCACTGGATAATGAGGCTCCAGCCCCAGTCACTCCAGAGGGATCTGCCCATGGAATAGAAGCACTCCAGATGCCTTCAGCCTCCAGTTCTCCTGGAAGCCTTGCAGAGAGCATCCGAGAGGAAGAGAGATCCGAGAGCTAGGGAAGGCAACGTGGCTGTGGCTCTGGGAGGATTTCAGGAACCAAAAGTGAAATTACAGATGAATCTATCAAATAGGTATTTTTTTCTGGCGTTTTTGTGGAGACTCATGCAAAGAGAAGAAGGCACATCCCATCCTGCGTTCCCAGCCTCCCGCTCTCCGAGGTTATTTATGGGCTTGCTACACAAGTTGGGTTTTTTCCTCCCATTTTCTTTTCTCTTCTCTTCCTTTTCTTCCCTGCTTTTGCAAATTGAATTATTTAAATGCATTGTTTGGCAGCCTCAAATCCCAGCGTTTCCCTCTCTTTCCCCCTTGGCTGCCATTTCTTTCTCTCCTTTCTGCTCCTGAATTTTCAGGATCATTTCCCGTGTTGTTCCAGTGGCATTTATTGAGATTTGCACAAAAAAGATCCTTCTTCAATGCCACCATTTCAGCCCTGGCAGGAGATTTATGGGGGCAGGAAGACACCCGTGGCGGAGAGGTTTTGCCGGGAGAAAGAAAGGAAGGAGGGGAAGGAAATGTAGTGGAAAAGGGAAGGATGCCCAGAGCTGGGGAGCAGGGAGGCTCCACAGAGGTGAGGGAACAAGAGCACAGCCCTGCCCCTCCACGGGTGACACACGTGGTGACACGGGCACGACACGCGTGGGCATGGAGGGGTTTAGTGCCAGGCTTGTGTGGGTGTGTGGGGGGAGCACAGACACCCCCAGGTGGCCTCAGGCACCAGTGACACTGGGGACATGGCCTGGAGCGGGGCTGGGATGACTTGATGGCGCGTGGGCACACCTGGGCCACACCTGGGACATGTTTGGGGTGTGCTTAGAACATGCTTGGTCCATGCTTGTCTCATGCTTGGTGTGCAACTGGTGTGCAACTGGTGTGTAATTGGTGTGTAATTGGTGTGCAGGTGGTGTGTAATTAATTGCTGTGCAGGTGGTGCACATTTGGCACACGCTCCGTCCACCCTCTGTGTGCAACTGGGGCTTGGGGCACTCTTGGGGAGCGCTTGGAGCGCCCTCGGGACACGTTTGGTGGCAATTGGTGCACGTTTGGCACACACTCGGTTCATGCTTGGTACACACCTGGCACACACTTCCTCAGTGCTTGGCGCACATTTGGCACACATTTGGCACACATTTGGCACACATTTGGCACAGCTTTGGCACAGATTTGGCACACATTTGGCGCACACTTGGCACACATTTGGCACACACTTGGTACACATTTGGCGCACACTTGGCACACATTTGGCGCAGATTTGGCACACACTTGGCACACATTTGGCACACACTTGGTGCACACTTGGCACACATTTGGCGCATGTTTGGCACACACTTGGCACACACTTGGTGCACATTTGGTGCACACTTGGCGCACATTTGGTGCACACTTGGCACACATTTGGCACAGATTTGGCACACACTTGGCACACATTTGGCACACACTTGGCGCACATTTGGTGTACACTTGGTGCACATTTGGTGCACATTTGGCACACATTTGGCACAGATTTGGCGCACACTTGGTGCACATTTGGCGCACATTTGGTGCATGTTTGGTGCACGTTTGGTGCGCGTTTGGTGCACTGTTGGATCCGTCCCTCCGTGGGCACCCGACGCTGCTTCCAGAGCCGTCTCCCAGCCGGAACACCGCGGAGAAGCTGCTCTCAGAGCCGTTTGAAGGAGCGCCGCTCTCGAGCCTCGCTATCTCTAATCCTGCTTCAAAGCCGGCTCCTTCTATTTCCATATTGACTTATGATTCCTTTAATTGACTTTCTTGCCTTGGAATTGTACTTACTTAATTAATCTGATTACGTTTCTGCTTCTAGTTAAAGAATTTCTGTGTTGCAGCCCAGAGGTGAGGACGTTCCTGGGGAGGGATGAGCTTCTGGTCGATCCCACCAGCAGATAGAGCCTGCAAAGCATTTTGGGATCCTTTGGAAGGGGAGGACAGGCAAAAGCCACGGAAAGTGCCGCAGCAATTTCCATTTTCACACACGCAGCAGCTTTCCTCGTGGCAGGAGTGAGGCACATCCCTAGTCAGTGGGATTGAATTATCTCCATAAATTCATTACATTTTAAAAATATGATAATCAGCACGGAATGAGCCTCCCGAGGGAGACGGAACATGAACATCTCAAGTACTGTTAATAATCAGCCTTTATTTTACAAATGCCCAGGGCTGGCTCGCAGCCGCCACAGCCCCTCTGTGGTGGAGGGGCTGGTGCTGTGCCCCTGCCAGGACCCGCCAGGGGTCCCTCCCCACCCCCTCAGCCATCAGTCCCAGGGTGGTGACGCAGACACAGTTGGGATTTGGGATGGACAGTCTGCACTG
The DNA here is from genome assembly GCA_013397775.1 of Eulacestoma nigropectus. NCBI lineage: Eukaryota > Metazoa > Chordata > Aves > Passeriformes > Eulacestoma > Eulacestoma nigropectus. The sequence continues at coordinate 421,386 of VZTE01000197.1, forward strand.
CTCCAGATGCCCCAAATAAATCCTGGGCTCTTACTGCCCTTTGGGGTCCCCACAGGTGGTGGCCCTCGGTGGCCCCTGTGCAGTGACTCAGCTTCTCCCACACCAGCCCCACAAACAGCAGGATTTAAGGGATGATTAGTGCCAGTTTAACACAAATCTGGGGCAATTTCGCACTGGGTCCATTTGTGGCCATGAAGGATCCCAGGGGATCGGCACAGGCGAGGGGTCGGGAGCGTGTCCTGGCTCCGGTGCTCCTGGGGACAGGGGCTTGGAGGAACCAGAGGTGTCTCACTTTTGGCAGAGCCTGACAAGGTCAGGAGAGGTCCCAGAGCAGCCTGGGGTGAGCCAGGGCAGGGAGGGCCCACGGTCACCTCACAGCCTTGGAATCACTGGAATGGCTGGGGTTGGGAGGACCTCAAAGCCCATCCAGCCCCACCCTGGGGCTGGGACACCTTCCACTATCCCAGGGTGCTCCAAGCCCCATCCAACCTGGCCTTGGACACTTCCAGGGATAGGGAACCCACAACCTCTCTGGGCACCCTGTGCCAGGGGCTCTCCACCCTCAAAGTAACAAAACAAAGCTAAAAACCCACTTGGACACTGTCACTGTAAAGTTTTCCTCTTTATTATTCCACTTTGGTGGCAGACAGGCGGCTCCTCCACCTCCGTTTGTTAAACACTGATTAATTATTAAATTGGCCATTAACTATTAATAGCTGATTTTGTGAGTGTTAAAATGCCAGCCCTGTGCAAAGAGAGCTGTGTCTCTGGCAAACCTCAGGAACCTCAGGGAATGAATCCTCGATAATCAAGCCGGCCTCTGCTCCATTTGCCATTCCTGTCTCGTCCGCTCTGCTTTTGGCACCACTTCAGGGCAGTTTATACAAATGGAAAAGCCACTTCTACTGCTGCTGGAAATTCCCAGCTCCCAGAGATGATGGCAGAGCCCCATGCCTTTCTCCAGCACTGGAGGGGCTCCCTGATCCAGTTCTGCCTCCGCAACAGAATCATAAAATCCTGGAATGGTTTGAGTTGGAAGGGACCATAACGCCCATCCCATCCCCCTGCCATGGCCAGGGACACCTTCCCCTATCCCAGGTTGCTCCAAGCCCCGTCCAGCCTGGCCTTGGACACTTCCAGGGGTCCAGGGGCAGCCACAGCTTCCCTGGGAACTCCATCCCAATCCCTCACTACCCTCACAGGGAAGAATTCCTTCCCAGTATCCCATCTAACCCTACCGTCTGGCAGTGGGTAGCTGTTCCCTGTATCCTGTCACTCCAAGCCCTTGTAGATCCACAGAAGTTGCCCTGTGCCACAATTTTTCAGCACATCCCAAATCCCTGCTGGATCCTTGTTCCTGCTTTTGGCTGTGGATTCCCATGGAGGTTTTGCCACATGCTGGGATGTTTCCTGGGAACGTTCCCAAAGGATGCTCACCATGGAGTTGCATGAGAGACACGGAGCAGGGGCAGTGGGATCCTGTGCCCACCCGGGGGACAGGCGGGAGGGTGGCAGCGGGAGCAGGAAGGGGAGCAGAAAGGGACACAGAGCTAAGGGGTTGGAGCCACAGCACATCCAGCATGAAACCAGCAGCCACAGGCATCTCCAGAGCCTTTGGAAGCAGATGGCCTTGCCCCAGGGAAGAGCTTTGGCCCGGGGAATGTTATTTTGACGGATGCATTTGCAATCCCCCAAAAGCTGAGCTCCTTTTCAAGCCGTGCTGTGAGGAGAACCTTCCCTGCTCCAGAGAGAAAGAGCCTGGGATTATTTTCTCATGTCAATTAACAGCGTTTTCCAAAGGCAAACCGGGCTCCTCGGATCCCGAGCTTGGGACCTCGGCCAGGCTGCTCCCTCCGGTGCGCCGGAGGGAAAAATCAAGGAGCTTTGGCCAGCGAGCTCCTGGGCTGGAGCCAGCAAATAAAATGGTCATAACGAGGCCTTTGGAGATAAATGTGGAGGCTGGGGTTGCTTTGCTTTAATTTTTTATTCTTCTGGTGGAGAAACCCCCTCACCCAGCTGAGGCGGCAGCAGCTCCAGAGCAGCGGCTCCGTGGGGTCACCACGAGGGCCATTCCCCCCTGGAGCTGCTCCTGGCCAGGTGTGGGATCAGGTGGGGATTTAGGTGTGGATTCAGGCGTGGCTTGAGGCACAGCTTCAGGAGTGGGTTCTGGTGTAGGACATGGATTCAGGTATGGATTACCTGGATTACCTCCTGCCCCTTTCCTGGCTCCCTGGGTTTTCCTGGAGCAATCCTGGAGCCCTCCAGTGGTGGGCGCATAGGTAGAGCCACGCTGCTGGGCTAGCTGCAACCAGGCTGGGGGGAATTCCCAGGGACACTCCCAGGGACACACAGAGATCCCTCAGACGGGGCGGATTTAGAAATAATCCCTCTTGGAGATTCCAGGTGCACAGAACCTCTATGGAAAAGCTCATGGAACTGCACAAGCTGCCCACCAGGAGGGCACTTCCCATCCTTGGTGACTTGGGATCGTCTATAGCTGTTGCCAGGAAGATGCTTTTCCAGAGGGAAGCAGGTGCCAGCTGGCCACGGACAGGGATCTTTGATCCTTCGCAGCTCTTTGGGAAGGAAAGCAGGATGTTTTCCATGGCCACCCTCCCGGAGAGCCAGGGCTCCTGCACCAAAATTGCAACTGCCCCCGCTGTCCCCCCACTGTCCCCCCGCTCCGGCTCTTCATGTTTCAAAGGCTCTCCCACTCCTGCAGCTCTTCCCAGCTGCTTCCCGAACATTCTCTCCACTGGGGTGGGCTGGGACAGCGCTGCCTGAGCGCTGCCAAACAGCAGGAATACGTGAGGCTGTCCCGGGGGAAGGAGAGGGATGAGCCCCCCACTGTCACACCCCCCCCCCCCCCCC
>VZTE01000197.1:424309-437065 GCA_013397775.1 Eulacestoma nigropectus
CCCCCCCCCCCCCCCCCCCTCCCCCCCCCCCCCCCCCCCCGTGCTGGGGGATCAGAGATGCTCCGGAACGCTGGAGATCGGAGCAGGTGGATCCACCCGTGTCACTGGGATGCCACGGCAGGGATGTCACGGCTGGCATTCATCCTGCAGGGGACCCTGGGTGGGGACAGGACCCCCCCACCCCGCTGGCGAAGGAAACCCTTGGGAAAGGTATGAAATCCACCTGCCCCTTCCTGCATCCTCCTCATCTCCGAGAGGATGCGGTTCCAGAGGGTTTGGGGAGGGTCTGCGGGCAGGGATTGGGCTGGGGCCCCTCTGTCAGCCGGCTCCTGCGGGTGTCCCTGAGCAGGGAGCCAGCCCGGGTCAGCGGAGGCTTTCCTGCCTCTGTGCCACCTCCTGTCCTGCCGTGTGAAACACGGCACCGGGGAGCAGAAAAAAGCAAGAACGCCCGCCTGGAAGCTGACCCGGTTTAGGGTTTCGTTCCAAATGGAGCGACAGACCGACTCAGTCCGGACCCCCCCGAACTCTTCCTGCCGCTGCCCCCGCAGCCAAACCTCTGATCCCTGTCCAGCTTTCCACATAACCCCTGAGGCTTTGGTGGGTCAGAGCCGGGACCGTGAAGCCGGAGATGCTTCGGGGGCGGCAGCGTTTGGAGTCTTCTTCCCGCCTCCGCTCGAGGTCCGTGACCTGTTCGGATCCGGCTGTGCAGCTCCGGAGCATCCTCACGGGATGAGCCGTGCTGGGCTGGGCGGTGCAGGTGGGCAGGAGCTCGTCTGAGGTGCCCAGGAGCGGGGCTGCAGCGCTGGGATGGGGGAAAGCTGGACACCCCAGGAAAGGGGAAACCTGGACGCCCCAGGAAAGGGGAAAGCACGGGGATTCAAAGCCGTCGCCATCCCTTTGGAAGCCCGGGCAAAGCCCTCTCCCTGCTGCAGCGGGATGCCCGCGGCCAGCAGAGGTGATGGAAGCACAGCCCCTCTCCTGCCCCCGCGGCAGGAGCCGGAGCCGCTATTGGAAGCAGGTGTGCTGCCCTGCCGGGCGATGGGAGCCATTAGGGAGAAAGCCTCTCAAGGAAATTTATGTCCCTCTCTCCTCACCCCTCTCTCCTGAAACCAATTACACCCCAGTCCTGCCCCGCTCGGGGGAACCCGCTCGGCTTTGCCCGCCCCAGGGTCCCGCGGGATGTCCCAGCACGGGGGGGGTGAGCAGCAGGGAAAATGGGAAGTGCTGTGGAAAGCCGGCCGGCTCCTCGGCGGCCCCCAATTCATCTCGCTGGGAGTCCGCGGGAGGATCCCGCAGCACCTGGGCTGCCACCCCTCTCCAGCCGCCCCTTGGCAGCCGCACGCTGGCTCCGAGTGGGGAGCGAGGGGGGACAAAGCCACCCCCCAGCAGCAGCGCTTTCCCCGAGGTTTATTATTACACAAATGTGAATTCCAGAACCGGCATCTGGGGAGCAGCTGCTGGGGGTTAACCCCTTCCCTGCCGCGGGAGAGCTGAGCCGGAGGAGTGGGTGCCTGGCTGGAGCGTGGCCACTCCTGGGGAGGAGCTGGCCACGGGGACATGGCCCTGTCCCACCTGGCAAACAGCTCCTGTTGCATAGGGACACATCTCCGCGCCTGGATGGGGAGGCAGGTTCCGGGTTTCTCCCTCCCTTCCTTTCTTCTCCTCTCTTTTTTCCCCTAATAACAGGCACTTCTGTTTCCATTCAGGGCTTTTACGGGGATTTGCTCTCCCTCCCAGGCAAGGCCTGAATTTCCAGCGTGCTCCAGGATGGAGCTCCAAGGGATGCTGCCCTTGGGTTTGATGAGCAGCCTGGAGATAAGGAAGGGGTGACAGCAGGAGGCCAGTGCTGCTGAAAGGAAGGGCTTGATCTGGACAGCAGGTTTTTGTTGGAAGATGGATGTTTGGGAATGAAGGCAGGTCCTCACAGCCCCACTGGCTTTATGGCATCTTCCAAGGCATTGGGGGTTGGTCAAAATCCCAACTTTTCTGCCACCTGAAGTTCCCTGGGCTCTTCCCAGGCCCAAGAGCATGCTGGCACCACGGCAAGTCATGGATGTTTGGGCAGAACATGACCAGGAGGATCTTAACCCTTTTTGACTTGTCTGGGGAGCAATGCCCAGGCTGTCCCTGCTGCTCCTTTCCATAGAAACACAGAATCCCAGGATGGGTTGGGCTGGAAGGCACTCCAAAGCCCATCCAGTTCCACCCCCTGCCATTGGCAGGGACACCTTCCACTACCCCAGGTTGCTCCAAGCGTCATCCAACCTTGCCTGGAACACTTCCAGGGATGGGGCAGCCCCAGCTGGTTCCCAGGGATGGAAGGGGCAGTCCCAGAGCAGCTCGACACACCGGGACATGTGGGCAGGCAAAGGTCAGGGGCAGCAGGTGACAAGCTCTGTCAAACACCTCTGGCTGCCAGGTGCCACCGTGATGGGCAGAGCTGAGGCAGCGACAAGTGACATAAAGGGCAGGAACAATCTGTGAGGAGGTTTTGGTGCCTGGATGAAAAGCAGCTGTGAGTTCTGCTCCTGGCTGCTCAGCCTGGCCGGGAGAACAGGGAGAGGTGGGAGGTCGGAGGGTCCGGCAGCCAGGTGGGGTCGGGGCCAGGCTGGAGGCAGTCCTGGGACACCTGGGAGTGGAGAGCTGGCCTTTGGCAGGGAGATTGGCTGCCCTGGTGGGCAGGGGGGGCTCCCAGTGCCTCCACTGGGAGTGGTGCAAGCATGGAAATCATCCCCTTGGCTCCTCAGGAGCGGACTGGAGTGAGATGGGACAACTCATCCCCTTGATTTGCAGGCTCCAGCTCCCTGCTGCTGCTCCATCCGAGCCTGAGCCGGCCCTCCCACTCCTGACTCCGCCGCGGAGCTGCCAGGGCAGGCAGAACCCCAGCAGCCAGAGCAATCACCGTGTCCCGAGGAGGTGTTTATAATGCGAGGAACTCCTGGAGGGATCGGAGCAGGAATGGGAACAGAAGCTCCTTTGCCTGGGCTGAGCTCCTGCCTGCAGCCGGCGGAGCTGCCTCCTGCTCTGCCGGCACCGCTGCTCTCCGGGCTCCCAGCCCGGGAGGGGAGTGAGAAACGGAGCTGACAGGAGCTCCTGCGGCACCGGGAGCTTGGCAGCCCCAGAAAAACCCTCTCCCTGCTCCGGCAGTGCCTCTCCACGGCCAGCGCTGCCCGCAGTGCTCAGCCTCTTCCTCCCTCCCCTCCTGCCCCAGAGCCCCCACCGCTTGTTTTTCTCAGCCTGCAAGTTTTTGGGGATAGGGAATGAGCCCCACTCCAGATCTCGTGCCCCCACCCCGCGGTGTGAGGGGGTTTGGGCTATCCTGAAGCCCAGCGTGGCAGGAGCACAAGCTCCGTCTCCCGAGCACTCCGAATCCCAGAATCCCAGCAGGCAGGAGGGGTAGGATGACAAATTGTTCTGACTAATAGTCTAAACAATGGGAAACAATGGAAGTCAGGGAGCAGCCCATAAAATATGCAGCACGCAAGGGGCTTGGCTATTTTATTTGATTTTCAGATGGATATTCCAGTGGCCAGGATCCATCAGGAATAGAACAACACATGTCAAGCTCAATAAGGGTTTGCCAGGGATGGTGGCGGCAGGATGCAGGAATTCCTGCTCTGGGGTGAACTTGGGAAGCTGACTTGGAGTCAAGTGCTCGGGGAAAGGAGCAGCTCTCCCTGCCCGGCACAGGAGCATCCATCCCACCTTCTCCAGAGGGATGGCGGTGAAGTGCCTGAGCCTGACCCGTGGAAGAGGGGCAGGAAGGCTGGGAAGAGGCGTGGGAAGCCTGCCCGGCTGATGTGGTTGAGCAGACGGGGGAAGTTTTCTGTCTCCTCTTTGAAATTCCTTTGCGTTCAGGGTTATTTTGGAAGTCAAAAGCTGTTAGATTCCCTGGAAGCTCGGGGAGGGAGATTGCCTGGGTTTGCTCTGACGCGATTTCCCTGCACAGCTGTTTGTGCCATCAGCAGTGGGGCTGCTCTTTCAAAAGAAGACATTTTATCCATTAAAAAGAAATCCGTAGATGATGAATATGGATTTGGGCTAAGGCTGAGTGATGAAATCCTCTCCGAGGTGCAAAGATCCCATTATCCATCCGTCTGCGGCCTGCCAGGGACCAGTGGTGGGTTCCCTCAGAGACCCCTCAGCTTTCTGGAAGCCTCGAGGTCAATGAGGATGCGAAGGGCTCTCCAGCCAGGAAGTTTCTCTCCCAAGTCTCCTTTCACTGCCGTGTTTGAGCAGGGCAGGAATGCTGTGAGAACAACCCTCGGAAGTTGTTCCGAGGCTTCCAGCTGGATCAGAAAATGTCGGCTCAGCACAGGGGGGATGCAAAGCTGTTGAGGGGGGAGAGGGAGGTGGGAGCGCTTCCCTCTGCCCTCTGAGAGGGGCTCATTCCCTGCTCCCACCTGGAGCGTGGATTTCTGCTGTGGCTGGGCTTTCCTGGGTGAGTCCTGCCTGGGGGATGCTGAGCCCAGATTGTGGGGACCTGCAGAATGCCCGGGGACTGGGACATTGGGGTTGGAGCCAGCAGCCCTTGGGCACAGGGTGACTCTGCTCCCAGCACAGTGGGAACATGGCCCTGGATCAGCAGCACCTGGAGGACGTGGGTCTGGTGCCATGCACGGGCTCAGGGGCTCTTTTCTGATGCCCTTGTCCCCATCTCAGGATTTCCTGGAGATTGTTTGTGGGATCCAACAACTTCCCCATCCAAACCAGAGCTGTTTCATTCCCACTTCCACCCTCAACTTCCACAGCCTGATGCTTCCTAATGAGCTAAATGGGAGCAACTTGAGCCTTGTCCACAGGGTGGGCACAGCCACCTCCTCCCTTATTACACCTGTCAGGTTGCCATTTATTTTTGCATTTATTTTGCATGGAAGGACGCCCTGGAGCTGGCACATGGCACTGCCTCCACATTCCCTGCAGTGCCAGAACCCGTGGTGACAAGGACCAGCGCTGTGGAACCATGGAATGCTTTGGCTCGGAAGGGACCTTAAATCCCATCTCATCCCACCCCCTCCATGGGCAGGGACACCTTCCACTATCCCAGGTTGCTCCAAGCCCTGTCCAACCCGGCCTGGGACGCTGCCAGGGATGGATCTTTCAGTCCTTCCCTTGACCTTTTTTCTTTGCTTCTCGCTCTGTGTCTCCCGGGCAGGGCAAGAGGATGAGAAGACACAGAACGAGGAACACCTGCAGAGAAGGCAGAGAGAGCAGCAAGGCAAATCAGCACGGCAGGAGGGAAATGGAGCAGCTGAAATTGGGAAAAACAGCTCCGAGTTTGTCACTGTCTGCACCTGATGCAAATCCGTTTGCCGGGGGATGTTGGGAGCAAAGAGCAGAACGCTCCTGATTTCACAGGGCCGTGTTGTGAACGGGAGGATCCCGGAGAGACCGAGACTGGGGGGAAATGAAATGGACAATGCCAGCCAAACCAAATGGATGCAACCCCCAGCACTCCCGGAGGGAAGCGCTGCCCTGAAGGGAGCGGGCCGGCAGCAGGCCCGGCCAAAACGCTCCAAAAGCCTCCCTTGTAGATGGCATTTGTTCTTCAAAGCCATCAGGGCTCGGGGAAAAGCCGGGCCATTTCCCTCTGCCTCTGACATGTTAATGGCTGTGTTTTGGAGTCATTAAATATTGAAATGCGGCACACTCAGCAGCTGCCAAACCTCCCCGCAGCCCGGCCCTCCCCCTTCTCCTCTCCTCCACAGCCTTCTCCCCTCTCCGTTTTCTCCAGCATTCCCTCCTCTGGCATTTCCCCCTCCATCCTCCTCTTCCTCTTTCCCCTGCCTCCCCCACTCTCTTCCCCAGCTTCCCCCCGCTCTGCAGTTCACCCCCAGCCTTCCTCCCCATCATTCCTCTGCTGGAATCTCAGTTCCTGGGAAGCACTTGATAATCTGCAGCTTTAATATTCTCACCTTGCCAGTCTCCTATTCAGCGGGACTCGGAGAATTACAAATGTATTTATCTGGGTCCACTGGAGAGCGAGAGAAACAAAGAAACCAGCGGGGCTTTTCTAACGAGGAATGACTAATTTGACCCAGGAGAGCCCGTCCTCTTTCAAGCACTCAATTTTCCCCTGGTTTTGCATCCAAAGATAACGTTGGCGATGCCAGAGGTGGGGATGGGGCACTGCCAGCCCGGTGCTGTGCCCCCGCCGCGGCTGCTGCTGGTAGGGTTTGCTTTACCTGCTCCCTCACTGGGGCACAGCCCCCAGAGCCAGGGATGGAGGGCTTGGAAAAGCTGCTCTGTGTCCGTGGATGGCCCTGCTCAGGGTTCCGTAAGCACCAAGAAATCCCAGTCCCAAAGCGCATCCTTGCCGGGACAGGGCTGGAATGGGGCCAGGCTTTCTGCAGCCTTCCTGCTGCTTGCAGCAGCTCCTACAGCTCCTGGACTGGGAAGAGACACTGCCCTAGCCTTGGACACTTCCAGGGATCCAGGGGCAGCCACAGCTTCTGGGCACCCTGTGCCAGGGCCTCCCCACACTCCCCGGGAAGAACTCTTTCCCAATATTCCATCTATCCCTGCCCTCTGGCAGTGGGGAGCCACTCCCTGTGTCCTGTCCTTCCGTCCCTTGTCCCAAGCCCCTCTCCAGCTCTTCTGGAGCCCATTTAGGCCCTGGAAGGGGCTCTGAGGTCTCCCCGGAGCTTCCTCTTCTCCAGGTGAACACCCTCAGCTCTCCCAGCTGGCTCCAGAGCAGAGGGGTTCATTTCCAACAGAGTTTTCCTTCTGGTGATCCTGGTTACTCCAGGGTGGATGGGCTAAATCCCAGCTCAGCCCTGTGATCTTACGGGATCCAGACTCTGCCTTCTGGCTGATCTACTCAGCTGCCATCCTGCTTTGGATATTCCTGGGAAGGACAGTGGATATCATGGATTTCTGGATAGAAAAGAGTATTTAGGCCAATGGACTTGGGATTTTTATTGCAAAGAAAGAGCTGGGATGTAATTTCCTGAGGCTGACGCAAGTCCTCTGTGGATTTTTTTTTTCCCAAATAGAGGAGCAAGTGTGGTTTAGTGGGCACAGACAGGATGAGTGGAAGGGTTGTGCTTGTGTAGTCTAGAGAGAAATCAGAGGCTGAGATGTTTCTGATTGCTGCCTGGAAAGACATGGAAGAGGAAACACCCAGGAATGCAAGGAACTCTGGAAGGACACTGTTGGCACAAGCATGAATTGGTAGAATCCTATCGTGAATAAATGTCAGTTGAAAATTGAAGGAGGTTTCTCCCAATCATCAGATGAGGGAGTTTATAAAATAACTTTCCAGCGGGGTAATTGAGGGAGGAAACTTAACTGGTTCAAGATGGGAGGCTGACAAATTTCAGAATTTCAGTTTAGGATGGGGCTGGATTTGACAGTCTGGCCCCTCTTGACTGTGTCCTGCCTCAGCCCAGGACTCTGCACTCGTGTAGGGTGGGGAGTCCCTCAGGGAGCTCATCCCTGCCCGGCCACAGATCCATGGGCAGCCCTGCACCCCCACTGCCACTCACCTGTCCCTGACACAGAGGCTTTTCTCCTGGTTAATAAGCCCTGACATGCCAGACATGGAAACTATGAAAATTGGCCAATTTTTTAATATTTTAAGCCCCATCACAGCCTTTGCTGGGCAGAGCAAAGCGCTTTAGGATGCCTTAGCAAGGAAATGGGAACTATCATTTGGGATAATCTGCCTGAGCTGGATTGACCTGCTGATCCCAGCCAGACCCTCCTCCTCCAGCACACCCCTCCCTACATCCAGCTCTGCTGCCCAGACGGGGAAAGGAAAATCATGGAATCACGGTTTAGGTTGGAAAAACCCTCCGAGCCCGTCGAGTCCAACTGTTCCCCCAGCACTGCCAAGGCCCCCACTGACCCATGTCCCCAGCTGCCACATCCACAAGCATTTGAGCACTTCCATGGAGAGTCCATCACTTCCCTGCTCCCCTCTTTGTCACACCTTCCCAGCCAGGTGTCCTGTGGAGGGGCTGTGCCTGAGGCAGGGGCTGTGCAGGAGCAGGACCAGGAGCAGATGCTTCAGCTCCAAACCCTCTCCCAGCATCCCCTCCCAGCTCCCTCTTTCCTGTGCTGCCCCGGGAAGGGCTGGGTGAGGTCCAGGCTCCTGCCCGGGCTCCTTCCTTAATCTAAATCAGGGAAAGGTATTTTTTCTTCTTCCTTTTATTCCACCCTGAGTGTTGTGCAGTTGCCACTGACAAAGGAGCCGGAATTCCACGCATTTCTCTGGCTGTTTAGCAGAGCTGCTGCCCTACTCTCCCCTGTCAGACACTAATCTCTCCTAATATTTAACAGTCCCAGTAGGCAGCAGGATTTATCCTCTGGCCTTTCTACCTGTCATTCCATCCCTTCTCACTAAGGAGCCCTTTGATTCCCTTCCGAGGAGAGGTGCCAGGACCAGCGTGATGGATTGGCTCGTGCTGGCAGTTGGAGAAGCAGCTCCATTTCTCTCTGCTCCAGCTGTCGGGTGTTTATCCGGGGCAGCTCCCTGCAGCTGGGAAGGCCCTTGTGCCTCCTTGCAGGGAGCCGTGCGGAGGGGCAGGCATTCCAAGCGGGAAGGAGCTGCGGGTGTTAATGCTGCAGCTCCTCAGGGCCCCGCTCCAAACCGCAGCCGGAGCTGTGGATGTTGGAGCTCCTGCGATGATCTGAGTCTAAAACCCTCATCCACTGCAGGGAGGAATTCCTCCCCCAGCGCTCCCGGATCCCTTCCCAGCGCTCTGCCTCCACATGTTCCCTTCCCTCGGCATCCCAGCTGCCGTGTCCTCGGAAGCACGGGCCAGGGGATGAACGGACTCAGAAGGAAAAGGTGGGAATACCCCGGCGGGCTGCTGCTGGCAGAGCTGTGCTGTCCTCAGCCGGCAGGATGGCACGGCCGGTGCCAGGGAGGAGCCCACATTCCAGCAAGGATGCTGCACTGTGGAGTAGGGATGCTGCATCCCCCTGACAGAGCCGGTTCCGAAGCCTCTCCTGGCTCCGCAGGCAGGTGCTGGAGCAGCTCGGGAGCTGAAGGTGTCGGGGCAGCACAGGAGCTCTCCCTGTCACTAACGAGCTCTTTAATTGCCACTTCCTTAGGCCGGGATTGGAAGTGATTAACTCCGAGCTGTCCTCGGCCTGGGCTCGGGTTTCATGGCTGGGCCGGGCTTTGGGGGGTCAGGGGCTGCTCCGCGGGGCGTTTCTCCATGGCGAGGCAGGAACCCACCTCCCTCACTAATGGCCCTTCCCGAGCCGCTGCCGCCCCAGGGTGCCACCCCCGCCCCGTAAGCAGGGCCCGTGTAAGGGGCTGTGGGGACACGACCCAGTGTTTCCTCCGGCTGCAGCTCTCCACGGCTCCCTCACTCCGTTCCTTCCCCTCCTGCCTACAAGCGGCCAGGTCAGGACTCCGCAGGGCTCCGTCAGGACACGGATGATCCTGCAGAGCCACGGAGAGCAGGCTCCGCTGAATCCCTCTGAGGGGGCCTGTGGTCAACACTGACCTGGCTGGGCCAGGATTTCCCAGGATTTCCCTTCCTTCCCAGATATCGTTCCTGGAAATGTTGAAGGATCGGAGCAACCTGGGCTGTGGAAGGTGACCCCACCCACGGATGGGCTTTAGGGTCCCTTCCATCCAAACCATTCTGTGATCCCACGATTCCCCGCTCTGGGTTTCTCTTCTGTCCCCAAATGGGAGGAGGGCAGGAGCTGGCAGGACAGACATTCCCATCACTCTCCCCATCCCTACGTCTCTGTCCTGGCCGGACGCAGCCACCGCCGCTGCCGGAATGTTGGTCACAGCTTGGTGTGACCGGAACGTGTCCATGGAGGGAAGAGTTTCAGTGCCAGCACCCGCGTGCAGCTATTCCAGTGGGAACAGGGAGCACAGTGCCCGGGAGCCTTTGGACACAGCCAGCTTTGTCAGGAAGAGGGAATAATCAGGACTTTTGTCCGGAGGCAGTGCTGGAGCTGCCGCTGCTCCACACGGATCAGGTTTAAATCCGCGTGCAGACAGCTGGGAGGGCACAGCCACATCCCAAATCCAGCCCCGGCTTAGCTGCCCAAAATCATTAGTGAAGCTTTCGGAGAGGAGCACTCACTGCTCGCTGCTCAGAGCAGCCAGAGCAAGAGGAAAAGCTCCTGGGAATGTTTCTGGGAAGGCAAACTTTGCTCCATGCTCTGGCTCTGTGCTTGGTGTGCTCTCAGTGCCTCCCTGTCCTACACTGGGGTGAACCGGGGCAGGTCGCTCTCCCCTCTGCCCTGGGGCAGCGGGACAGCCCCAGGGTGGAGTGGGAGCTGTGGGATGGTGGGGTGTGGGGTATGAGGTGGTGGGATGTGGGATGGCAGGGTAAGGAATGGGGAGCTATAGGCTGCTAACATCAGGGTGGTGGAATGTGGGATGGTGGGGAATGGGATGGTGAGGTATGGGACGGTGGACTATGGGGCGGTGGGATATGGGATAAGGAATGGGGAGCTCTGGGACTGTGAGCAGCCGTTGTTCCTTCTCCTCTGCAGCACCAGCTCCAGCTCAGGGCTGAGAACCAGGATCTCTCCTGCTTTCCTTGCATGAGAGCAGGGATGGGATGGGATGGGATGGGATGGGATGGGATGGGATGGGATGGGCTGGGATATGGGATGGGATGGGATGGGATGGGATGGGATGGCATCACTCCCCTGGACCCACCCCAACCTCACCTGAGCCCCCCCAGGGCTCACCTGGGCCCAGCTGACGTGGGAGCCCGGGGTGACCCAAATGTGCCCCTGCTCCAGCCGGGGGGCAGATGAAGACAAGGTCCCTCCTCTGCTCCTCTGGCTCCATCCCAGCACAGACGGTGCTGAGAGAGAGGAAACATTGCTAGAAATGTTAAACTTTTATGGATCTCCAAGTGGGCTCAGCCTGAACTCGACTTTGTGGGGTTAAATCCATCATTACTGGAGACGAGCCAGAGTGTTTTCCACTAAAAGCAAACTCCTAATGGCTTTAAATTGAAAGAAAGCCGGATGAGATGGGAAATTGGGAAGGAATTCCTCCCTGTGAGGGTGGGGAGGCCCTGGCACAGGGTGCCCAGAGAAGCTGTGGCTGCCTCATGCCTGGAATTGTCCAAGGCCAGGTTAGACGGGGCTTGGAGCAAGCTGGGACAGTGGAAGGTGTCCCTGCCCATGGCAGGGGATGGGACGGGATGGGCTTTAAGGTCCCTTCCCACCCAAACCACCATGATATTCCTGGCCCGGGGAATGGGGCTATCCCTAGCACAGCCCGTAGCTCCGCAGCGTGTCGGGAGGTCCCGGTGTTCCCGGGGAGTCTGAGGGGAGGTCATGGAACACAGCTGGGACACTCAGAATCCGATACTTCCCCTTCTCCTCCTCCATTCCCTGAGGAGAATTCCCATGAGGCATGGGGGGTGACAATCCCGGGCACCTCCTGACTCCGTGACAGGACAGTCCAGGTCCCACAGCCTGGGCAATCCTACCCCTGTCCATCCCCAGCTCCATCCTTCCCCGTCCCGCCTGCCTCTCCCGCCGTTTACAGAGCCGTTCCGTGATGGATGTGATTAAAATCTGCTTGGAGAGCACTCGATCCTCCCGTGCTGCCTTTGAACCTCGGATCATTAATGTCTCCATATGGGCACCATTTTTCCTTGTCACGACACAGCTGGATCTGGAGAGAGCGGGAGCCGAGGCCGCTTCCCAGTGGCAAAACCCTCAAGAGCCCGGACTCCAGAGCTTTGCCCACCTTTGGGAAAGGTCAGGAATATAAATAGCTGTTGCCAGGAGGTCCTCAGGCACCGGGCAGGAATGGAGATGGCTGCTGGAATGGCAGGGAGGGCTTTAAGAGCCCTTTTCTGCCTGTTTTGAGCCCTCTCCCTGCTCTCTGCTCCTTCCCCTCCACCACTCATTCCCTCTTTTCCTCCCTCCCACTCAGTCCGGTTTTTTGAAGGGCCGCAATTCCTTTCCAGTTTTATTTCTCATTAAAAATAAATAGCGGTGCTATAATTTACAGTGAGTTTAATTAGAAATGAGTTACGTGAGCTGAGCATTAGGACTTAATTGCTCGTTCCTAAAACAATTTCCTCATCTGAAACGTCCCCAGTTAATGATCATTCATTAAATAGGATTGGAGGCTCCAAGGTGGAGTTGGAAAGGCTGGAGAATCCCCGTGATGGGGCTACAGCCACTGGGCATGGAGACCCCGGAGCTGGGGGGCACTGGGGTGAGGGCAGCTGAGTTCCCTGCGATGGGAATGACCACTGAACGTTCCCATTGGAAAGAACTCCCAGCAAGGCCCCTTGGAGCTGGGACTGTGCCCTCTGAGCACGGGGAGTCCGAGGTTCTGTGGGGTTGGAATTCCCTGGCGGGAGCCAGGTGCTGACCCCCAAACCTTCCACCCACACCTTCCACCTTCCCTCTGAGATGTGGAACCCCATTCCTCACGGTGAGGGCAATCTTGGCCAGCCCTGCCTGGGGTTTTTGGGGAGGGAGATGATTTTCCGGAGGAATGTTGGTTAATCAGAACAGGAACGTTCACAGGAAGCGGGGGGCGATGGTGCTGGGGTTGGGTTGTGCTTTACTTGCGCATTTTTAGTCCAAAAAATTCCTAATCAAAACCACATCTGCAGAGAGCAGCCCTGAGCCTGCCCCAGCCCCATGCCCTGGGAACTGGGTGTCAGCAAGGCCAGGGGGGCACTGGAAAGGCCAGGAGGACACTGGAATGGCCAGGGGGGCACTGGAATGGCTGGGAGGGCACTGGAATGGCCAGGGGGGCACTGGAATGGGCGGGAGGGCACTGGAATGGCTGGG
>VZTE01000197.1:437352-450644 GCA_013397775.1 Eulacestoma nigropectus
TCTATTTTCTCAATTTTGAGCAGGAATTCCTGAAAAGAGTTAAGCTGAAACAAGCACATTCCTTAAAAAAACCCTTTGTTTTGACACATCAACGTTTTTCCAGGGAGACAAGAAAAAAAATCCCACAACAAAACCAACCCCAGACTCTGTCCACTTGGTTGGAAAAGTTCATGGCAGCTCCTGCTCTGAGCTTCCTGCCCTGCTCTGCTGTCCCGGGAGAGGGAAGGGCAGCAGCCGGACCGCGCTCCCCATCACGAATCCCCAGAGGTGCTGGAGCACAGGGAAGGACCCTCACGGCCCCTGCCTGTCCCGGGAAGAGGCTGCAGCCCCTCGGCTCTGCGGGACACGTGGAGTTGCAGGATGAGCCCGGACTGAGCTCTCGTCCAAGCGCTCACCTGCAGCTCCTGAGAGTCCTCGGGGAGGCTCCGGGCCACGGGGGAAGGAGGGATGGGACCCCGGTGGGAGGGAAGGAGGGATGGCACCCCGCTGGGAGGGAAGGAGGGATGGGACCCTGCTGGGAGGGAAGGAGGGATGGGACCCCGGTGGGAGGGAAGGAGGGATGGGACCCTGGTGGGANGGCGATCGGGGGGGGGGGGAGGGAGGGAGGGCGCTCCCGGTGGGAGCGAAGGAGGGATGGCGATCCCGGTGGGAGGGAAGGAAGGATGGCGATCCCCGTGGGAGGGAAGGAGGGATGGCACCCGGTGGGATGGAAGGAGGGAAGGAGGGATGGCATCCCGGTGGGAGGGAAGGAGGGATGGCACCCAGTGGGAGGGAAGGAGGGATGGCGATCCCGGCGGAGGGGTGGCATCCCCGGGACACGCCTGGCCCCGCACAGCCCGCAGCAGCAGGACACTGTCACCTAGCAACGGGTAAGCAATGACAACACTTCCTCGGGTGACAAATGTCCCGTGTCACTGATCTCTTTCCAAGGAAGTGTGAAACAGGGAAGAGCGGGACTTGAAGAGAGAGAGAATGAGGGAGACACGAGCCCCTGGGTAACCTCGCCCGCGTTCCCGGATGGCTGGGACGCAAGGAGGCAGCGGCAGGGCCGGCTGGGGGTGTCTGGTTGCGTCCAGCATCTGTCAGCGCACGGCTTTCGGGAATGGGGAGAGATAAATAAGTGCAAGGAAAGGTCTCAGTTCCAGGGAGAGGAAATGATTTCCTCCTCCAGTGATCCTGGGCACCATTATGTAAATAACAGAGAGGGAACAGGGACAGAGGCAGGCAAAGGGCTGCAGGGAGAGAGGGATCTCACCTGTGGAATGACACAGCCAGGGGACAGGGGGTGAGGGACACACGGGGGACACGGCTGGGCAAGGACGGGCTTCTGGGGGATGGGGATTTTCCTGACAGTGATGGGGAGGGGAGAGGTTCGGAGAGGAGAGGTATGGAGAGGAGAGGAGTGGAGAGGAGACGAGAGGAGACGAGAGGAGACGAGAGGAGACGAGAGGGGAAAGGGAAAAGAAGGGAAAGAAAAAGAGAAAAAGAAGGAAGGAAAGAGGGAAAAAGGGAAAAAGGGAAAAAGGGAAAAAGGGAAAAAGGGAAAAAGGGAAAGGAAAAAGAAAATAAAAGAAAAAAGAACAGAGAAGGCAGCAAGGCCTCTGCTCCTCTCAGCCTCTCCTTGGGTGCTCAGGGG
Source organism: Eulacestoma nigropectus (assembly GCA_013397775.1). Taxonomy (NCBI): domain Eukaryota; kingdom Metazoa; phylum Chordata; class Aves; order Passeriformes; genus Eulacestoma; species Eulacestoma nigropectus. The sequence goes on from VZTE01000197.1 coordinate 438,989, forward strand.
TGATTCCAGAGCCGTGGGGCCATGAGCCAGCGGGACAGGGAGAAGCTGGGATCTGCCCTGTGTTGGTCCAAATGCTTGGACTCCGAAGGTTTGTGTGGTACAGGCAGGTCCCTGCGGCCGGGCAGGGCTGCCCAGCTCTGCTCTTGGACACTCTGGGGGTTCCTGGAGCTGTTTGCTCCCCTCTCGGACACTGCCATGATTCCCGGAGCTGTTCCACCCGCAGAGCTCGGCTCCAGTGGCTCCCGCTCCCTTCCCGCTCTTGCAGGATTTGGCAGTAGCAGATAAATAAACGGCCATCAATCACCGGGCCCGGCAGCGCTCACCTTACGGGACTCGTTTCCTCTCCAAATACACAATCTAATTTCTATTTAGCTTCCCTTGAATTTTAATGTCGACTTTGGACATAAATATTTGAGTGTGGGGAGAGGGACAAAGTGGGAGCAGGTGATGGGAGATCCCACAGGGCTGCCTCTCTGCGGAGCAGGAGCATCCCCTCTCTTCACCCCCAGGATGTCCAGGGCTCGGGGACATTCAGGGCCTCAGGGTCCCTCCTGACCTCCAGGCTGGGACCCTCCAGCATCGCTCATGGAGCATTGCCCGGCTCCTCTGCCCACAGCCCTGGATTTTCCGAACCAGGGGGGTGATGCAGGACAGTGACATTCCCAGAACACGCGGATGTGGGAGCCAAAACTCCTCTCTGGCCGGCAGCCGTGACCCCCGGCTGTGCCTCGTGTGCTGTGTTTATGGAAAGCTCTGTAAACTCATCCCAGGGATCCCTGGGGATTCAGGCAGATGGTCCCGGAGTTTGGTGACAGTTTATTTCCTATGGGAATTTCACGTTCCCTGTAAGGAACTTTAAACATTGTGAGAGAAGGAGGGCTCCTGAACTCCTTCCCTCTTCCCTGGGTATGGAGCACTCGGCTCTCCCACTGCTGTGGTGGCACAGGGGTCCCCTGGCCCCATCCAGGCAGGTTTCCCTTGTTGCACAGTCCCTGTTCCCATGGGACACCCCAGCCAGGCTGCTGCATCCTGGTGGCCCCTCAGGGCTCGTCAGTGTCACCTTGGGGACTTGTGCATGGTCAGGGCTCGTTCCCTGGGAGCCGTCCAGCTCCAGCAGCTCCAGCAGAGAGAAGCTGGCCCGGCCAGGGATGGGGGAGCGCCGGTGCCTCCAGGGCTCAGGGCTGGCGGGTGATTGATTTGTATTCCCACACTCACCCCCAGCTCTCCCGCTCCATCCCACATGTGCTTATCCACGGTGGGAAGCAGGTGCAGCCTGTATGGGATCCATATGGAGAGCGTTTAGGCTCACTTTGCTGCGGGATAAATCACGGCACGAGGAGCAGAGCAGGAGTCGGAGCCAGCCAGGGCTGCCGGTTTGGAGGGAATGTTTTCCAGCCCCAAACCTGCTCACAGCCTGCTCCGCTCCGCTGTTATCTCAGGGATGTTATCTCCCTCATCCTCCTGACAAACACCCTGAGCCCTTTGCCCGGAATCACAGGATAGTGAGGTTGGAAAAGCCCTTCAGGATTGAGTCCACCCTATGCCTGATCCCCACCTTGTCCCCAGCCCAGAGCACTGCGTGCCACACCCAGGCGTTCCTCGGACACCTCCAGGGATGGGCACTCCAGACCTCCCTGGGCAGCCCCTTCCAGTGCCTGACCACCCTTTCCATGGAGAAATTCCTGCTGCTGTCCAAGCAAAATGGAGAGAGGCTGTTTCCTCTCACGGCTGCAGCACGGCCCTGCCCGCTCTGCTCTCCCACAAATGGTGAAACGAGCACCTGAAAGAGAAGCAGTTTGTACCAAGAATTACCTGGGACAGGAATCCTAGAGCTGCAGATCTCCAGCCGGATGCCATCAATCCCTGTCAGGGAAAACCCTCTGGCTGGTGTGGTTGGAGTGACCAGAGCCTGTGTTGGTCACAGTGTGTAAATAAAGCTCGTGTCAGCCAGCATGGCGAAAGTGATGGGACAGGCCAGGACAGATCATCCCAGCAAATTTAGGGATGATGCTGGACACCAGCACAACAGCAACTGTCCACCCCCACAAAAGCACCTTGACCCTCCTAAAGAGCCACCAGGACCCTGTTGCTCACATATTCCCTCCTGCCCTATTCCTTCATGTGCTCATTCCCAGCCTGGTTTGGATGTCTTTAACCCCTGGCCCCATGTCTTTCCCCTCCTCTCCGAGGAGTTTATGGAATGAGATCCATCCCCTTGCCCTTTTCAGCTCGGCGAAAGCTCCTCCTGACATGACAGAAATCCAAGAAATCAGCAGCTCGGGAGGTTGGTAATAAGGCTGAATCCTTCCTAAAGCCAGACACTCAGCACAAAGAGGGGTCAGTGATCCCCGGGCTCCTTCCCCTCTGCCTCCTGCCATCCGTCTGGGGGGATGATGGGAAGCAGATGAGGCATGCTCCGGACACCCGGCTGCTTCCAGGTACGCTCATGGTTTGTGTCTCTGGAGCAGGCACAGGACCCTGCTCCGGGTGTTCCTCCCGGAGGAGACACAGACCTCCCACCCGGAGACCCCGGGAGCGCTCCCACACCCCGGTTTCCTGCTGGGCTCCTCTCCTGGGAAGGAGCCAGAGGCAGGGCAGCAGCAGCAGGGGGTGAACCTCGGTGCAGGAGAGCACACGTGTGTCCTGGCAGGCACAGCGTGTCCGTGCAGGAAGGGTTTGGGATTCAGGATGTCTCACTGAGCTCCCTGGGAGCCCCTCGGAGCCTGGACACCCCCGTGCTGAAAGGGAGGGCTCGGGGATGGTGTTTAACTCCCCGGGGGCTTCACCCAGTGCCCGGGAAAGGGGCCTTGGATGTCCAGGGAAGCGGATCCATCACCTTCCCTCCTTCTGCCTGCAGGTAAAATAAACACGGCTGCAAAAACACCTGGCAGGGTCACTCCACTTGCTCCTGCACATCCCGACTCTCACACTCTCCCTCTGTCTGTCCTTCTGCTCTTCCCAACCTCTGGTCTCACATTCCCATCCCAACCTTTTGCTTCCTGCCTGCCTGCTGCCTCAGCACCCCATGGGGCAGCTGTGGGTGCACGGGGCCGGGGCTGAGCCCTGGCTGGGAGCAGAGGGGGTGGAGGAACCACAGAGCTGAGGCCAAGAAGCTGCCAAGGCCCATAAATAAGGGAATTCTGTTTGCTTTCTCCTTGTCCGGCCTGTACAAATATTTACTGCCCCGCTGACCCGTGCAGGCAGCACAGGCAGCAGAATCCTGGAATGGTTTGGGTTGGAAGGGACCTTAAGGATCATCCATCCCCTGCTATGGACACTTTCCACTATCCCACATTGCTCCCAACCCTGTCCAAGCTGGCCTTGGACACTTCCAGGGATCCAGGGGCAGCCACAGCTTCTCTGGGCACCCTGTGCCAGGGCCTTCCCACCCTCACAGGGAAGAATTCCTTTAGGGATTTGTGGGTTGATCTTGGAGCAGCTGGTGGGACTGGAGAGCAGAACCAGGTTCTCCTTTGCCTGCCCTGCCATCCCTCCGGGGTGGGGATGGAACTCCAGGTGATAATGGACGGGAAAGTGTTAATTGCCCCCCGCTGGCTCAGGAATGCCGAACTCAACTGGTCCAGCTGGGATTTGCTGGTGGGAGGCTGGACCAGCCCCCGTCCAGTATTTAGGACAAGGAGGAGGGGAGGGATGGGATGCTTTGGGTTACTTCAGGATTGCAGGTGAGGTGTGGGGGCCAGGGCCAGTATGAGACTTTTGGATGAGTGGCCCAGGCCTTTTGGAGAAGCTCTGGCTGATTTCTTTGCCTTTAGGTAAAGATGTGCTTTGAGCCTGATTTTTCCAAGTTTCCCTGCAGTCGGATTTTTGGTGGATGCGCAGGCTGGGATACAGCTCAGATGGCACCAGTGGAGGAGCAGAGATGTTTTCACTCTCCCAGTAAGTCTGCCCTTGCTCTGTCTTCCCTCTGACCCGCTGCATTACACGTGTATCCCTGTAATCTTCCTACAAGGGAGCTGGGAATATATGGAAATGTGAAATGTCTTCCTTGCCCTTTCAGCATCCCTGGCGCTGGCAAAGCTCCGCATCCAGCCCGACCTAGGGCTGAACAGCTTCACTAACAGCTTTCTTTTGTAATATCGCAGCCTGGAGGAGTTAATTATCTCCAAATATTGAAAAGGGCAGATGGATTTTGTCGGATTTCCTTGGCTGTGTAATTTTGGTGCCCCAGAGATGCTGTTTGGTCTGGCCGGGCTGAGTGACACCTCGTTGCACCCGGGTGCAAATGTCACCGCAGTGCGGTACTGCCTCCCTCTCCTGGCGTTTGCCCACCAGGGAGAAGTGGCTTTTCCAGGCTGGCCCGGCTTTGTGGAGCTGCTGATGCTCCCGACTCGCTGTGGCCAGCTGAGGATGGACCCCGGCAGCTCTGCAAACTTCCAGCCCTGGATTTAAAGCCCGGGTCTGGAGTGGAAGGCAGTGGAAGTGCTGCAGCCCCAGCTGGCTCAAGCTGACACACAAATGTCAGGGAGAGCTTGGAGCGCATCCTGTGTGTGGATGCGGGAGAGGCCGGTTATTCCTGACGAGCAGTCCTGGCTCCAGCTGGCTGGAAGTCGGCCCGTCTCGGCCCCTCTTTCATCACTCCGTTCCTCGAAACTCCTCTCGGGGGTTTTGGGGAGCTGTGCTAATGCGCTGGCAGGGAAACGAGGGGCGGGTGTGAAGGTTTGCCTTCCCTGGGGGAGTGTGTTCCCCTTTCCCTGCCCACTGCTCCCGCTGTGGGGGTGCAGAACCTCCGCTCGCCCTCCCCCGGCGGCATTGAGGGACGGGGATTTTTGGTGTGATGCTCAGCGCAGAAATAAACTCTCCTTTATTTTTCCAGCTCCTCCACCCCCTCTATGTGCCACCAGGTTTAACGTGCCACTGGGTTTAATGTGCCATCGCATCCCGGGCGTGCTCAGCCGAGACTAAATCGAGATGCTCCCGCTGAACTCCCTTTAATCTCCGCTCGTTTGCCAAGCACATCAATCTCCCCACGCGGCTCTGGGAAGCTGGTGAGGTGGAGGTGACTGCTAAACAGGAGACAAACACACCGATTTTATTATTTTGTGGGGGTTTAATGCAGGAATGAACTTCGGGAGACCTTTGCAAGGCTCCCCTTCTGTTCCTGGACAGAGCTTGACTCCGGTGTTCGGCGGAATCTGGGTCAAACAGCTCAAGGGCCTGTCTGGGAGGGTTTGCCAAGTGGTGGAGTTGATTGGATCGGACTGGGGAGGGCAGTGACCACAGAGCTTCCCCCGGCCTCCAGCTGCTTTGACTTGCAATGCAAATGTTTTCTCCCGTCACCTCTTAATGATCCTTTTTCCCCTCGAGGGTGTCTAATTTCCCCTGGAAGTCTCCAGTGAGTGGTTTCCATCACAGTTATTTGTCCCTTTCTTTTCAACTGCTCTGGAATTGCAGAGCTGGCATGATCTGGGCTGGGAGCAGATTGAATTGCAGGATTTCATCTCTGACTTGGAGCTCCCTTCCATGGGGCTGCAGTCAGGAGACACCAAATCCGCTGGAATATGGAACAGGGGGCTGACAAGTGACCCGGTTTGCAGAGGGAATTTTGCTCCGGGGGAGCAGCATCACTCCCCAGGCCTGGGATGGAGGAGGAGAAAGGAATGCTTGGCTCGGAGGAGCCGGGGAGGAAGGGGAGAGCGGATGCTCTTCTGGGGGATACGATTGGAAAGACATCATAGAGGAGGAGTTCATAAATCCACGGGGCTTCTCCTGGCCAGGCTGATTCATCTGCACATCAAAGGGAACCACGAGCCCCTCGGGAGGCCGCAGGAGCTGGGGAGAGGGGGTGGCTGAAGGACCGGGCCCCCACGTGTCACCCCCAAACACGTGTGCTGCAAAACACCTCAGAGGCAACATCCGGGGGGGAAAACCATTCCCTGCAGTCTGGGATGTGCCGTGTGTACCTGCCTGGAATCTCCTCCCTGGATGAGGGATGTCGGAGCAGACCTGTCCTGCTGAGTGCCAGCCCTGTGGCTCAGCTCTCTGGCTGGGTGTGCCCACCTGAGGGGAGGGCAGCTGTAGGATCCCACTCCAGGGATGCTCCATTAAAAATCCCAAAGGATCTGGTGGATTTCTGGAGAATACAGGGCATGCCCGTGCAGGACAGGGTGATGTCACTGTTCCCATCTAGAATATATTACCTTGCTCCGGGGACAAGGGATTAGTCTACATGGTGTGGGAGGAGAGGGAAACAGCTTCAAGGGAATATTGGGAAGGATCCACCTGAAATATTCCTGGTCAGGGTTTGGGCAAAGCACAAGAAGCTTGCAGCCCTCCAGGCGGTCTTTCCCATGGCACAGTGGCGTGTAGGACCCACTGATGTGGGAAGTGGGGACCCCGTGAGTTGTCACTTGTGTGGCTTCTCCTGTCCTGGCCACAGCCTCGGGGTTCAAAGCTTCCTGGAGCCAACGCCCAGGAGGTGCTGGAGCCCCTGGTAGGAGCTCAGCCCATCTTCCAGCAGTTTTTCCTTTCCTCCTTGGTGTTCCCAGAGCAGAGCAAGCAGCTCTGGAGGAGAAGGCTCCATAAATCACGCTGCTTTATCACCAGGCACTGCTGCAGCTCAGCCCGAAGTTGGCTGCGCTTGGAGTGGGATGAATCCATTCCTGCCTTCCAAAGGTCAAGCCTTGAGCTCCCGACTTAGTTCCGACTTAGTCCCTACAAAGGCAGAATCCCCCTTGAAGCAATCGCTGGTCTCAGCTGCTCTATAAATAACACAGGACCAAGGAGGAGCTGAGCCCAGCTCTGAAGCTCATGGAGTGCTTGGGGATTCTTGGAAACGCTCGGTCCTGGGGTAACTTCCGATTTTAGCAGCAAAGGGAAGAACAGAGGCTCGGATCACAAAGTACGAAAGGTTTTTTTTCCCTTTTTCAGCTCTTCTCCAGCCTGACTTCCTCCCTTTGACGGAGGAATCCCTGAGAAGTGCAGCCTTGCTCCGAGCCGTTTGGTCTGATCACCTCGCAGGAGCTTTTTAGGGCATCACTGGGAGGATTCAAAGGGAGGGGAGTGCGGCAGGCAGATGGAATTTGCCATTCCTGCTGCCCTCTGCGTTCCCCTGCTCTTTGTTTCACTCTGTCCAGCTCTTTTTTCCCAGTTTGGCTCGCTTTTCCCAAGCGGGAATGAGCTGCAGCTCCTGGGATTGCCACTGGAGATGCAGGCGGTGCCCCAGCCCCGCTGGCCCCGCTCGATCCTGCCAGATAAATCACCCTGATTCCAAATTGATCGCTCTGGGATGTGGAAGAAAGCGGAGTGGGCGGATTTCCCCCATTAGGGTGCATTGATCACCATTACCGCGTGTAATCAGGGTTAATCTCAGGATTAATTGGGGGGATTTGCTGATGGAAACGATCGGCAATTTGTGTTACTTACTGCTCCATTCGCCTCTAATGGCTTAATCAGTTTACAAATTAAAAGTGGCTTCTTCCAGAGGATCTCCCTGGACTTCAGCAGGAGCCGGAGCATGAGCAGAGGCACAGGCAGAGCATCTGGTTTGCGACTCAGAGCTCAATTATCCAGACAGGAGGAGGGATGGAGGGAAGAGCTCCACAGGGAGAGCACCCAGGGGCTGCAGCAGCTCGGGGCCAGCTCTGCCCTGGCTCACGGGGAGCTGGGCACAGAGCAGAGCACGAGGAGGGGACAGTGGGGCATTTTCTTTAAGGGTTCCTCTGATGAGGAAAGGGGGAAAAAATCCAGCTCTCTTTTGGTTTGTGCCAGGTGTGTGATGCAGAATCCCTGAGGTTGGAAAAGCCCTTCAGGATTGAGTCCAACCTGTGCCTGATCCCCACCAGAGCACTGAGTGCCACACCCAGTCGTTCCTTGGACACCTCCAGGGATGGGCACTCCAAACCTCCCTGGGCAGCCCCTTCCAAAGCCTGGCCACCCTTTCCATGCAGAAATTCCTCCTGATGTCTGACCCAAGAGCTGGGATGGGTGGCTCTGGGTATGCTGGCACTTGCAGAAGTAGCTCTTGGGCCATTTGGAGGAGGCAGCAGGACCAATTTCAGCTCAGCAAACTGTTAAACAGTGATTCTGCAGCAAATAAATTAAGGCTGATGAGCTGAGACTGATCAAACTAATGATAGAGAGGGGTCTTGTCCTGGAAAGAGTCATCAGGCAGGAGCTGAAAGCCTCTGAACTCCATGAGTCCAGTAGAGTATAAAGCCAGGAGGGTCTATCCGTGAACAGAAAGGATGCAGGAGAGGAGTCTGGCAGGAGCAGCAATCACCTGGAGCTCCCCCACCCACAGAACAGGACACAACTGGGAGAAATTGGGAACTGTCAAGTCCAGCTCTGCTGTGAGCAGGCAAAAATGTATTTATCTGTTCCTTGGAAGCACATTCCCATCAATTCACCTCCACAGCTGGGGCTGGAGGGAGGTGGGGAGGCTCAGTCTCACCTCATCTCTAATCTGGGCTGTATCGATTGAGGTTTGATCCGTGGCAGTCAGAAGTGCTGGAAATCTATTTATCCGGCTCTTTATAAAGACATTAGCAAAGCTGAAGGGAAAAAAAAGGGAAAGGGAATGTTTCAAGTGGCTGCTGACAAGTTGGAGCAGTTTAATAAATCACTGGTAATAAACTGCCTCCCGTGTGCTGGGAAATGCCACTGGCTGCCCTAAAAAGCCCTTGGTGATGGAACAGGCACCACTCACAACTCAGAAATCCAGGGCAGGGGGTTGGGAATGAGTTCTGGCTGTTCCCTGCTGTTACAGGTGTGGCTGTGCTGGGATGTGCTCTCGACTCTGGATAAATCTAGGGGGGAGTGTAATTCCTGGGGAGGGCGTTGCTGCCAGGAGCTGCTCCTCATCACTTAGGAACTGAGCAGGAAGGGGCAGCCCATTCCTCATTCCTGGCCAACACTCCCTTCTTTCCACAGCATCCTTATCTCCCATCCAGCTAGGCAGACAAAGCCCTTTTCCAGGGAAGGTATCACAGCCCTGTGCTTTCGCCATCCCCCTCTTTTGGGATTAGGGAAAGGCCCTCCCTGCTTTTAGCAAAGCCAGCAGTGCCAGCTGCTGCTCCTCACTTTTTCCAGGCCTTTGAAATGCAGCAGCTCCAGCTGGGGCAGGGCCTTGGGGGCCTAAGGACACAGATTTGTGCAGGGAAGAGGCAAATCACAAGGATAGATTTCAAAGAGCCTCAAAGGTGTGTTTAAACTAAGGGGAGGGGAGTGCCAGGACAAGGGGAATGGCCTCCCACTGCCAGAGGGCAGGGTTAGGTGGGATATTGGGAAGGAATTCCCTCCTCACCTTGTGAGGGTGGGGAGGTCTTGGAATGGCTTCCCCAGAGAAGCTGTGGCTGCCCCTGGATCCCTGGAAGTGTCCAAGGCCAGGTTGGACAGGGCTTGGAGCAGCCTGGGCTACTGGAAGGTGCCCCTGCCCATGGCAGGGGTTGGAAAGAGCTGAGCTTTAAGGTCCTTCCCAACCCAATCATTCCATGATCTGTGGCTCTGGAGAGTCTGGGCTGGGAAGGGACGGGTTCCTGGGGCTCAGCCAATCCACCAGCAGAGCCAAATAACACCTTGGGCAGTGAAGCTCCAGGAGTTTTTGGTGTTTCCTGGCAGCCCTTGAGTCAACCCATCTCCAAAATCCAGCAGGCCCATGGGATCTCTGTGCCAGCCACACCAGGGAGCTCAGGGACATCTTGCTGTGCCCATCATACCCAGGGAAAAAGGAAAACTTTTTCTTTCACTCGACTTGGCTTAGAGTTGGAGCTCTACAGCCTTTGAACCTGCTTAGGAGCTGGTCTATCCCGGAACATCCATATGAAAAGGTGGAAAACCCCTGTGAGACCTGCCTCTGAACACTGCTGTGCTCTCAGGCCCTGTGGGGTTCCAGGAGAGCTTTGCAAACCATCACCCACAGATAATCTGCTCCTCAGGCACATTTCTCCATAAAAAAAACAGAAAAGGGATGAGAGGGTCAATGGTCATCCCTTATTTTTATTTGGATGCAAACAGAGCCACAGCATGAGATATGTGCAGATAAATATTATTCCTGGGGGAAAGTAGGCGGTTGTAAAAAAACCCAAAACTTTATTAGTCTGGGGGATTTTTTTCCTCTCCACCCCATATGGGGTGTAGAGAGAGATCCCTTTTCCTCCTCCAAGCTCTGGCTCTGAGGAGCTCAGCTGTGCTGTGTTCCTGTGCCAGGTGTGATTCCCAAAGCCCTTGGCAAGCAGGAGCTGCTCTGTTATTTGGTTTTTTTACAGTTTCTTTATTAAAAACCCCAGCCCCAGACAGGTCGCTCTGTTCGGTGCCTTCCTGGGGCCTCTGCTCACTCCTGGGATAAACAGCCCAACATTTCCATCGCTCCCGTGTATTTCCAAGCCATCCCACCTGGATGTGCTCCCAGATTGCTGCAGGTCTCCCACATCCTCCTCCTCCTGCAGAGCCCTGGCAGCTCCACAACTTTAATCTCCCATCTTCCTGGCAGCCAGGTGGGTGCTTTGCCACCACTGCTGCCTGGAGCCTCCTCACCGTGCAAGGAATCCAAGCCGCAGATGGCCGGGACGATGTGCCCTCGGGAATGCTGGATTTTGGGAAAACCCCCCCGTTAAGCTTGCTGCTGCAAGTGCTTCCAAAGTCACTCCCTGCAGCTTGGAGCGTTGCTTATCTTGGAGAGAGGCTCCTTCCCAGAGCCTGAGAATCTCCAGCCTGTGAATCTTCCCCATCCAGACCAAGCTGGAGCTGCAGGGTCCCCCCCAGTTTTTCCAAGCGTTTCACCAGCTTTTCCCCCTCCTCTGCCTCCCAACAACCCGTGATTGTTCATGGCACAGGTGGGGCAGAAGACGTTTTCTCTCCTTCCCCAGTCCCTGCAGTGGACGGGGATGAGCAGGGCTGGAGGTGGCTCAGCACCTCTGGGATCATTTCCCAGCCCAGGAGCTCTAGGCCGGGCAGAGGAGCTGCTGCCCTCCCCGTTCCTGGATCAGCCACATGGGTTTCACGGTTCTGATTATCACTTTTTCCCTTTTGGAGGAGGTTTAAGAGCAAGTGCTTGGAAAACAGTGTTGGTGCTTGGCAAGGCGACCGCAGAGCCCATCTGTTGCTTCTTACATCGTTCAGCTGCTCCCTGCTTCCCATGCCAGCCTGATTCCTGTTAAATGGAGCCTCCCCAGGTCAGCAGAGCCAAGCAGCTCCTGAATTAGCCGAGCCATTAATCAGGCCCGTTCGGGTTAGTGCAGGGTGTCTGCGCCCTCCCCCTCCCGCCCGTAAATTAAGGAGGTTTTTAGATCATCAAGGCTTCCCTGGAATCGCGTCCTCTGTGCCCCCCACCCCCTTCCCGGCGCTGGTGACAAGTACACACAGCTTAATTGGCTGGCACGGGAGAGGGCTGACATCAATTGGCTGTGTTTGGCACGCGGGCCTCCCGTGCCTCCCAGGGATCTTATCAATCCCATCTCGGCGAGCAGGGCTCCCGAGCGCGGCTGCCAGGGAGATGGGGCTGATTCCTCCCTGCTGCTGCTGATGGAAATTTGGGTTGGATTTGGCTGAGGAAGAGGTTTCCCAGCCCAGCTGGCAACGCCCGCAGAGGCTGGGGAAGGATCCGCAGGCATCTCCTCCCTGGGGATGGGATGGGATGGGATGGGATGGGATGGGATGGGATGGGATGGGATGGGATGGGATGCCATGGGATGCCATGGGA
>VZTE01000197.1:450668-486236 GCA_013397775.1 Eulacestoma nigropectus
GATTGGGATGGGATGGGATGGGATGGGATGGGATGGGATGGGATGGGGAGGGCAGGACACCACTCTCGGGACATCGTGCCCGAGTAAGGAGCACAGGGATCCCCGCGGATGCTGCTCCTGAAGGAAGAGGTGGGTGTGGATACGCCAAGAGCCTTTGGAGGTTGAGACCCCTCTCTCCTGCAGTTCTGTGCCTGTGGCAGCGGGAGGGGAGGGCCAGGGCTGGCACAGGTGGAATTGTCACCTCCCAGAGGGAAAGGTCCCTCTCCTCCCCACCAGGAGCTGCCTCCTCCAGTGTGTCCCACTGGGCAGGGCCCAAGGGAGCGACTTTCTCCTGCCTTCCTTGAGCTTTCCTGGGGGTGCAGCCTGATTTCGGTTTAATCCATCCTGCACATTCCCTAATTTCGGTTTAGTCCATCCCGTACACTCACATATCAGAAAATGAGCTGAAAATTCCCATTTTGGGAGCTGTGGATCTGTGCAGGGCTGTATGTGTTGGGCCTCTGACAAGTTCCAATAGCCGATTTAACTTCTTCTAAGGGACAAATTTCTTAGCTCTTGGTCCTGATCGTTTTCACATCCTTCCCTTTACCTGACTAATTCTTAACTCATCTTCATAATTAACTGTGAAAGACAGCAGCTGTCCCCCTCCCCAACAATCCCTGCCCCATCAGGGAGCAGAGCTGGTGCTGGGATGAACAGGAGGTTTCTGGTAGCGTTAACGATAAAAACCATCATTTGATGCCTTTTTTATGACCTGGTTATGACTCTCAGCCTTCCCTCCATTTATTTAATTGGGGCTGAAATGGCCCCAGATCTGTCCCTGGTGCCATCAGTGGCTCTGTCTCGATATCAGTGTCTGCATTTAAGGGGATTTGGAGAGTTTGGGTTTGCAAAGCCAAAGGAAAACCCAGCAAGGGCTCAGGGTGATGCTCTCAGGTGGATTTGCTGTTGGATTGGTGGTTTTTCCAATTCTAATTTCTGTCGATCACCTCTGGATGCGGTGGGGATTCTCTAATCCAAGAGTGCAAAGTTTTCCTTTCCACGTTTTTTGAATTGAACTCGTAATTTATTCAAGTTTTTGAGGTTGAAAATGGAAAAAGTCAGCGAAAGAGAGAAAGAACAGGGTCACGTCGGCCTCCAGGTCCTCCTGCCCATTCCCTGGGACAGTTCCCAGGACAGGCACCTTCCTGCCCCTGGCTCTGCCCTTCGCCCTTTCACATCCTGAGAACTGGTGGCAATGCGGAGCAAAGCTCTCAACAGGCTGAAGAGGCAACGATAATCGGGCTTTCCCCACCTTTTTATAAAAGGAAAGTTTGGGTGAAGGGAGAAAAGAAGGAGCTCTTGACGGCTCATAAAAGCTGTCATCGGGCTTTTCCCTGCCTTGGAGCGGGAAGGGACAGGGATGTTGGGAATGCCCAGCCGGGAGCGAAGGGTCCGTGCAAGGCTTAGCTTCGTCCTTGCGTGAAAGGCAAAGAAACGCAGGACGTGCCCTGGCAGTGGAGATTTCCAGGGATTTGCAGGGGAACTTTTTACTGTGAACGTGCTAAAACACGGCACAGGATCCCAGAGAAGCTGTGGCTGCCCCTGGAAGTGTCCAAGGCCAGATTGGACAGGGCTTGGAGCAAGCTGGAATAGTGGAAGGTGTCCCTGCCCGTGGCAGGGGGTGGGACTGGATGAGCCTTAAGATCCCTTAGGACCCAAACTGCCCCGGGATTCAGTGGATTTTCAGCGGGAACAGAGCATCCCTCCATCCTGTGCAGTGATGGTGGCACCTGATGCCGCCTCCTGAAGTGAGAACTTCAGTCACAAACCCCCCTCCACCTCCAGCTGGAGATCTGGAGCACCCCCGATCTCCCTCAGCCCCCTCCCAGACCCTCAGCCTCCTTTCCAAGGCACAGAGGGCTTTCCCATGGCCAAACCTTGCACCAAAGATGGACAAACTCCCTAAATCCTTACTCCTGCTGCTCTCCCTCGGGGAGATGGGATCTCAGCCTGACTTCACTGCCAGGAAGTTCAACCATATTCTGCTGAAGTTTTGTCTCGTTCACATGATCCCTGAGCTGTGAGCAGCCTCCCTGCTCCGCAGTGTTTATGGATTCCAGCTATTTGCAGGATGCTGTCATCCCTGCGTTTAGCTGCTGCTTGCTTGGGGTAGGCAGATGCTGCTCTTAAAATATTTCTGCCTGGATTTCTCCAGCATCTGGATTCCTCCGACCTCTGGATCATTGCAGCCTCCCCTTCAACCCTTCTCGGTGTCTCAGTATCATTTTAGGGATGAGATCCTTAAGCAACGTCCCACAACCCCCGGTTTAATCCTCCCTCTCCAGCCCAGCATAAACACCCAGAATGTGTGTACAGAAAACAACCCCAAATCCTTGCTGGAAGCTTTTCCGTTCCAGCCACAATGATCTCCCCTGGGGAGTGACTGAGAAGGAGCACCTGGTGCCAGTGACAGCTCTCAGTGTCCCTGGGAGCTGCTGGACCGCACCCAAGGGCTGATGGCAGTGCCAAGGAAGGACGTGTGACGGCAGGGGGGACTCTCCTCGCTGCCTCAACCCTGCTTTGGGGCTGGAGTTCGGGGGGAGCAGCTTTTCTGGGGAGGAATGGGAGCTGAGTTCTTTGGTTTGGAAGTTGGATGGTGCTGTAGGAACATCTCCCAAAGGAAAAGGCTCTCCCAGCATCTCCCCAGACTCCAGGGCTGTGATCCCTGAGTGACAAGGCACCACTGCTGCCCTGCAGCTGCAGGAAGCTCTGACTCGAAGCAGGAGAAAGCCAGATTTAAAAATTAAAGCCTTGGAATTCCAGGTTTGGCTTTGCATCTCCAGCTGCGTGCAGGGAGACGTTTGGGAATCAGGTGGATGCTGCCCTCGGTTTGTGCAGCACTGGGTGATTGGGTGGCTGGTTTTCATTGCATCCTATTCCTGTAATTTCAGGAGAAAAGCATCCAGGCAGCCTTGGCACGTGGTCCTTCCCCGTGGTGGGTGCGGGTCCGGGGGGTGGCACCAGGACAGGTGAGTGGCAGTGATGTCCTTCCCAATGCTCTGTCACCGTGTACCAGCACTGATTGCTTGGCTGCCTCATCCCTGGAATTGTCCCAGACCAGTTTGGATGGGGCTTGGAGCAACCTGGGACAGTGGAAGGTGTCCCTGCCCATGGCAGAGGGTGGAAGAAGATGGGCCTTAAGGTCCCTCCCAACCCAAACCAGTCTGGGATTAAATCCAATCTTGTGTGGAGGAATTGCTATCCAAAGTGGGAGAAGTATCTCTTGGTGCTTGAAAATCCCAAATTTTGGGTTCCTGGGAGCATAACTTCTCTGCCACTAAGCCTGAAACCTTTGCTGACAGAGAGAGGCTGAGCCCACAGGAATAGGACATTCCAGAGGTCATGGAGCACTAATCCTCCCCTCTCCCTCATTGCCAGCTCGTCCAGTCCTGCTCCCCGGAGCTCAGCGAAGCAGGGAGGGCTCCATGGGCTCCTGACCCCATCTCCTTCTCCAAGGGAAGGGCTGGGAAATGTTTTTTCCAGGGTGGGAATGGCACAAAGACAGATCAACATCTCCAAAAGCCCAAGGGATGCTCTGGGATTTTGCATCACACAGATTTCCCTGGAAAGAACGGGAATTTGGGATGATCCCTTCCTGCACTGCTGCACACACAGAGTGCTCAGGTGAGTTTAACTGGAAAAAACGAAATGTATTTATTCCTTCCTAATGCAGTTTTTAACATCTGCCCTAAATTGCAGTGGGGTATAAAATCAGATAGGATCTGTTGCTATTCATTATTCCTTGTTTTCCATCAGATCCTCCTGTTAAACCACTCTGCTGTTGCAATGTTGAGACGTTATTGCAGACAAGTGACCGGGCCTGAGCATTCCAAATGTCTGGCTAATGAGGAATGAAACTGGTTCCCAGTAGGAGAGCTGAAGGCACTGGAGGGAGTTAAATCTGAGGGAAAGCAGAAATCCTGGACTGTGTGGCTGGAGTCTGTGACCGGTGTGTGACTGCACTGACTTTATCCATCTGACATACAGGTTAATTTTTATTTTATTTTATAAATCTTTGTAATATTCCAAGTTCTCTTTAGGAATAGCAATGGTCTTCCCTGTCCCAGCAGGTGAGCGCAGGAATTCACTGCCAGGTGGAAGCCAAAGACTGCTGATGTTTGAGTTCACTGATTTTGTGAGCAAAGTTGTCCAAGGGACCTGTTTTGGGAAGGATTCACACTCATCCAGGGGAAAAACAAAAGGAAAGCGGGAGCAGAAGGGAAATCTCTCCCTTTCCCTCCACTTGTGCAATTAGGGAGAGTTTTCTTTGAGCCTGGGCTTAATTGCACTTGCATTGGCAACTCCAGCAGTCCCTGCGTGTGTTTGGAATGAGCTCCCCACTGCAGGCTGGTTTTGCTGAGCACCTCGGTGTGATTGGCAATTAAATCCTTTCCAGGGAGAATTATCCCTGTTTTCCAGCGTGTCCCTCCCTCTTTTGCCTTGCTCTGCCTTTTGCATTTCCTAATATTCCCTCAGCTCCTTATCTCTTGCAAAAGCCCCTCATGAAACCATTTGTCTCCTCCCTTGATGAGATCCGTGGCTTTGGGAGAGCAGCTGGCTTTTCCCGCTGAACAGGATGGTCCCGGGGCTGCAGCAGCTCTGCCCGGCTTTTAGGGGCTTTTAGGGAATAAAGGAGGAGTCGAGGAAAGAAAAAAAAAAAGAGATGAAGAGAGCAAAGCAGGGTGAAGTGAGCCCAGTGGTAAATCCATCCCTGGAGCTGCGGTGCAGGCAGGAAATGATCTCTTAACACCGTGCACCTGCATCCCGGGAAGAGCATCCAAAAGGGGCCCAAGCCGGTGCAGGGTCCGCAGGAATGGCGCTCCCAACTCCAACTGCTGGGAGTTTTAAGATTCCTTGGCCAACTTCAATCCTCCCTCGGCTTCTGGTTCCTGCCTCCCTGTGCCTCTGCCAGATGTGCTCTCCCTTTCCTTATCCTACAGTAAATGAAGCTGCTGTTGGAAAGTATTATGGAAGCTGGGACCGGTGGAGCACTGGGAAGCTGGGAAACTGGGAAACTGGGATGGTAGGATGCTGGCAGCACCTTGGTGTCCTGCACGAAAGCCCCCGTGGTTCAACGCCCGGGGCATGGCTGGCACTTGGAGAGAGTGATGCTGCCGAGGGGCTTCTGGCATCCACATCCAGTCCGGATCCATCAAACCCGGGATCTCACAGCTCTCTCGCTTTCCCATGCCAAAGCTCCTCGTCAGGAAGAAATAAATGTGGAGACAGATGAAAAAGTGCTTATCCCGAGGCCGGGATGCGGCGCTGGGCGCCGGCGCGGAGCCTCCCCGGCTTAACCGCACAGGGCAGCGGGGTGTGAATGGCTGGAGAGGAGCATCCACAGTCCCGAAACCAGAGGGAATGTCCTGCCCAGCCAGGAATGCGGGCGAGCTGCCGGCAGGTGGGAGGGCGTCGCGTCCCTGCGCTCATTAGTCCCGGAGCTCATTAGTCCCTGCGCTCATTAACACGGCCGGGGCTGACGCGTCTCAGGTGCCACCCGGAGCAGAGGTTGGAGCCACCCGGAGCACAGGCTGGACCAGGTCTGCTGGCTCGGGAGTGACACAAATGAAAGCTTCCATCAGGATCTGGAGCTGAGGGCTCTCCATGACCTTGGAGGATTTGATGCGACTTGAAAGGCTGGGGGGTGAAATTACCCAGCAAGGGGAGCCCCAGCAAGGCCGGCTCAGCCGTTCAGGGACAAGTGCACTCCCTGTAAATCCCAGGGAAGGCTTCCAAGGGAATTTCCCTGTTCTTTCCAGCACAGGCAGTGTCCCCACGAGCAGCTGCTGCCTGCTGAGCACACCTTGCCCTCTCCTCCAGGGATCCAAGCGCTCGCAAACAGGGTCCTGCCCTGGCTCAGCGCTGCGAGTCCACGGCAGGGTCAGTGTTCCCAAATTCCCTGCGCTCCCCTCCCCACCCTCCAGATGAGGAGGAAGAAAGGGGTCAGAGCGCCTTTGGCAGCTGAGACCTAAAGCTTGGAAAGGCCTGAAAGCAATTCCCTGCAGCTGCTGCCGCAGCAGCTCCAGCCCGAGCCGGGGCAGGACTGTTCGGATTCCATCGGGATGGGAGAGGTGTTTTCTCCAGGCTCGCTCCCCCTGCCCCGCGGGGGGTTCTAACGAGGCGATTGTGGGATTTAAATCCATGATGGTGGGATTAGGCGTTCCTCAGCCGAGACTGTTCCACATTCTTTCCCCCTGATTTGCCACTCTCGTTCCCGCACCAGAAACCAGCTCAGCTCAGCTCCCTTCCAGCTCCGGTGCTGGAACTTTCCAGCCTCAGCCCCGCGTCCTTCCCAGTGTTTGTGCCTTGATTTAATGCTTTGATTTGAAAGTTATTTTTTACAATAAGAGAGAGATGGGCCCTGCCAAGAAAAGCAGTTTCATAAAGCGCTGAACATGACTTGCATTCTGTAATTGCAAACCTGAGAGACTCGGGGTAATTGACATTTTGGATGGATTGCAGGGGATCGTATTTAATCCTGAAAAGCAGGTTCCAGGCACAGGAGGAACTGCCAAGCCAAACTCAGCCTCCTCGCCGGGCTCCGACCATAACTCATTCCCAAATCCAGCCAGCCCAGTCCTGAACCTAAATGTTTACATTTTTGATTTGCTAAGATAACATTCCTGGGTCACCGAAACGCTTTGTCAGGGGAGGGCTGCAGGAGACAGCGGGAATTAGTGATGCGTGGCTCCGGTGGGATGTGTGAGGGATGCTGGTGCTTCCCAGGATCACAGATCCCCGATTCATCCAGGTTGGAAAAGATCTCCAGGATCATCGAGTCCAACCTGTGGTTGACCCCCACCAGAGCACCGAGTGCCACATCCAGGCATTCCTGGGACACCTCCAGGGATGGGCACTCCAAGCCTCCCTGGGCTTTTCCGATGCCTGACCACCCTTTCCTTGAAGAAGAGAATCCATGGAGAATTGTGTCCGTATCCTGATATCCAGGGGATTTCAGTGAGGTTTTGCCATCTCCCTGCAGGTTCTGATCCTGTCTGGGGGAGGCAGGACTAAATGTGTGTGTCCCATTCCATGGAGGTGATTCCTGAAGCTGAATGTTGGAGAGGTGTGCAATGGACTCGGAGCTGCCGGGAGCTTCATCCATGAGTGTGTGAAATTCCGTAAATGTGGGAGCGGACACAAATGAAATTCCATGGAAAAGTGACTCAGTGCCTGTGTATTTCTGTCAGGTCTGACTCCGTGCGTGGGTAATTTTATAAATGTGTGGGATGTGGCCGAGGCTCGGGAAGCGCGTCGGAAGCGGGAGCCAAACTTCCAAGTTTGGCTTCCAAGCCAAGCCAGGGCTTCTCCTTTTCCTTTGTCTCCGAAGATGGCTCCAGTAACGGATCTGCCCCCCATTAACGTGGTTTACAGCCTGGCTATAAACATTTGCTTCTGTTTGAAAAGCAACAAATATCAGCGGAAATCTGTTCCCAGCTCTCTGCATCTCGGTAAAGGATCCCAGGGAAGTGTTTCAAGGCCAGCCCTCTCCTTGCAAGCGAAGTGTTTACATTGCTGTAGGTTTTGGTGGAGCAAACACTCGTTTCCAATGGTGCAAATGGAAAGCAAGCAGAAAACCCAGGAATGTCAGAGGGAATTACACACCCCTGACCGTGGAAATGAAGACACGGCTCCCAAAAGCATCGGCTGAGTTCCTTTTGGATTGGGATGAATTTGGGCTCGGTGACTCGCGCTGGATGGGGCCAGAGGTTTGAACTGGTCACCTTAGAGATGTCCTAGAAGGGCTGCAGGGGCCTGGAGTGGCTTCTCTGGAGTGAGGTCACCAGCACCGGGCCAGGCTGGTTTGTTCCACCTCTTGTAGCCGCTCCCAGGATTCAGGGAGCATTAGGATGGGGTTGGATTTGGTGCTGTGTGCTGGAAATAATAGAATTATAGAAACCCAGGATGGTTTGGGTTGGAATGGATCTTAAAGATGAGCTCCTTCCACTCCCCTGCCATGGGCTGGGACACCTTCCATTAGCCCAGGGTGCTCCAACCTGGCCTTGGACACTTCCAGGGGCCCAGGGGCAGCCCCAGCTTCTCTGGGAACCTGTGCCAGGGCCTCCCCACCCTCACAGGGAAGGGTTCCTTCCCAATATCCAGTGCAAACCACCCTCCTTCCTGCCATCAATGCCCTTTACCTTGGGCATGCTGGGGAAGGAGCTCCCCTTCCCCCTCCAGATTTTCCAGCAGAGGCACCAGCCCAGCCTGGGGACAGTGCAGGGGTCAAGGCTGGCAGCGCTGGGAACGGGCGATTATTTACCCAGCTGCACATCTTTATTCAGCCCATGCCCGTTGTTGTTCCCATTCTGTATATTCCATTGTGGAAGCGGGATGGGGGGAGGGACTGGGAAGGGGAGGGAGCCATGGTCACGGCTGGGGGCGTTGGCTGCTCCGTTCTCCCGGCGGCAGCGGGAGCCTGTGGCTGTCGGGCCATCCACATCTGGTCCCGATTTGTGGACAATGGAGCACCAGCCCCTGGCTGCACACGGATGAGCTGTGACAACTTGACAGCCTGCCCAGGAATTCCGACCCAGCCGCTCCTATCCAAAGCCATCAACGCTGGCTGAGCCAACACTGGAAGTAGGGGGGGTGAATCATCATTTCAAAGGGACGGAAAGAAAAGAAGAGTTGCCTCTTTTTTTGGAATTTGGGATGAGTGGCATCAGAGCCTCCCTTCATCTGGCCAGAGTGGTTTTGGGAGCAGCAGCACAGGAGCTGGGATGCTGCAAGGCAGGGCAGGGTGTTGCTTTTGGATGTTCCCTGCCCTCTGCTCCTTAAATGTCCCCTTGCCCCTGGAGCAGCCGGGGCATGGCAGCAGCTCTGTCCAGCCTTTCCCTGCCTGCGGACAGGGTGGCAGAGAGGGGCTCTCCTCCTCCTCTTCTTCCTCCTTCTGCACCTCAGGTGCCCCATCCCAGTTCTGGGGCTCTGCTCAGCCCTCGGGAGGGATGAGCGTGGGACAGCGTTTGGCCTCTGCAGCTCATTCTGGAAGAAAATCTCTCCTCCTGCTCCCAACTGTCCTGCAGGACAAAATTCTTCCTCCATCCATCCATCCATCCATCCATCCATCCATCCATGGATCCCATCCCACAGTCCCTTGAGGAGCAGTGCAGCAGGGTGAGCTCTGTCCCTGCAGGAGGTGACAAGTTCCTGGGCCGCGTCTGTGACTCCTCAGCCCCTCTTCAGGCTCAGGACCTCTGCCCCCGTCTCACCGAGTGCTGCTCACCCCACTCCTGTGCAGAGCACCCCGCTGAAGGACAGCAGAGCCTGGGGAAGGATGAGGATCTCCCTGCTCCGTGAGGATGCTCCACATCTCTCCCCCCCAGCCGGCAGGTGTAAAGTAGGGCTGAGCCAGCCCGACAAAATGCAAGGGACCTAAATTGCATCACCTGGCTCAGGAGCTGGGGCTGTGACCTTGGGGATTAATTAGATAAACAATCCCCTTGCACAGAGCCTTCTCTAAATGTCCCAGCAAGGCCCCATTAAGGATTTTGCTGTCACTAACCTCAGCCCTTGGTGATTTAATTAGACAATTAGAGGGTGCTTGGGAATGCTCTGTAGTACCCAGAGATATTAACACCATTTGTATTTATATTTAATGACATTGCAGAAGAGACTTTAATTATTCTTTCTTGTCTTTAAACTTCCAAGCAGGAAATCCTCCTCTGACTTCAGCAGCCTCTTGCAGGTGTTGTCACAAACATCGTGTCCCGGGGCCAGAGCTCTTTTCCATTGTTCCTTGGCAGGTGGGTTGTTCCTTGGGATGGCACGGGATCCTACAGGAGGAGCAGGAACCAGCCCTGGTCTGGCGCTGAGCAGGGTAAGGAACGGGGAGTGTCCCCCCTGGCTGTGCAGACAGAGGTTTTGTGGGGCTCTTTAGGACAGCAAAATCCATGGAAGGATCAGTAACTGCCCACGGAAGAGCCACCAGCACATTCCCTGATCCTTGGCGTGCTGTAAAGAGCAGGATGTTTCCTGGCACGGCAAGAGAGGGATTTGATAGATGAGGAAAATAAAGCCCATCCTCGCTCAGGTCCTTGGCAGCCTCCGAGTCACCCAGAATATCCAATAAAATCTGGGGACAGCCTCCAGCTCCCAGCAGCTGCAGCCTCAGTTGGGATCCGAGCTGGAATTCCCGCAGGAGCAGAGGCTGGAAAGGCTTTGTCCCGGCCCCAGGCAGCTCCCAGCCCCCTCCTCACCCCCACCAGCCAGGCCCTTCCTTCCTGCCCTCCCAAAGATGCCATCCTTGCAATCTCTTCCAATAATTGTGTTTTCCCTGGATTACAGCCCCAGTAATACAATTAAGCCTAAATAATACAGATGAAGTGGGCAATAATTTGATTTGCCAACTAATGTTTGAGTCAAGGGGTTTTTTTCCCTGTTTTCCTGAATCTACAGTTGACAAATCCCACAACCATTCCCCTCTCCCTGTCCTTCAGTGAGACGTGGACACAGAGGAATGATTCATCACAGGGGATGGATCCAGCCTGCTGAAAACCACGGATGTTTGTGTTGGTTTATGCATGGAAGGGGCGGGATCCCCCTGGGAACTCCTCGAGGCAGTGAAAGGGTTTGTCTTGGATAATCAAAGACAATGAGGGAAAGTGGGGTCAATGATCCGTTTGACAAAAGCAGAAGGCAGAGGATGCTCGGAACAATTCCAGAGCTGGGGATATGACGAGAAGCTGCTGCCAGGAGCCATCTGGCCAGAGGGGAGAGGGGGAGCACCAGCCTGTGGAATGGGCACCTTGGGAACAGGTGCCTTCACATCTGGAGCCTCCAGGCACGGCACGGCCCTGCTCGGGGCCTTGCTCCGCACGCTGCATTCCCTGGGACAGCATGGGACATTCCCTGGGAGAGAACGGGACATTCCCTGGGACAGAGCCACTGCTGGCCTCCAAAGGCATGAGAAAACCTTTGGAACACCACGTGTAGGTGCCGGGGTGTGACCTGCTTTTCCAGGAGCTGACTGGCTGGAGATAGACCTGGTGAGTGCTTTCAGAAGGATTTTGCAGGGAGTCACTCAGGGTCAGGGCTTTGGAAGGTTCTGCTGCTCTTTTCCATTTGCAAAGGGTAAAAATATGAGAGAGGAGCTGGAACAACCTGTGTAAACAAGGAATGAGAAAGGAAAAATAAAACTGCAGGGAGCAGCTTCCTCCCGGGCGCTTGTCTCTGCCTTTTTTAGGCAAATCTGCTGCTGGCCCTCAGCACCTCCCAGCTGCCCCTAAGCCCCGCTGTCCCAGCAAGCCAGGAACCAGTTCACGCTCAGGCTACACCTGGGGATGAGCTGATTTCCAGGGATGTGAGGGATCTCTGCACAAAAGCAATGCGGCTGGGCCAGGCTGGGCCAGCTCTGGAGAGGGCTCCGGTGGAATAGTTCCTAAATCCTTTTTATTCCTGGTTTACTAAAAGATGCTAAGAAAAACCCCAAAAATATGTGGCTTTGGGAGGATGCCCCAAGTTCAGAGCCCAGCCTGCCCTGATATCCCATTTATTTGGAAGGGTTAACGCTGGTCCAGGCCACATTCCTGCCTCCATCCCAGGCAGAGCAGCAGTCGGGGTTAGGTGGTGGCAGGGGAAATGCCAGGATGCTTCATTCCAAGTAGATGTGCTCTCCAGGCTGCCAGACAGGGAAGGAAATTGGAAAAATAATATCTTTCATGTGGGTTTTGGTCCTCGTTGCGAGGAGTCAGGCCAGGATTAACTGTCCCTCTGGAAAAGGGCCGTGGAGCTGGAGGTCTCCTGATGGGGGCCTGGCTGGAGCTGTGGGAGGGCAGGGAGGTGGGGCGAATTCTGGGGGGCTTCCCAGTGCTCCCAGTGTGCAGGCAGGCAGGGGCCCCTCTGCCAGACCTGATTTTCCATGTTCTGGAAAAGCCCATGGCCAGACCTGGAGCTCTGTGGGCCCTGGAAAAGCTGGAGCAGCCCCAGTGCTGAGGAGGACAAGGGCACAGCTGGGGGCTCTGGCTGGGACAGCCCCATGTCCCTCTGCCGTGATGGTGGTGTCCCCACACCCAGCTCATCCCAGCAGGGAGAAAACCCCAGCACCTGGACAGGCACAGCTCGGGGGGAGCCTGTTCCAAAGGGAGATGGATGCAGCCGCCTTCCTCAGGAGGACAGGGTGGTTCCTCGGAGGACAACTGTTCCCTGCCCATAGCAGGGAGCTGGAACGAGGTGATCCCTAAGGTCCCTCCCAACCCAAGGCAGTCTGTGATTCCATGACAAGGAAGCTCAGCTGTGCATGGATGGAAGGGGCTCGGAGCCAAGGAAAGGTGCTTGGGAAAGCCGGAGTTGTTCCCTGATGGAGGTGCAGGGAGGGTGCTGATGTCCCAGAACATCTGCCTGGGATTCTAAGTGCAGCTCAGGGCTCTTCTGTCACTCAGGCTCAGCTTAAAAATGTTGTGTTCCCCCTCATCCAACTACAGCCAGGAAATATCCCAGAGCAGCGTGGGGAGGGAACGAAATCCAGCCTGGACGAGGGATGGGGAGGTTCCCCAGCAGGAATTAGCTCCTGCACGAGGCACAGAGTCCGTGCTCAGCTCTCTAGAGTGTCCTGGCCATTACAGCAGGGATGGAGGGTGTCCAGCAGGGCTGGGATGATGGATATGGAGGAGAACGAGGAGGAAAGGCTGAAATGAGCAGTTTCATCCACTCAGGGGCTGTGCCAAAGCCCAGAACTCCTGGTTTTCCCTTGGCATCGATGCTGGGAGCCCGAGCTCTGCCAAAAAAAGCAGCCCCGGGCTGCTCCTTGAGGGCTCATCCGGTGATTCCCGGGGTGGGCTGGGGTGACCCAGGGCCTGTCAGAGCACACACCGGCTCCGATGAACACGCTCCAGCCCCTCCATGTCTGAGGCTGTTCCATGGGAGCTCCGGGAGTGTGATCCCATCCCAAACACCGACCAAGGCGGCTGCGCTGGGAATGTGGCTCCGCAGCGCTGGAGCCAGGAACTGGCTGAACCTGTGAACACAAGGTATCGATTCTCTGTTCTCCCTCCAGGCTGGAGCTGCTCCTCCTTCCCAGCCCAGCCGCCCCTGGTGCTCCGCACTCGGACTCAGCTGCCCCCCCCAGTTCCCACCTGCAGAGCCCCTCCCAGCCAGGCTTGGGTGGATTTCCCGAAGGAGCAGAGCCCCGGGGCCCTGCAGCTGGGGACCATGGACTAACAACCGCAGGGGACAGCTCTGCCAGCTGGGGACACCGGGGAACCTCCCCAGCTGAACGTCACCCCTGTGCTGTGCTGGTCCTCCGGGGAAGCAGGGGAGGGTGTGGGACAGCGCCGTGCACTGGGGACATGGAGCTGCTCGGCCATGGGGTGGCTGGAGGAGCCAAAATCCCCTAGACCTCTCCCACGTCCATGGCCAAACATTCCCCAGCCCCTTCTGGTCTGGGGGCTGCGGGAAGGCTGGAGGGGGATCCCGGAGCTTTGTCCGTGCTGTGCTCCAAGAAAGGGGCTGGAGGCACAGCAAGATTTGTCCTCCAGCCAGGACCAAACCTCTCCCTCCATGGCAGCTGCTGTCCCTCCCATTTTCCTCCTGGCAGTTAAGCTGTTAATAAGCCTCCTTCTCTCGGAGTCCATCGAAATGACTATTTTAAAACAACTACAGATGTGCTAAATTGGCTCAGCATAATAGGATGAGATGGAGAATAAAGGTTTCCCCAGTGGGCTGTCGCCAGCACAGGTAATTTATTACCTGGGTGGCTAATTACACGCTTCCCAGCTTTCCAGGGTGAAAACATCTTGATATTTCCTAGTTAAGGAGCCCTGACACGAGTGAAATGACCAGACATGTGAATAGGAAACGTGGTGATGAAGTACCTGCGAGCTGAAGAATGCAAAGGAAAAGGCATTCTGCAGCCAGGAAAAATGAACTGTGGGATTTCCCCCAGCACCTTGGGGGAGCGGGGAAGGGCTGCACCCCTCCAGCGCCGGCCAATTCCTGCACTTTCTGCAGGAAAATGGCTGCTAACTGAATTCCAAGCTGGGAAAAAAACCCCTCCTGTAAGGGAGAGAGGAGAAAGAATTTCATGAGTTCTGCACATGCACCCGTGAGCTTTGGGGGCTGTGGGAAGGGGAAAGCTCCGTAGTCCTTCCCTCTGCCCAGGGCTGGCAGCACCCCCTGGCCCTGCTGATGGATGTTCCTGCCCACCAGACATCCGGGAAGGAGAAGCTCATGGATGAGAAGCTCCCTCATTCCAGAAGAACCCTCCCATCTCCAGCTCCTCTCCACCCTGAGGAACGACCCCTTTCCCTGGTGTATTCCAAGCAGTGCAGGTAGGAAACACATCTCCATTATCCCGTAGTCTGTTATTTGATTATAAAATGTAATGTTTGCTTGGTTAATGGCTTTGAGACCAGGTATCCTATAAAACACACACTCCGTGAACACAGCAAATGGGCCAGTTTCCCCAGGATTTAAAATCGATGGCCTGGAGCAAACCCCATCCAGGAGAAAAACTCCTGGTGGAAGTGCCTGTGGCAGCCCACGGCCTCCAGCTGCTGCACAGGAGCCGGGTGTTCATGGAGGGCTGGCAACAGCAGCACCAAAGAAACCTTTGGAAAAGAGTTTCTTTTTCCCTGGACAAAACTGGAGTGGTGGGATTGGGCTTGGCTGTGGGGTCAGTGCCTGCTGGGTGACAGAGCTCTGCTTGTCCCCAGGAGCTCACCCTGGGCTTGGATCTTCCTGTGAGGACAGGAAATGACCTCAGGTAAAATGGGATCCAAGCTTGCAGACCCCTGGGTGCTGTTTTAGCACCCAAAACATGCCCAGCAATGAGGATGTACCTGTTTCTCCTCGGGTGTTTCCCACCCCATTCGCCCTTCAAGATCCCCCTGTTTGCTGAAGGAAACTGCCCTGGAGCCAGCACAGCTCCCAAGGAAACCTGAGCAGGCAGCTTTCCTGGATGCCACGGGAAGTTTCTGGAGCTCTTCTCTCTCCTGACTTTACAGCAGCAGCAGAAACAGAGATGGCACCACCTGGGAAGAGTCCCAAGCTCATCCCTGGCTCTCTGCAGTGGTGGAGCAGCAAACCCTGTTTTTTCTCTCCCGGGACCCCATTTCACAGCTGGCAGCAGGGAAGGATGGGGCTGGGTGGTGCCATGGCCAGGGGATGGATGCAGCTCCAGCAGTGCCCAAAATGTGGATCACAGAAACACTGAGTGGTTTGGGTTGGGAGGGACCTTAAGGATCATCCAGTTCCACTCCCTGCCATGGGCAGGGACACCTCCCACTATCCCAGGTTGCTCCAAGCCCCGTCCAGCCTGGCCTTGGACACTTCCAGGGATGCAAATCCATCCTGGGAATTCTGGGATAAGATCCCATCTACTGTCACCTTGTAACACTGAAATTCTGAGCATTTTCCCGAAATCCCCCGTTTTTGTGTGATCCAGGGGGGCTGGGGTGATCCCGGCTGTCTCTCGGAAGGGGAGTGTTGCGGATAAAGGGAAGAGCAGGAAACGAGGTGTTTGGGGTATGAAAGGGGCCTCATTCCCAGGGATAAAAGGGAGGGATGTGTGCATGTCTTTGGATCCGCAGCATCTCCCAAAGCTCGAGGTTTATGCTTCTTTATCCTTCGACTTCTTCCTTAATGAGAAATTAATTAGCCTTGTAGTTCCTGCTTGGGAACTTGTAAACACTCAGCGCTGCCTGTTGCTCCCCCCACCTGGGTCCCACCGCCTTCCCTGTAGTGCAAGATATCTGACAGAAACACTCCCGAACAAAGCGTGCCGGCTAATTCAGGGAATTATCGGGAAGCTGGAGCAGGGCTGAGATAATCGCCCGTAAATAGCGGCTGATTGCGCTTCCTCCGCGGCTGTCGCGGCTCCCTCCCACCCCCCAGCGAGCGGCTCGGGGCCACGGGGCCGGGAAGTGACCGGGCTGGGGATGTCCTGGATGCTCCTGTGTGGGGGATGGTGCTGCTGGCTCCATCGCCTCGCTTTTGGGAAAAGGAAAGGAAAAGCAGTGATTGCTTGGCGGTCCTGGCTGTGATGTCCCCACTGCCACGTCCTCCCTTCCACGTCCTCCCTTCCATGTCCTCGCTTCCATATCCTCCCTTCCACGTCCTCGCTTCCACGTCCTCGCTTCCATGTCCTCGCTTCCATGTCCTCCCTTCCACGTCCTCCCTTCCATGTCCTCGCTTCCATGTCCTCCTCCCACCTGGGCTCTGTGTTGTTCCCAGGCCACCCCGCACCTTAAGCAGCTCCCCACGGTTCAGTCCCTGGGAGAGGAAGGTCAGCTCTGCAGCCCTTCACCAAGCCCAGCCTGAGGAATTCCTGGGCTCTGCTGCTTCATCCCAGCCCTTCTCCAACATCTCCAAGGCCACCCTCATCCCTGCCAGCAGCCACAGCATCTCCTGCTCAGCATAGAGCTGGAAGTGCACAGTGGGAGCTGAGCATCCTCAGGAACACATCCAGACCCATGGAAACACACCCCTGACACAGTGCAGGACCTGTGAGCAGGATGTGCTCCCAGAGCACCCAGAGAGTGGTAAAAGATGTGGGAACTAGGCTGGGAAAAGTGGGCTCAGCCCAGTGGATCTCATTGCTGGGATATACCCTGGATCCGTGGCGTGGAGCAGGGGAAGAATCATCTTTGTGCCAGGACCTCATTTGTTTTCATTAAAATATCATTTTCCAAAGGGAGAAGTTTAATTGGCAGGGAAATCGTGGGATTAATTGTTGCAAATTCGGAAGACAAGGAGTGCTCTGAGGCCACAGGGCAGCAAAGAGCACGAGCTGAGCACAAACCCCAGCACGGGACAGTGTTGGGGCACTTCCCACTCCTGCTGAGCCAAGGAGGATGGACCCTGTATCCAGAGCCTGCAGATTTGATCCGCTCCAGCAAAACCAGGCTGCTTTGCCCCAAAATCGCTGTCCTGCCCTGCTGGTGGCACAGTGCTGATGTGTCAAGGGACAGCTTTGCAGCCTTGAAGCCCAGCTCTGCTGCTGACACACTTTTCCCAGCGCAGTCAGCGAACAACCGAGGAGTTTCCTACCCGCAGGAGTTTCCTACCCGCAGGAAGGTGGATCCCACGAGCAGGGTCGATGGCAGGGAAATCTCCTGATGCCTCCTGCTCCTTCCTCCTGTGCTGCTCAGCTGATGGGACAGAATGCGTTTGTGTCATTTCCTCGAGGAGGAAATGTGCTGTTCCAAAGAGGACTTGGAGCTCCTTCAGCAGTGAGTCATGACTTTGTGTATAAGCTAAACACTGGAGCAGAATCATAAATAAATAAAACTGCCTTCATAAACTGGAAATTAAACACATCCCGTCCTTGTTTGTGATGCACCATGATTCATGCTGCCGCTTCCTACTTCAAGGGTTATTTTAAACCAGGCTTTGCAGGCTCTTTGTGCCTTTTATCCATCCCTTGATTTGCCCTGTGCTGCTGCTCGAGGAACGTTCTTTGATATGATAACAAATTCCGCCCTCGTGTTCCCTCTCCTCGTGCTGTGTCCTTGCGGGGCGGGTGGCAGTGGCAGGCGTGAAGGCGCTGGGCTGGAGGCGGTGGGGCATTCCCAGTTCACCAGGTCACCTCCATCTCCACGCAAGGCTGAGGAAACACTGCCTGGAGCAGGAGCCAGAGCTGGAATCTGTGCTCGCACAGGGCTGACATCGCTCCTTGCTGGAAGTGCTGATCCCACCTACTCCATTTCCCAGCCCCTCTCCCTCCTCCCTACAGCAGCAGCATTTGAGCAGACAAAGCTGGGTCAGGCACTTGATGACAGAATAGAATCATGGAATCACAGGATCCTTTGGGTTGGAAGTGGCTTTAAAGTTCATCCCATTCCACTCCCCTTCCGCTGTCCCAGGGTGCTCCAAGCCCCGTCCAAGCTGGCCTGGGACACTTCCAAGGATGGGGCAGCCACAGCTTCTCTGGGCACCCTGTGCCAGGGCCTCCCCACCCCCATCAAAGCTTCAAGATCAGATCTCATCAATTATTATTTTTTTCTCACTGGGATGATTTCCAGCTGGATCAATTCCCGAGCCTGACTCCCGAGAAACAGCAGGAGGAGCAGCTGAGATGCCACCACAGTGGATCTGTCACCCATAGGAGGAGGTGGGGAACTGCCTAAACTCTGCTGCCCAAAGCCTGTGCTCAGCTGCCCTGGGATCCCTCCTATCCCGGAATCCCTCCTGCCCCAAGATCCTTCCTGCCCCAGGATTCCTCCTGCCCCAGGATTCCTCCTGCCCTGGGATTCCTCCTACCCTGGGATTCCTCCTGCTCCGGGACTCCTCCTGCCCTGGGATTCCTCCTACCCTGGAATCCCTCCTGCCCTGGAATCCCTCCTGCCCCAAGATCCTTCCTGCCCCAGGATTCCTCCTGCCCTGGGATTCCTCCTGCCCCAGGATTCCTCCTGCCCTGGGATTCCTCCTACCCTGGAATCCCTCCTGCCCTGGAATCCCTCCTGCCCTGGGATTCTTTCTGTCCTGGGATTCCTCCTGCCCCGGGATTCCTCCTGCCCTGCATTGGGCATCACCTGTAGAAGCAGAAACCACTTACGTGTGCAGGGAGGTGAGGAGGTGCCTTGTACCCCAATCTCCCCCATCCTCCTCCTCACTCCGAACGGGATCTAGACACTGGATTAGACCAAAAATGCCATTCCCATGGTGCCGGATCTGTCCCAAACTTGACATTTCAAGTGGGAGCTGGCTGATGCTTAGAGCCACCCGGCCGAAACTCATCCTGTTCTACCCTCACAGCTGCCCCCGAGCTGAGCCCTGCCGCAGCAGTGTCACCACGAGGGAGGCCCAGCAAGGATATTTTGGGATGTTTTGGCTCCTAATCCTGCCCCACCACGCCTGGCTCCGGGGTGTCTGTGGAGCTCTGGGCCCAGGCGGCTCCGAGGGCTCGCTGGGTGAGGAGGTCACCGCAGGCATCTGGGGTCACCTTAGCATTACCCTGGTCCTCATTTAGGCCGGGAAAAATAAGTCGGGCTCTGCCAACCCCTGGGCTGTGAGGAGGAGGGGGCTGAGTGACCTGTGAGCCACCCGTGTCTTTCTCCAGGTGGGATGTCCCGCTCTGCCACAGGATGGAGGGGTTTGGGCTGGGGCTGAGAGTCCTGGGAAGAGCCAGGCTGGATTCTCCTGGCTGGTGGTGCTGGGAGCCTTGGTGCATCCCAGGACATGAGCTGGGAAAGGCAGAGAGGGCCCGGACAGTGGATACAGCCCCTCCCACTGCACACCCAGCCTCATTCTTGTCCTTTAATCCAGATATCCCCTTAAATCCAGGTATTTCCTCCTGCCTGTGCCATACCCTAATCACAAAGCACTGGGTTCCTGTCTTCCTTAAACTGAGCCAGATCCTCCCCATGATTCCTCTGTGTCCAGAAACTGCAGACATTTCGGTGCAGGAGGGTCAAACTCTTCCTCTCCAGTGAAAACCTGCAGTTCCCTGCTCCAGCTCTCCCTCTCCAGTGAAATACTGCAGTTCCTTGCTCCAGTTCCCTTTCTCCAGTGAAATCCTGCAGTTCCTTGCTCCAGTTCCCTTTCTCCAGTGAAATCCTGCAGTTCCCTGCTCCAGCTCTCCCTCTCCAGTGAAATACCCGCGATTCCCTGTCTTGGCAGAGCTCAGCTGCTGGACCTGCTCCCTCCAAACCAGGCTGGAACACGTCAAACAGGAACGTTAACTATTTTTCCAGCTGTCTGGAGCTCTCAATCCATAAAACACACACTGATGTTACACCTCCCCACCTCGCCAAGGAGATGCCAGCGATGCTGGGATTCCTGGGTTGGGGTTTTTTTAAAAATGGTTTTTAGAACTTGGAGGAAATCCCTGCCAGGGGTGATTCTTCTGCAGGAGCTGCAATCTGGGGCTGCTCCACAGGTTGGGTGGGTGTCACTCCTTGGCAAAAGTGGGACAAGGTGAGTGAGACCGTTCCCAGCAGCAGCTCCAACTGGTGCCACTCTGGAGCCAGGAGTCACAGAATCCCAGATAGTTTGGCTTGGAAGGGACTTTAAAGCCCATCCAGTGCCACCCCTGCCATGGGCAGGGACGCCTTCCACTGTCCCAGGATGCTCCCAGCCCCGTCCAACCTGGCCTTGGACACTTCCAGGGATGGGGCAGCCACAGCTTCTCTGGGAAAACCATTCCAGGGCCTCCCCACCCTCACAGTTTCCAGAGGGGGAGGTGGAACATCCCCAAACCTTGGAGTTAGATGCCTCTGTCCCCTGCAGCAGCACTGAGATGCCCGAGGATCCCAGTCCATGCCAGCTGATCCCAGTTTTGGGTGGGATGGTGCATAAACCGGGCCAGTCTGAAACCAATTTGAGTCCATCTTTGAACCTGATTCCTCTCCGAGATTGTTTGGGATAGACCTGATCCTAAAGGGAACAGCAGACAAGGCAGACTAAACATGCAATATTAAATAGCAAGTGCTAATATGAGAGCCATTAAACACGAGCCCTCTCCTGCCTCTGGAGCAGCTGGAATCGGGGCTGCTCTCCCGCTGCCGGATCCTGGTGCTACCGAAAGCCAGGCCGGCCGCACGTGTATGGATCAAATTGCTGGAAAGGAGGAGAAATTCTGTTTCCTGCTGCCAATCTTTCTGGCATTCCACCCTCTACTTCTGCTCTCAGCCGAGGTGGGAGCAGATGAGGTCCTTTTCCCGTGGGAGATACGGGAAGGAGGAATGTGGCTGTCCAGCTCCTGGCTCTGGGAAGGTTGGCAGGGAGGCTTCTCCCCCAGCCTGCTGGAAAATTAGAGAAATCTTATTTTGTTTTGGGATGAATCCAAGAGGTTTTGATGTCCTGGGAGGGATCTGCTGGCCATGCAAAAATTTCTCTCCTCCTCTCTCTCTCTCTCCACCTCAGAATTTCAAAGCCACAGCATTGGGATAAATCCAAGAGAGGGTTCTGGACGGTCACAGTGAAGGGGAGTGGATACAGAGTGCCCGGGCTCAGGCCAGAGGTTTTCCAGCTGTGCTGGGAACAGCAGGGACAGGGGGGTGGTGGTGGAGGAAATCGCTCAGAGCAGCCTGGAAGGAAAACCCCTGAGCTGGATCCCTGTTTGCTGCATGCTTGTCCTGCACTTCCCCCACATCTCACTTTCCCTCTGGGTGAAATTCCAGGAGAAACTGGGCAAACATCAATAGCCAAGTTCCCCATGGACAGTGAAGGAATGAGAGACATCCTGACCCCATCCCTGAGCACGATCCCCATCCTGCTTTCAGCAGCACTTGTGGCTCCGGATCCTTGCCCTTATCTGCCAAGCTTCTCCCCACTCCCTGAGCCTCTTGGTTATCGCTTCGGAGCAAACCTTCCTCTTGCTTTAACACTGACCAATGTCCCATCCACACCTCTGTAATTCCTTACCCATCAGCCAGGGACGATGGAGACACTGTCAGCCTTCCAGCCCTTCCCCCTTTGGGATGGGAGCTGGGAATGGAGCTGGGGCCCCTCCTGGTGCTCTCACCTCCTCCATGAGGTTCTGGAAAACATCTTTTCTTCTTTCCTCTTCTTTCCTCTCTCTCGCTGAAAGAATTTTTCTGGGTGTTTCAGTGAGGCAGCATCCTGACGAGCCAACATCCCAGCTCTGCAGAGGTGAGGGGTGTTCCCATGTCCTGCATCCCAAAAGACGGGGCAGCCCGGCTCTCCAAAGTGGCTCCAGCTGGCTCGGGTAGCAGCCAGCCCCCAGGGCAGGGGTGACCCGCGCTGGGACAGGAGGGGCAGAGCCACTCCGAGCCCTCCCAGAGCCCGGCTCCAGCATCCCCCTGCCTGCTCCATGGATTTCAGCTTAGGAACAAAGCAGTGGGAAGGCAGATGGATGATGGATTTGTCAAAGGGCTTTCATGAGAAAACCTTCAGACACTGGGTTCTGGTTCTGCCATCCCCACAGTGCAGCCTTCTGAGCAGAGGCTTCAAATCCTCCTGGAAGCACTCCCGTTGTCCAGCAATTCCCCCAGACTCGCTTTGTTAGGTTTTCTTTTGTTCTGAGCTTTTCCATTTCCTGCAGCCTCTCAAGTGCCTGAGCACTGGCCACTGAGCACCTGCCATGGGAGCTTGTTCCTGTGGCACTGAGCGCTGGAAGTGCTCTGGAGGCCAGGAAAATGAGGAATGGTCTGGGATGTTCCCGTGCAGAGAGGCCCCGTGCTGATCCCAGAGTTATTAGGGCTGGCAGGAAGCTCCCCCAGCTCACCTGCTCCACTTTATCCTGCACATCAGGCTGGTAAACCATCGCTGTCAGATGTGTGCTTAGACTTATCCTTGGATATCTCCAGGGAAAGCAATTCCGCAGCGTTCCACTGGCTGAACTCTTGTCAGAGCTATAAAGGTTTCCCTAATGTTTAACTTTCATTTTCTCCACTGCAAAAAACCCCTATTATGAGGCTTTGAGCTCCTGGATGGCTCCTTTCCCCTAAGCCCCGTTTCGAGGAGCTGGGAAGGACTGGCATGAACTGACTCCCCCTCGGCTCTGACACAGTTCCAGCCAATTCCCTTTAATTCGAGTTAAGGTAGGCAGAGTTTGTGGGATCAGAGCAGGTTTATATGGGCTTAGGCAACACTCAAATGTCCTCTTGTGAGATGAGCTGGGCTGGGGAGCTGCAGCCCCGGCTGTGCCTCCTCCCCCTGGCTCGGGAATGAGGAGAGAGTGACCCCTCCGAGGGGCAGGTGGGCACACAGGGGGTCACCAGACCCACAGGGGGTCACCAGAGTCACAGGGGTTCACCAGTTGCAGGACACCTTCCGACAGGAAATGAGGTCTCAGTGGGATTTGAAGGTCCTGCCTGGGGGTCCCTCCCCTCTGACCCCTCTGCACCAGCTCCCCTCCCTGTGGGCATCCACCCTGTCCTGGTACCAGCGACTGAGTGGGTGGGATGTGCAGGGACACCCCCACATCCTGCCCGGGGAGAGGGGAATTTGCTGGATCCCAGCTCCCTTCCCTCAAAACCCCGTTTCTGGGCTCTTCCCAGCCCTGGCACATCCCAGGCTGCCGAGGAGGAGGGAAGGGGCAGGCAGGGGCTGCCTGGAGTGGGGATGAGGGGTGGGTGGAGGCTGCACCCCCTGAAATCATCCCCTGTGTCAGATGAGCTGGGACAGCTCCTGGGATCCAAACACCAGAGAGAGGAGACTGGAATGGACCAGGGAAATGAAATTCCGAACTCTCCCCAGAGGAAAAGCAGAGGGGAGAGGGGTTTTTGGCAAATGAAGCAGCTCCCAATGGCTGCCTTTTGACAAGGATCCTCAAATCAATTGGAAACCCTTCCAGGAGAGGGAACTCATGGCATCAACCCCCAGTTATTAACACGACTGCAGGATGAAGTAGGTCGATCCCCCCTGCCTGGTCCTGGTGGGGCTGAACTCATTTCCTGCCATCCCAGAGGTTATCGGAGATGGGGAAAGTGGGATGCAGGGATGGCGCGGGGCAGAAACGGTGCTGGAATCCACCAGGTGTGGTTGGAAAAGCGTGCGAGTGGGGAGCCAGCAGGGCTGGGAGGGCAATTCTCTCCTTCCACCCACGGGCTCTCTTAAGCCCTCACCTGTCAATCATCCCCTTATTTCCATGAATCCTAAATCCACTTGCAGCTCCTTTCAATAAAACGGGAACACGCACCTTTCCGGAGTGAAACATATTAGAGCAGTTTGTCACCGCCTCATCCAGGAGGGATTAATTCCCAAATCATTTCCTGACATGTTTTATCGGCACTTATTAAAGCAGGAGCTGCGTTGGGCAATCCTTGGATAAACGGAGCCATAATTTAACACCTCCTCCATCCTATTAGTGAGGAGCAGGATTTATTTTCTCAGTGCAACTTTAATTACGGAGTACACACGCAGGGGATGGAGGCGGCTGGGTCCTGGAGGTTAAGGATGAATCCTGTGGAGCGCCCTGGGGCAAGGCACGGGATCTTCCCAGAGCTGCTGACTCACCTGTGGTTGGCGTGTCTGGCTCCAGGTCTGCGATGTGACCTTGGGATCTGGGCCTCCCAAAGGTTGTTGTGGTGTTGTAGGGAGATGTGGAACACTGGGAATGCCAAGGCTGGCTGGATGCCAAGCCTGGCTCCCCTGCCCTGGGGGAAGCCGAGTTCTCCTGGCTCCCCATTGCTGCGCCAGCAGTAGGAGCGACTTTCCCGATGGAAAAGGAGTGTGGCCCCAAAGCCCTGCTCAGCTGAGCAACTCGGAGTTGCCTGACTTTGGGTTCCCTGGAATCTGGCCACTCTGTGGCTCATTGGACTGAGGAAACTGGGAAAATCTGTGCTACCTCCAGCCCTGCTCCTCCCCGAGGCTGGAATCCTTCCCTCAGCCTCTGCTCTTCCCACTTGCTTTGAGCACTCCCACTGCAGCTGGGAATTCTGCACAAACACCAAAGGGCCCAGCACTGCTGGCTCCAGACCCCGCTCAGGTGGCTGTCAGAGGACTTGGAATCACAGGGGTTGGGAATCCAGGTGGTTCCACGGGAGCGTGGCTCTCTGCTCCTGCAGCCTGTGTCCCTGGGGCAGAGCCGGCTGCGATCCCAGCCCACCAGGATGCTGGAAAACAGCACCAGGGAGGTGGAGAAACCCCAGGAACAGACCTAGGGCCTTCTGGAAAAGCTGGATCCCTCCTCCCATGGCGGGAGTTAATGACCCTCCTGGCAAATATCACCGGGAGCTTGTCAGGAATCCTCACGTTCCTCCGAGTGCCGCTGTGTTCCTGCTCTTTTCCATGAATTTATTTTCGGCTCTGGAAATTGTCTTTTAATTTCTGCACCTTTGTTCTCTCTCTGGGGGGTCTGGGGGCTGCCTCCAGCTCCTCAGTCACATGCTGGTGAGACAGGGATATGTCCAGTGGCTCTGGGAATGGGGATGCAGAATCCAGGCCCTTGGATCATCTGTTCTTGCTGCCCTCTCTCCAGGGAAACTCCAGGGCCATTTGGCACTGGTGCCAAGGGATGCAGGAAAGCTGTCCCTGGGGAAGGGCTGGGATCTGGAGATGCTGGAGCAGCAAGGGGTTGGGATGCTCCTCAAGGATCACTGCAAGCTGCCGAGAGAAACCAGCTGGATGCATCCACTGCTCCCTCGCAGCCACTGCCATTCCAGGCACAATCACGGATGGGGACAAATAATAATCCCTTACTAAACTCCAAATTCTGGAGCAGTTTGAAGCAGGGAGGGAGTGCAAAGGGAGGAGATGCTGGAACACCTCGGGCTGATGTAATTCCTTGCAGTCGGGAGCAGGAGAAACACAATCCAGTTCTGTTCCCCCCAGCAGAACAAAGGGGAAAGTCTCCAAGGGAAGATTGGAAAAAGGGAAACAACAACAACCAATCCAAACTCAGAGAGGAGAGGGAGAAAAATAGAAGAAAGAAAGAAAAAAAAGGCCAGACAAACTCATCCCCCTGAGGTGTCCCCTCGATGTGGAACAGTTTCCCTCTTCCTCCACTTCCCCCAGCCCCAGCCGGGCTCCTGGAGCCATAAAATCCAAGTTTGTGGCGTGCTCAATCGATTATTCCCTGAATGCCCCGGCTTTGAGACAGGTAATTCATTTCAGCCCCTCCATGGCTACATGCAAAGAAAAAAAATCCCCTTTCCCTTTTCCTTTCTTCCCGTGCTGCTTCCAGTCCTTTCTCTGCCCCTTTGCTCCCTCCTCCCCCTCTCCCCCCTCTCCGTGCCCCCAGACACGAGCAATTCCCAGGGAAAGGTGCGGCCATTCCCACAGTGAAACCCAAGGCAGGTAATGACTTTCTCACCCCATCCATACTGCTCCAGAACCTCCTGCCCCTCCAGCTGCATCCCTTTATTTCCGAGAGGCCGGGGGAGGGGGGATGTGCCAGCCCCCTCCGATTCCCTCTCCTCCAAGGCCTCTCCATAAAAAATAAAGGAGGAAGATATAAAGGGAGCAAGTGTTTGCAGGGATAGAGTTTCCGTGAGGCGGAGTGGTTGGGAAGCAGAGGCTCTTTGGTGTCCGGGAAGGAGCAGGTTCCTGACATCCCGCTGTGCTCTCCATATGGGATCTGCAGGCAGGACAGCTCGTCTGCTGCTGCCAGCTCTGGGGAAAGCATCATGGAATCGTCATGGAGTGGTTCATGTTGGAAAAGACCTTGAAGTTCGTCTCGTTCCCACCCTGTGCCATGGGCAGGGACACCTTCCACTATCCCAGGCTGCTCCAAGCCCCGTCCAGCCTGGCCTTGGACACTTCCAGGGATGTGTTCTCTGGGCAACCTGTGCCAGGGCCTCCCCACCCTCACAGTCAGGAATTCTTTCCCAGTATCCAATTTCAATGTCCTCTTTTTGTTTAAAACCATTCCTCCTTTCCTGTGACCATCTGCCCACGTAAAAACTTGCTCTCCAAGGAGAAAGGAGGAGCTGGATTGGGTTCCCACCTGAGTTTGGCCACTTCCCTGGGAAGCCCCAGTTTCCCGAGGCACAGTGCTGGGCCCAGCTCAGCCCAGGCACAGCTTTGTGCCGGCCGCTCTCCCTGCCCTGGGAACAGCCACACCTTGGAGCCAAGGTCTGGAACGGGGAGAACCAGGTTTAGGGCTCAGCAGCTGGAAGGGAACAGCGAGGTCTGTTGGGATCTCTCCTGTTCCAGCTACCCAGGAGAACCGGAGCTCTGGCAGCACCCCCGGGCTCCTCTCATCCCTCACCAAGCAGGCTCATGTCCAAGGGCTGCTCCCAACCCTGGCAGTGGCAGCCTGGGCCAGGGACAGGCTGGGATCAGACGCTCCAGCGAGTGGGGGCAGCGCTGGGACACCCCGGTCCCTGTTCCCAGTCCTCCGTCGCTCCCTGTAAATGATCTTTGCAGAGCTCTGGAGATCTGAGCGCGGATGAGCAGCTTTGAAGGACTCTGGAACGCGGTTTATGGGATTACACCTGGGCTCACCTGACTCCACAAGGGTTTTCATCCTAATGCGCGCTGGCTTCACGGGAAAAGAGGAGATTACCCAGCACTGACAGCTTTGCTGGCAAATCCTCTTGCACTGCAAGGCTCTTCCATGAAAACAGGGGGTGCAGGTGCTGCCAGCCACAGCCCTGGGCTGGGGATTCAAGCACGAGTGTGTTTCTATCCAGGGAATCCAGGGGCAGCAGGAATATTCTGATCACCAAGCCCTAAGTACGCTTTGTGAGGTTTCAGAGCAAGGTCAAAGCTCATCTGTGCTCCCTCCCTGCTCTGGCTACTCCCACCATTCCCTGTCCTCCTCCAAAGGACTGCTCCAGGATCAAAGCCTGCCCGACCCTTTTCCTTGTGCTCCCCTTTTCCATATTCCCCACTCGGCTCTGGCAGCCCCTCGACTGCTCCCAGCCCTGGGTCACTGTCACAAACCTCCCACTTCCCAAAGAAACCCAACAAAGCTGGGCCAGAGGAGCAGCTGCAGTCCCAGCTGAACTGGGAGTGATGAGCCCATGGCAGAGCTGGCAGCAGCATTCCCGTTTCCCAGCACCCAGCGGAGCTGGGAGGAGCCGTGGGTGAAGCTGGGATGGCTCTGCAAGGCTTGGTGGCCACTTGGCTTTGAAGGGTCTCCGGTCTCTGCTGCTCAGGAGCCATCCCAGCTCCTGCCCGGTTTCCTGATGGACTCTGCAAGATTCTCGTGTGCTCCTGAAAATCTGCGGCAGCTCTGCCCGAGGTGAATTCCCATCCAGCTAAACGGGGATGCTGAGGAGGGAGCTGGCACCCTCTGAAGCAGCCCCTGAGGAAAAAGGGAACGTTGCTGACAGTTCTGAGGGTGCCTGGCTCCCACACACCTCTCCTTCTGATCAGCTTTGAAACATATTTAATCTGGGGAATTCAGTTTATTCCTGCAGAAATCCCTCCTGCCTGGTGCGGGGAGAACTGGGCCGTTCCCACCTCCGAGGATCCCAGTCCCTGTCCCCCCACACACCACGGATCTGCCAGGTCCACGTGGGGTGGCCACCAGAGGAGGAGCTGTGGCTCTGGCTCTGCCCACAGGGACGTGTGGGTCATGCTCAGGGTTCCCTGTCCTGTGTGGGGGAAAGGAGCCGGAACTTCCTTCCGGCAGCAGCGAAACCTGGATCGGCATCGAGCTCAGGGAACAAATCCCACTGAGGAACTCACCAAAGACTTTTCTACTCCCAGAAGTTCCCAGTTCCTGAGGTGGAGCAGGGCTTGCGTTGACTGGAATGAGGACAGGTCTGTGGGTTCCCCATGGCTGTGTCCCTGGGGGGGTCTGTTTTCCAGTGGGATCAGTTAAACTACAGTGTGGACCCCAAACTCACTCCTACAAGGACAGAAGTGGGCTGAGCTGCTCCCACTTTATTTTCTCTAACATTGTGCATTTTCTCTACCAGCTTCACGCAACAAAAGCACTAACGAGGCAAAGGAAAACAGCCTGGTGGTGTCAGGAAAAGGAATTTCCTATTCCTTGGATGGACCGTGGAGCTGGGCCTCGGCCTGGGCTGCAGCACCTTCCTTGCAGTGACCTGTGTGACAGCTCTGCCTGGCTGTGGGATCCCTCTTGCCATCCCACACAGTTCCACGTCCCCGGCTCCCAGCCACCAGCCTGGATCCGCTGCTGCCAGTGATCTGGGATGCTCGGCTCGGCTCGGCTCGGCTCGGCTCAGCTCGGCTCTTCCAATGGTAATTTCCTGTGAGGAGCTCCCAGCTCTCCCATTTCTCTTCCCACCAGCCCAGCCTTTGGCTCAGACTCGCAAATGACGAATTACAATTCTGCCTCTAATTCCAGCTTCCCTGGCATCCTCCGTCGGCACAGAAAGCAGCGGGATCTGAGCAGGCAGCAGGAGGTCGGCGTCTCCTCTGCTCCGGCTCCCTCCCCCTGCCTTAATTGCAGCCTAACGTGGGTTTGAGGTGTATTAAACACACAAATTATCCTGCAAAGCCTCGGGAAGTGCTGCTTCCCCAGGTCTCTAATGGAGCTGACAGAGCAGCCAGAGGAGCTGTTAACGGCACGGCTTGGTCTGGAACAGCCCTGGCGAGCGATCCCCGCACAGGGCTGGCACCGGGGCTGGCACCGCTCAGCCACCGCGTCCCCCCCGGTCCCCCCGGTCCCCGCCACGGTCCCCCTGCGCCCGGGCATCGCGGAGAACCAGAGGCTCTTGGCAAAGGCTCCCGCAGCTGCACCTGCGCTGCCGCTGGAGCGCTGCTGATGGATTGGAGGGAGTTCAGAGCAGAAGCACGAACACAATCAAGGAGCTGCAGGGCAGGATTTGTACGGCGACTTTAAAGGGGCGGCGTGACGGCAATGAGAACAAGCACTCGAGCACGCCAAGGTTTAATCTCGGGCTCAGACAAAGCTGACGCAGACCGGGAGCAGATTGAACCCCCTCATGAGGGAAAATCCACCTCCACCCACAGCCAGAGCCATGGAGAACCACCGGGAGCCTCCTCCAGGAGCCATGGAGAGCCATCGGGGGCCTCCTCCGGGAGCCACGGAGAGCCACCGGGAGCCTCCTCCGGGAGCCACGGAGAGCCACCGGGAGCCTCCTCCAGGCTCAAATGCCGAGGAAGGAGGGAGGGAGAGCAAGGGAGGTGTTGGGGTCAGCCCATGGGCTGTGAGGAGTGGTGGAAAAGGATGGGAATGAGAACAGGCGAACACAGGCTGCATAGCAGGGAAATGTTGCCAGCAGGGCAGCACAGGGATCAGGGAATGTCGCCATCCCGGAGCAGGAGGGACAGCCTGGTGTGTCCTACCCCGCGTTTGATCATTCCACTCCCAGCTCTGCTCCCAGCCCTCTCTCCAAAGAGGAAGATGAAGCCCAACCGCCTACATAAAGCCCAGCCTAACACAGGTGAAGGCACTGGGAGGGACAGAGATTTGTAGGGAAAAGCTGCTCTCCGTGGCTCAGTGAGGGGCAGCCACTCTCCAGATGCCCATGGAAGCAGACATGGAATGTTCTGCCCGAAAAGAATCAAACAAAACAGGGGAAATGGAAAAAAAAAAAAGCCTCATTTTCCCAGCTCTCTCATCTCCAGCTGCACCAAGGACTGGGGGGGAAAGATAAATGTGGATTCAGGCAGAAGGATCAGGGCACAGCTCAGGGCTGCAGGAAGATTTAGAGCCTTCAAGTCCAAAGGCAGGGCTGGATCATCGCACGAGGGAAGAAAAATCCCTGGGAGTGGAGATCACGTTAAACAATGTGTTGTAATAAGTGTTTTATGCTTTAGAGGAGGAGAGAGAACAGTGAAATCCCCTGTAAGAGCTAATTACTGCAAATTCCTTTTCAATAAAACAAGACCCAAAAAATCCTCTCTTAACGGAAAAATCCATTTAAGGCTCAGCTGAGGTAACCTTGGTTCACGTCCTGGAGCAGCGTTCCTGGGAGTCAAACAGGATTTCACTGGAGCTTGGCATGACCAGCCCAGCTCCCCAGGGAGCCCAGGGTTTGGGGTGAAGGTCTGCAGGGAGAGGGTGATCCCTGGGCACCAAAATCCCAAGGGAAAGGCTTTATTGTGCTGGGGCTATGTGGAAATTTAGTGTGAAGACCTTTGGAGGATGTGGCAGGGATTTTGGGAATGGGAGTGGCAGGAACTTGCAGACATCTCAGCTCTGGGGGCCAGGTGAGCTTGTCCTGGCACCTGGAGGTCCCTGTGGCACTTCCCCAGCAGTTTCAGGCCACTGGTGATGTGTGACCACGGGAAGGGACAGTGGGATGTCCCCAGCCTGAGCTGCTGCCTCCCCCAGCCCCACACGATCTCTGTCACCTCTCCCAGTCCAACCCAATTAAAATAAAATGAAGCCCTGGACTGGGAGAGGATTTGCCTCTGTCCCTGACACTCCGCATTTCCTGCCATTTGGAATGGGGCCACTTTGGTGGATTTCTTGCACATGGGAGCAATAGATTGAATTACACGAATGTCCAGTGCTGAGCAGAGAGACATTTCTTTTCCACATGTTCCTGCAGCTGCATGACCCCAGGAAACCCAACGGTGGGGTCTGTCTTGGAGACAAATTGGGATTGTTCTGTGTCCGTGTGGAAATGCTCCCTCCCCCTCGGCTCCCCCCCGGGCTCCCCCCGTGGTGTGTGTGGATGGGGGGATCATTCCCCACCAGACATGTTCACATCCCAAGCAGCACAAACTCAGGATATTTCTCCACCACAAACCCACAGGGTGGGAATGCAGCTCAGGAGCCTCCAGCCAGGGGAGCTGTGGCTGCCCAGGAAAGGGCTGGGAGGCTGCTGGCAGGGGAAAATCCACAGCTGGATGGGGCTGCCATGGATTGCTCCGTGTGGCCAAGGAGCCACCGCTCCCCTCCCCACCAGCAGCCTGTCCCAACACTGCCCAAACGTGGGGCTGGAAGAGGGGGCAGGTGAAGAGGGGATGGAGGGTGCTCATCAGAGTGGGATGCTCCCGTCAGTGGGATACTCCTGTCAGTGGGATGCTCCTGTCAGTGGGATGCTGTGGTCAGAGGGATGCTCTCAGCTGCAGGATGCTCCGGGCAGTGGGATGCCCTGGGCAGTGGGATGCTGGTGCTGGTGGCAGCAGTATCCCTGAACCCTCCCTGCTCAGTACCTCAGTGCTGACAAGATCTGGGGCTTTCAGGAAAATAAAAGCAGGGTAAAATGGATTTCTCTTTTTTGTTTGTTTTGTTTTGAAGAAAATTGTAAAGAGAACTGTTTGTAGGGTAGGAACCTGTTGGATGCAGAGCATCGCTACCCAAAGACGTCCTTCCCAACCAGCTCTCCCATCCTTCCCAACCAGCTCTCCTGGCTGCCAGCTGAAATCCAGATCTCCAACAGCTCATTTCCCAAGCAGCGACTCAGGCAAAGCCCGGGGAAGCCTGGGGCAGGGCCTGGAGCCTCCCAGGGAATCAAACACTGCTGGACTCCAGTGCTGGCTCTGGGGTGATGTGAGGTCAGGGAGCACCGGTGCCCTCGGGCCCTGTTCCCACATCGCCCGGAGATGCCGAGCTCCGGCTAAAGCTCCTTCGCCCTGTGGGGATCCAGCAGCACCCAGCGGCATCCACGGCACCCAACTGCATCCACAGCATCGCCGCTGAGATCAGGGAGGCCATGGGATCCCCAGGGACCGTGGCTGAGCAGGACGGGGCGGGGGAGGGAACCTCTGGCTGGATAAGGAGCTGAGCTGCTCCACATCCCGGGAGTCCGAGGCTGTGGGATCGGCTGCTGAGCCCCTGGAGCTGTCGGAGGAGGAGCCTCTGGCTGCGCTATCCCTGGCACAGCACTTGCAGCGTGTCTATAAATAGGAGTTTTAAGCACCGCAATTAATCACGGAGCGCTACTGTCCATGGGCTGGGCTGGCTTTAACAGGGGATGCGAGTCCGGCATTCCCTGGATTTACCAATCCAGCCCTCCCGGGACAGACACGACTTTGAGGCTCCTTCCAAGTGGTGCTTTGGGGCTGCAGAGTGAGCTGGGGTTGCTGTGGTTTAACAAGTGACCAGGCACCGGCTGAGGGGCTGCGGGTGGCAGCCAAAGGCACCGTGGTGTCACCGGCACGTGTGACCCTCTTGGGCTGGCGTTGGCAGCAGGGGCAGCACAGATTCCTTGGCACTGGCAGCTGAGGAGCAGGAGGATCGCAAGCAGTGTCAGCCTGTGGAGATCCATCCTCTCCCAGCCTGAAAAGGGTGCATCACCAACTGTGAGCTCCTAGAAACATTGGAATGGCTTTAAACTAAATGAGAAAATATTTAGATGGGATATTAGGAAGGAATTCTTCCCTGTGAGGGTGGGGAGGTGCTGGAACAGACTGACTGGAGAAGCTGCGGCTGCTCCATCTCTGGAAGTGTCCAAGGCGAGGCTGGATGGGGTTTGCAGCAACCTGGGGTAGTGGAAGGTGTCCCTGCCTATGGAAAGGGGTGGGACTGGATAGGATTTAAGGTCCTTCCCAACCCAACCCATCCCGTGTCTCTGTGTGTCCCTGACCCCTGAGCTCCCTGAAAGTCCCAGCCCTTTTTCCGAACCCGGACCCACCACTATCTACCTCTTTTTTCCTTGAAGAAGGAACGGGTGAGTCCTTGCCCCTAATCAAAGTGGGGGCCGTGTCCCCCCTCCACTCAGCCCTTGGGTGCTTTTGGGGGAGCTGAGCGAGCCCCTCCTGGCCGTGCTCAGGAGGGGTCGGGGGGAGCCTCTCCCGCTGGCGGAGCCGTGCTGGGTCTGTCCTGCTGGGAAGTCACTTTTAGCTGCGGGTCCAGGCAGGGCCATATTGGGTTCAGTCTGTCGTGCAAAACACTCCGCAGCGAGCGCAATCTGTGCTCCCCCGCCTGACGAGAAATGCTAATTGTGTGCGAAGGAGCTGCCAAGAGCCCGCAGTATTCCCGGGAAGGGGGGTTATTGGGATTGTTCCCATTGTTCTGGCAGC
Source organism: Eulacestoma nigropectus (assembly GCA_013397775.1). Classification (NCBI taxonomy): domain Eukaryota; kingdom Metazoa; phylum Chordata; class Aves; order Passeriformes; genus Eulacestoma; species Eulacestoma nigropectus. Next base: position 483,915 of record VZTE01000197.1, read on the forward strand.
TGCAGCACAGCCAGCCGGGCTGGGCACGGGAGCAGGGCAGGGGCGAGGGGCTCTCCCTGCCCGGAGCTCGCCCATGGCACGGGACGGGATCGGGGACCGCTGGCCGCTCCCGCCGGGATGGATCCCCCCTGTGCCGTGGGGGAAGGGTGGGCACAGCGTTTCTGCTTGGGCTGGAAGTGTCAGTTTTGCATAAAATATGAAGTGAAAATTCTTCTCCCTTCAGTTACTCCCTCGTCTGCCAGCTCGTGCCGGTGCCTGCATCCCACTGCTTCCCGGCCTGGAGCCAGGGCTTCCCGAGGGCTGGGGACAGCAGGATCTCCAGGGCAGAGGTTCTTGGGCAGGTACAGGGCCCTCACTGTGCCGGGGGACCTGTCCTGGTGCAGATGTTTGGTGTAGGACACGGGATTTGCATCTCCGGGGGTTGGTTCCTGCCAGGGACAGGGAGAGCAGAGGGAAGGTAATGGAGAAACCAGGAGAGGATTTCTGTGCTGAGACCCAAAGCAGCAGCCAAGCCTGAACACCACCAGAATAAGAAACTTCTCCAACTCCCAGTGATCTGAGTAAGCTGGAAAAAACTAAAGAGGGAGAAACGATGGCTCTGGTTTGATTTACAAGCACAGCAAAAGCCCCACATGGTGTGAAAATGTGGTGCTTTGCTGGGCTTTGCAGGAGAAAATCAAGGCCCTGTTTTGCAGAACCACAGAATCCCAGAATCCCAGAGTGGTTTGGATTGGAAACAACCTTAAAGCTCATCCAGCCCCACCCCCTGCTAAGGCCAGGGACACCTCCACCAGCCCAGGTTGCTCCAAGCCCTGTCCAACCTGGCCTTGGACACTCCCAGGGATGGAACATCCACAGCTTCTCCGGACAGTCCGTTCCAGCACCTCCCCACCCTCCCAGTAAATCCTCCTGACTTCTCCCTCGTGGGCTGGGAAACGAGCAGGAGCGCTGATGGATTCTGTGTTTTTCCCTCTCTGTCCTTCCTCACTAATTTGCAGCAAAGGAACCAGATAAAGTTTGATAACTTGGAAGGGGAGAGAGCAAGGGAGAAGCTGCTCCAGCCACCTGCTCCTGATGCTTCCCCCGCTTCCAGCGAGGATAAATGAAGTGTTCTCCATTCCCTGCTCGTCTGCCACCCTCCAGTGAGTCTGTCATGGGCTCATCTGTGTCTAAATTAGCTTTGCACAGCAACGCCGTGTACAATTATTGCTGTCAGCCTTTGATCTGACCAGTTTATCTCGTCAGCTTGTCAGGCTTCATTCTCCAACCTTTCTCTCCTCGGCGCAGCCACCGGAGCTGCCTGGGCTCCCTCGGAAGAGGCTCCGGGCTCACATGGAGCTCCCGAGGGATTTATAAAAGCTTGCAGTCCGATGGTGGAGCCGGAAAAATGGGTTGCAACAAGCCTGGCAAGACGGAACGAAGCAGCAGAATTCCTGCCATTTCCAGGCCGTTCCTCGTTAAGAACCAGGGAATGACATTCACTGGGATTGGCACGTGGCAGGGGACCCACTGCTCGGAGCGTGGTGACATCAGTTCCATGGGATTCTCCTGACAGCCGTGTTTGACATTCCGGCTTCTGCTGCGAAGGCTCATGGAAAAAGCATTTCCATTGTCTGGGACTCTTTGTTCTCTCCTGCACGAGGGCTGCTGGGAAGGGAACCCCAAAGGGATGCAGCTGGGCTGGATTAATCAGGGATTCCAAGGAATGGTCACCCCAGTCCTTTCAGCACCTTGTTCCAGCTCCAGGTGTCCCCCAGCCTTCACCAAGGGGGACTCCAGCGGGAGGGAGGCACCTGAGGCCATGTGAGATGCAGGGTGAAGGACGGGATCCTGGGAGGGTGCCAAGCATCCCAAGGGATGCTCATCCCACAGCCAGGTGCCACAGGGGCTGCTTCCCAACCCTGCAGAGCAACACTGGACACACAGCCCTGTCCAGGCCTGCTGCACCTTCCCAAGGCTTCTATCCCCCCTCCCAATTCCTGCTGCACCTTTCCAAGGCTTCTATCCCTGCTCCCAATTCCTGCTGCACCTTCCCAAGGCTTCTGTCCCCCCTCCCAATTCCTGCTGCGCCTTCCCAAGGCTTCTATCCCCCCTCCCAATTCCTGCTGCGCCTTCCCAAGGCTTCTATCCCCCCTCCCAATTCCTGCTGCACCTTCCCAAGGCTTCTATCTCTCCTCCCCAGTTCCTGCTGCCTGCCCAGAAACCTCTCCTCTCCCTCCTTCTCAGCTTCCCAGGGTTTCGGCAAGGCTGTAAAGATTCCTTTACTCTGGAAAAGCAGAGGGATGGACCTCTCTCCACCCCGGAGGTGTCACTCATCCTCTG
>VZTE01000197.1:489136-532844 GCA_013397775.1 Eulacestoma nigropectus
ATTCTGGTGCTAGTGCTGGTGTTGGTGCTGGTGCTGATTCTGGTGCTAGTGCTGGTGTTGGTGCTGGTGCTGATTCTGGTGCTAGTGCTGGTGTTGGTGCTGGTGCTGATTCTGGTGCTAGTGCTGGTGTTGGTGCTGGTGCTGATTCTGGTGCTAATTCTGGTGCTGGTGTTGGCACTGATGCCAGTGCTGGTGCTGGCTCTGGTGCTTGTGCCAGTGCTGGTGCTCAGCTGGGACAGGCACAAATTGTCTTTTCCCTCTGGCATTTGTGTTTCTAAACCGAGTCTGAAGTAGCTCAAAATCACCCCGTGGGGTCGCTTTCCCGGGATATTTTTCCCGTTGCATCCAGCTGGAGACAGAAAAGGTGGCGTGGAGAACCCGTCCCTTCCCCACGGCCTCGGAGCACCCCCCGGGTGGGGAGGTGGCTGCAGTGCCCGGCCAGGGGTCCCGCAGCTCCCGGGAGTGATAGGCAGCTCCTGCGCCAGAGGCTGCTCTTCCCATCAGGAACTGGACGGAACCTGGATGAGTATTTCCCTGAGCTGGAGAAACAGTGCAAAACGGGGCCCCACATCCAGCACAGTGACCAGGAGCCACCCCTTGGAGCCAGCCCTTCCCATGCCGGCTCTGACCAGGAATTTCTTGGTCGTGCATGGAAAAAAGGCTTTTGCTTGAATGATGTCCCGGGGTTTGCTTTTCCAGGCTTGACTCACTCCCTGGAAGGAAAGTGGGGTCTCTGAAACCTGGGGATGTTCTGCAGGCTTTGGGAAGAAAGAAGTCTGATCCATCCATCCATCCATCCATCCATCCATCCATCCATCCATCCATCTGTCACCTGAGAGCCCAGGTGTCACAAAGCACAGAGAGAGGGACACAGGGAAGCACCTAAGAGATTCCCCATGGATATCCATGTCTGCCAATGCCCTGGAAGCAGCAGCTGGCCGGGAATGACAGGGCAGGAGCTGGGCTTTGCTGCGGGCTCACGGCACCTTGATGTCTGAACCTGCTGGTAATTAGCAGGAATTGGGTTATAATTGCACCAGCGGCGGCAGAGCGGGAGTGGACCTCAGCAGCCGCTAATTCCTGACACAGAAGGACAATCTGGGGGCACCTGGAGCGCAGTTCGGAGCTGCAGCCCTTTCCCAGCCGTGATTAATCCCCAGGAAATGTTCTGTGGTCGGGCCATTACCACTCCGATCTGGGGCTGAAAATGAATCAGAGCCGCGGATGACTGTGGGAAAATTGTCACCAAACTTGGATGGCTTCGCTTTGTTTCACCACAAAACTCTTAACGAAGCATTGAAATGGAGATGGATTCTCTGCCTGGCCCGACATTAACCCTTAGCGGGCCCAGCCAGGCTGGGAAGCACTTCCACACTCCAGCTATTGGCCGGGTAGAAATTCCTTCAACCAAGACGGAGAGACTGAGGGGAGTGTTAGGGATGAGCTGGGCTCTGCCTTGGCTCAGCTCCTGCCTTGCTCTCCCAGCCGGCACAGAACCTGGGAGCGGGTTCCTGCCTTGAGAGGTTTGGGATTCTGGGATCTCCCGAGGTGTCCTCCAGCCCCTCGGAGCAGCTCCCCCTGCTCCAAGCTCCCGGCGTGCGGTGTCCGGGCGGCTGTTTGGGGACCGTCCTCGCCGGGCCGTCAATCAGGGGCTGTAATGAGATTCCTGGCACCGCGAGTGCCTCTCACAAAGTCCTTCTGCAGCCACTCGCCAGCCCCAGCCACAAGGGCCTCCCCCCGCCGCCACTCGGGGCTCAAAGGGAGCTTTGTGAGGCACCACAGGCAGAGCTTTCTTGCCCGGGACAGGCGGCAGCCGGCAGCCTGCAGGCACAGCCCGATCCATGGAGCCTCGGGAGCGCGGGGAGGGAGGAGGAGGAGAGGGGAAGGGATGCGGAGGAGAGACGGGACACGAGGGATGGGGACACCCATGGGCTGTGGTGCGACGGAGGACTTGGGATGGGGAGAGATGGTGTAATGACACAGGGGGCTGCCGGAGGGAACGGCTTCCCACTGCCAGAGGGCAGGGTTAGGTGGGATTTTGGGAAGGAATTCTGCCCTTTGAGGGTGGGGAGGCCCTGGCACAGGGTGCCCAGAGAAGCTGTGGCTGCCCCTGGATCCCTGGAAGTGTCCAAGGCCAGGCTGGACGAGGCTTGGAGCACCTTGGGCTAGTGGAAGGTGTCTCTGCCCATGGCAGGGGTGGAATGAGCTGAGCTTTAAGGTCCTTTCCATCCCAAACCATCGTGGGATCCCGTGACGATGGGACAGGAACTGGATCACTCAACACTGGGCACATGACAGGAGGATGCTGGGATCTGTATGGAGCTCATCCAACCTCGCTGAGCGCCCCCCACGCGGGCTGAGCTTGGAGCCATGGAAATAAATCTGTCCGTGCTTTAGATCCGGGCGTGTTTGGCCCCTCAGCTCGGGAAGGAGCAGTGCCAGGCAAGGCTGCACACCCAGGACTGGGGAGAAATGTCAGGGATGGCAGGATCAGTGGGAACCCAGACTCTTGGAGCTGGTAAAGAGCTCAGGGAACCCAGTGCACTGAGGGAATCCAATTCTCTAATGGGTTTTTCATACATTTGTGGATATAAGAAAACGTTTGAGGTAGAAAGAGGCAGAAATGTGCGTGCATGGCCTCAGCTCTGAAATTCCATCTCCAAGCCAAGGTGTACATAGACATATTTTGAAGTGTTTTCATTTAAAAGAATAAAAAAGAGCTCTGGAAAAGGAGCAAATTCTTTGGCTAATAGGATCCACAGGGAAACTGCAAGAACTTAATAGCTCTGCAGGAAAATCTGTACAGCACCTTCCCAGAGAGGATCGTGGAGGACACAGGGGAGAGGATGGGAGAGGTGGAGGTGAAGGAGAGGGATGAGGTCTCAGAAACTGTTGGGGCCTGAATATCATGGAATGACCTGGGTTGGAAGGGACCTTAAAGCCCATCCAGTGCCACCCCTGCCATGGGCAGGGACACCTTCCACTATCCCAGGCTGCTCCAAGCCCCATCCAGCCTGGCCATGGACACTGCCAGGGATGGGGCAGCCACAGCTTCCCTGGGTGACCTGTGCCAGGGGGTGTCACAGGGTCCCCGGAAAGGCTGCAGGCTGTGGCTCTGTCACCCTGTCCGGAGCACAGCAGAGGTCCAGGAGCCCTGGGAGGTTTCTGGCACCATCAATCCTGCTTCCTTAGGGAGACGTGGAATTTGCCTTGTGGAATTTGCCTCTGTGCCATCTTGGCTAATGGGTTACAAACCCTCCTGGCCCATGGCAGAGCCCAGCCAGGGGAGCAGGAGGGGAAGAGGAGAAATAAAATGAAGTGGTTTGGATTTTTCAGGGAAGCAGAGATTGCTGTGAGTGGGAACAGGGCTGGAATGCTTTAGTAACTCAATCCAGTGCCAGGCCTTCTGCACGTGGGAAAAAGAGCCGGGAGTTTTGGAGACCTAAAGCCATCTCCTGCCTCAGCTCCTGGCACAGCAAAAGCTGGTAAAGGCTTCCCAGAGCTCTGTGCTGCCTGACTTATGTTTGTGGTACCTCCCTTGCACTCTGTGGTTTACATGGGTTGCAATGCGCTGGGTTCGAGGTGTGATCCCACTGCTGGCTGTGCTCCCCCTCTGGAGTCTCCTCTCTCTCTGCACACTCCTTTATATTTATGGACTGTGGGATCCTCACACTTGTGGTTTCTGTACCACACACTCGGCTCAGTGAAATGTTATTTAAAATGTGCAGAGCAGCTCGGGGTGTGCTGACAGTACCCCAGGATTGGAGAGGAAGCGCTTCTCCATGGCAAGAGTGGGTCCTAAAGGAGAGGGAAGAGGTGAGAGAAGAGGTGAGGGAAGAGGAGAGAGGAGAGAGAAGAGGTGAGGAAAGAGGTGAGAGAAAAGGTGAGGGAAGAGGAGAGGGAAAAGACAAGGGAAGAGGAAAGAGAAAAGGTAAAGGAAGAGGAGAGGGAAGAGGAGAGGGCCTGGCTTGCCACTTGCCACCCTGCACCTGAGCTTCACCTCATCCACATCTCTCTGGAAAGAGGCCGTGCCTGTCCCAGAGCACCTCCACTGAAGATCCCAGCTGGGAATGACAGCCCACATCACCACTGTGATTCCATGATCCCAGGATTCCAGGGCAGAGGCGGCAGCTGCGAGCTCTGGGGCGGGATGCCCCGTGGAGCTGCGCTGGGATACAGAACCACCCCTTCCATCTCTCCTTTATCCCAGCTAGGTTGTCACTGCTCTGTTTATTTGATCATTTCTGATGAGGGAAGAAGGGGGGGTCCCATTTTCAGCAGCCCATGACAGCATAATTAGGGAAATATAAATGAAAGAAAAACACACTCTAGAAATCCAGGGGCTTTCACATATTTTCCCTGTTATTCCATCGCCCTGGAAAAATAAAAGCTACTCAGCAGGAACATTTATTAGCAATTAGGATCTCGGGCACTGGGGACCTCCAGGGACAATCGGCGTAATTAAAGCTTCCCACAGCCTCCTGTGCCACCCCTTGCTCCCTGTCCTGCCTCCAAGGGACCGGACACTGTGGATTTGTGGGAGCTGAGGCACCAACAGCATCCGACGGGTCAGCGAGGCCAAAACCTCCGGATCATCCTCACCCTTTCCAGGTCGCTCCATCAACAAATGAACAACATTCCCTCAGGGAAAAGAAAATAATAAAGAGGATCATGTGAAAAAGAGCAATAAAATCTTGCAGAAGAACAAAACAGCTCCACTTTCTGCCTCTTCTCCGTTCCCTGCCCATCCCGACACTCGGAGCAGCTCCCTTGGAATGGAAGCTTTGCACTTACACAGGAGACAGAACCTCTGAGCTGAGTTTAATCTCAAGCGCCAGACTTGGGCTTATGTTAGTGTGAGGTTCAGGACTGGCTTTGCCATGGGGATGGGAGCATTCCCAGGAGGCTGAGGGGCTGGAGCAGGCAGGGTTTGCCAGGAGGGAATCAAGGCTCAATTCCCACGGAGCTGTGAGGAGCAGGAACCTCCCTCACTGCCTCACCTGCCCAAAGAATAAGGGAAATACAGGGATAATTCAGGAAATGAAGGAAACGGACAGGCCTAATATCCACTGCCTTCTCAGGCAGGAAGATTCCCGTTTTCTCTGGGATTTCTGGTCTTGCTGCCATTCTCCCAAACCCACATGGATCCAGAAAGCTCCCAGAGTTTGGATTTTGGTTTCACCAGGATGCCTCTGCTTTACACCAGTGCTGCAAAGAGCTTTCAAAAAGGAACTCTCATAGTGACTTTATTTCATTCCAATATTGTCACAAAACCCACTTGGAGCGAGGAACTTACAAACAGGGAATGCTGACGCTCATTCCATGACCAGCTTGGAATTTTCCTGCTGTGCTGATTCATTGGGCTATTTTTATCTTCATTTTTTCCCCCTTTTGTAAAGGTTTTATTTTGGATAAAATGCTGTTTTCCAGGAGGCAAAAATTTCATTGGGATTTTTTAATCTCTCGTAGCCAGGCTGATCCCAATGCCTGAATGCCAGGGTTCTATTTGAGAATTCCATGGCATCACAGCAGCAGTTTCCCTTTTCCTCCTGCTCTTTTCCATCCCAACACAACTCATTCCTGGAATTCAAGGAGTTCTGAACCGGATTCAAAGTGCTGCCAATCTGCATCCAAGTAGGTGGCAACGGGGAGTTCTTCCCATTGCAAAACTCTCCACATTAAATTCCCGAAGGATTTGGGACCTGAGCTGTGCAAACCCAGGGACCAAGGGGAATGTGATTTGACTGTCCCCAGTTTAAGCCCAGAATCCCATGGCAGAGGTGGCCTCTGCAGCCAGAAATCTCTCACTTTAAGCACAAACTTCCAGATCTTTTCAATTTTCCCTAAAGGGAAGAAGGATTCCACTGATGACTCCAATATCCCATTTCGGAACATGCATTTCTCATTCACCTCCAGTAACCAGGTCATGATCCCAGCAGGGATCCAATGGCCCTCAGGAACAAAATGCCTCCCCCCAGGGTGGGTTTTGTCACCAATTCAGGATGATTATTTCTAGAGAGAGAAAAATCGGATTAAAAGTCTTTCCTTGGCCACCAGGATGAACTCCCTAGCACAGCAGGAAGGGGGGAATTGGGATCACACTGCTCCTGGAAGCCTCTCCAGCAGTGATTCCCTGGAAGAAGGGAAAAATCAGGCAGGACATTGTGCCCAGTCATAGCCAGAGGCTCTTCCTGAGTGGCTGCAGCTCCTCCAGCAGCAGGTTTGAGTCATTCCCGAGTGTTCCTGAGTGTTCCCGAGTGTTCCTGAGTGTTCCCGAGTGTTCCTTGGGCCGCATCTGCAGCACGGAGCAGGCCCGTTGGGTTCATCACAGGAAATCATTGCTCTCCCAGGAAATCACTGCCCTCCCTTTGGGAAGTGCTGTGCAGTGCCCTTGAGCCCTCACTGACGTTCCACGGGCCGAAGGCGATGCCAATCCCAGCGCGGAGCCTCGGGATGGAAGGCAGGAATCCCGGCATTCCGGGGGGGGATTTGGGTAAGGCAGCCCCGAGCCCCTGCCCTAATGGGTTGTTAATCCATACCCAGTGCATCCCATTTGCCAGCTGATTCCCAGGGGGCCCGGCGTGCCTCCATCCCACAGACATTTGCTGGCAGCCCGTGGTTTCCCGGGATCCCCTGGGAGCAGAGCAGGGACTGTAATAATCCCCCCACCATCCCCCCCCGGCCCCAGAGCCGCTGGCAGCCGGAGTGATCCGCACATTACGGGATTTATATGAAGTGCTGCTGAACAAGAAAGATTTGAGGGGGTTTAGCAGCTCCCTGGGACAGGGATGAGCTCAGAGCTTTGGCTCGTGCTCCAAGCGGGGCCAGGGCTTTAAAGTCACACAACAAGAGAGGCCTGAGGAGAGCGAAGATGCCTCCTCCTGTCCCCGGGATGTCCCCATGGCACAGCCAGGACCTGCAGCAGGGCTGGGACCTCACAAGGCCATCCAATATTCCAGAAGTGTCCTCAGAGCTTTGGCTGATGCTCTGAGCTGCGCTGGGGTTTAAAGTCGCACACCAGAAGAGGCCTGAGGAGAGCGAAGGTGCCTCCTCCTGTCCCCCGGGATGTCCCCATGGCACAGCCAGCGCTCCTGAGGCACTGCCAGGACCCTGATGATCCTGAGGATTGCACGAGGCTGTCCAGTGTTCCAGCAGTGTCCTCGGGTGACAAAGCTGGTGACAAATGATGCAAACTCAAGTGATGCTTTTCCCAGGGGACGGGGACAGAGAGAAACTTGTGTGTTCTCATGCAGTGCTGGGATAAACAAAGGCCTCCTGAGCAGGAAAGAGGGTTTATTCAAACATCAGCCTTGTACCCGCTCGTGTCCTGCTGCTGCAGCTGCTTCCCTGCCCTCCCAGAACAGGGCTGGATCAGCTGGATTTTCCCCTCTTGCTGCAGTCTGACCTGGAGCTCAGCTCGGGGCAGCTCGAAAACCAACCCAGCCCCACCTAGAAAGGGAGCAGAAGCACCCACAGAACCCTAAGCCAGCGATCAAGTCTCACCAGGAGGCCGGAATCACATCCATCAGGAGTGAGGAGCTGTGGGATTAACCCTCTTGGTGGCTCCTCACTCCCTTCAGACAGAAAAGCTTTTAATAGGTCAGCAGATAAAGAAGCAGCAGTGCAAACATTCCTTATCTGCCCTGCCATGCCTGGGCTCTGGAATACAACTGATCCCTGCCATGTGCAGCCCCACTCCAGCGAGTTTATCTTCATTGGAGGCACAGTCATCCAGCGAGATTGGGATGTAATTACCTCCTGCAAACCCAACTGCAAATCTTCCCAGCCAGTCATTAGCTCTGAGACAGGCAGACAGGCAATTACAGATGAATAAATGACTGAGAAATGACTCCAGGAGCCTCTCAGCCCTGCTTCCACCTCCAGCTCACAATCCGAGGCGTAGCTCTAAGCTGTCTATCAGGCCCACCTGCGCCTGGCACGAGCCTTTCCTGATCCCACTCCACTCCTCCTGGCCTTCCCAAGGGTCCCCCGGGTTACCCCACACCTCCCTCCCCAGGATCCTGGCAAGGGCAAAGCCCCCAGCTGCCTTTCCATAGTCTGGGATGGACCTGGATAACCTTGATGAGGCCCAGCCCAAGGCTCCAACACCTCCTGAGTGTTTCACTCCTGGCTGAACTCCTCCTTCCCCTTTTCCCTTCCTCTCTTCTCTCCACAGGTTTTTAAGCCTCGGTTCTGAACGTGTGAAGTCTCCCAAACAGGCGGGCCATAAAAAGCTGGAGAGCTCCTCGCAGGGAGGCAGCAGCACCACAGGCTCATGGTTGGAGCAGGCAGCAAGCCAGGACACTCGGGACCAGGGCCTGGCTCCAGCAGAAGCTTCCTCAGTGGCCCTGGACAAGTGGCAGAGTGGTGTCCCACAGGAGCTGTGTTGTCTTCACAGCGTTCCTGAAGGTCCCAGCACCCAGAGGGGACAGAAAGTCCCCCAGAGATTTAGGAACAGCTCTCCCTCCACTGGGGTCACCCACCTTCCTCTTCCTCGCTCCCCTGGGAGCCTGCAACAGCCGGGCAATTTCCAAGCCTTTCCCAAGGAGGCCGGGTGAGCTGTGCTGGATGCGTTTCCCAGCTCTGCTCTTTCTGAAGCTCTTTTAAACAGGCGAATGGAACACTCCCCCCACAGACCCCCCTGAAAGCTTTTCATTAATTCCTCTCCAGCGGTGCCAGCATTCCCAGTTACCTGCTGGAGCGTACTGGGACTGTCAGCACCGCATCCGCCCGGAGGCTGCATCCCCGCGCCTGCATTCCTGCTCCCCCCTCCTCTATCCCACCAGCCAGTGGATATTTTATCGTGTGTGATTATTTACTTAACGAAACCCAGGTATTTGCAGCCCGGAGGGCTTTCCCCACCGGGAGGCTGGAATAACAGCGCGGAACAGCATCAGGCTTTGGGAATAATGACAGCATCCTTTGCACGGGGAGATGGCGGTGCTGGCAGGAGGAGGAGCAGCTCAAGAGGTTGTTTGATTGTTTCCTGGTTGTGAAAAAAGTCAGCTGGTTCCAGGGCGAGCAGAGGAGGAGGGAGATGCAGGGAAGGGGGTGGTGACCTGCTGGCGATGGGAGATGGGAGCGACACTTCTGGCACAGCTCTGGCCAGATGGAAGCCTGGATTCCTGGCGAGCCGGGGCTGTGGGTGGCCAGGTCTCCCTCATCTCCCACGGGAGGTGTTTCCTGGATGCAGAGCCTCCTCCGAGCCCAAACAGCTCTAACTCTCCTTTGTCTCCTGCAGAAGCCTCATCGTGCTTGGGATGCTCAAGGGAAGGTGCCTCGCCCCACGTTCTCCTTCTCTGTGATCCCACACCTCCAACAAGGCAAATTCACCTGGCTCTGGGGCCCCAGCCAGGGCTGGAGCTCAGGGAACCTCACAGTTTCGGGGGGGACCTCAGTGCTCTCCACAAGCACCTGGACAGGATTGCAGCAAGGTGGGGGTCGGTTGCTTCTGCCGTGTCCCAAGTGAGAAAGGAAAACGGCCTCAAGCTGCACAGGGGAGATCCAGATTGGGTATCAGGAAAAATGTTTTCGCTGGAAGAGTGGTCAGGCCCTGGAATAAGTTGCCCGGGGAGGTGGTGGAGTCACTGTCTCTGGAAGTGACAAAGAGGTGTCTGGATGTGGCCCTTGGGGGCAGGGTTTGGGGGGGATGGTTGTGGGGCTGGGTTGGTGGTTGGACCTGATGATCCTGAGGATCTCTTCCAGCTTTGATGATTCTGGGATTCTGGAGGATGCCAGGCAGCCAGGACCCTTCCTGTGCTCCCAAGAGTCCCTTCCCAGCCTGGCAGTGCCTGTGACTGTCACAGGCCTCCTGCACCACAGGGAGATCACAACCAGATTTGGGGACACGTGTCCCAGTTGATGCCAGGCCCGAGGAACCCCTGTGAAACTTGTCTCCAAGCAGGGAGCAGCTCTCCCAGCTCCCATCCCAGATCCCAGGGAGCTGAGCCCTCAAGCCACTGGTATCTGACCCTGTGGGATGCTGGGGAGGCTGATGAGCAGAATTAGGGCGTTTCAAGAATGGTTTGAGTTGCTTTTCTTTTTCTGGACCACACAGACCCTCCCTGAGGCATCATCCCTAGAAAAGTCAGAGCACTGTGGGATTTATGGGATGAGGGAAGAGCTGGAATTCAGTTTTCTGTCCTTGGGTTCCTGCTCAGGAGCTCCAGCGTGGCCCTGTCCCCATCCCAGGAGGGACAGGAGGGGGACAAGGGACTGTCCCAGGCACACGGGGTGTGGCTGGGGGGTGTCACCCCTCCAGCAGGTCTGGGGGTTCTCTGTGCCCCTGGGAGGCCGCTGCTGTGGCCCCCCCTCAGGGCTGGGTGAGGTGGCACAAGAGTGGCAGAGCTCAGCCCAGGGTGTTCCTGAGCAGGAATATCCCTGAGGATTTGGCAGGGAATGACTGGACCCGTGGTGAGGTGCTGCACCATCTCACAGCATCCTGAAAGGGTGATAAAACCCCCCTGGGGACACAAAACAAGTCCTGGTTTCCTGACCAGGAAAGGGAATTGGGAGCTGGAAACACTTAGCCCTGTCAGTGCCCCGGGATGAGCAGCAGGGAGCTCTGCCAGAGCCCCTGCCCTGGGCTGGGTTTGGCACCGGCAAAGGAGGTCCTGCAGCTTTGTCCTGCCCAGCCCAGGCACTGGTGGCCCACAGGGCTCCCGGGAATGCAGGAGCTCTGCCAGGATCTAGCCAGGCCTCTGGGCTTGGCATGGGAGGAACAAGGGAGAGCAGTAAGTGGGAGGACGAGGGTTTAGATCATGGAAAAGCTCACCGTAGAACCAGAGAAAAATCTGTGAGAGAGAAGTTCAACTTCACAGGGAGACAGTCAGGCTTTGGGAACCAGGGGGCTGTGGGGAAGGGTCTGTCCACCTACAGGGAAAACTGGATGAGAATTTGGGGCTCAGTCTGGTTTTCCTCAGCCTGAAGGGGCAGTGATAGGAGAACATGGAGCAGGTGCAGTACAGGCACTGACTGTCCCTGTACTGCTGCCCTGAGCCTCCCCCACTGCTCCTCATCCCTGTCCTTCCCCTCTCCATCACTCCACCACACCTCTGTGCTTCCCTCTCCACCTGAGCTCAGGGAAGTGCCAATGATCCCCTGGGAAGTCTCTCCATTGCCACCAGGCGCTGGTGGCATCACATCCCAGCCAGGCACACACAGCCCCTTTCAGGCCACTCAGCTGTGAGCTGGGACACGGAACTCTCTGGTGAGCGGCTCATCCTCCTGACCTGGCCCAGGAAACCAGCTGGGATCCTGCTGCCTGAGCAGGAGGCGATGGAGACATCTGTTCCCTGGAGCTTGGCACAGGGAGGATGGATTTCAGCTCCCTGCTGACTGACAGCTGCCGGCTGGGCTGCTGGAGGGCTGGGGCTGCTTCCCTAGGGAGCCTCCCTCCTTCTCCCAGCCCTTAGCGCTGCATCCCTGCCCTTTCCCTTCGCTGCACTCCTTCCTTCCAGCACGCTCCCGGTGCAGCACCTGGAACGTGGCTGCTGTACCCTTGGGCAAGGCAGGAATATGGAAATGTCAGTGTTATTTGCAAGGCAATGATGTTTGGAGCCGCTGAGGTCACTCCGCATTAACCTGATGATGACACTGTTTAATCTTCCCAAGAGGTTGGAATCAAAGGGAAAACACAGAGAGCTCATTCCCAGGAGTGTGTCCTGCACTGGGGTTTACAATCGGAGGAATGCGGGCTGTGTTTGGACTTGGCTGGGTTAGGAAAAGCCTTTGCAGAGGTTTGTTTATTCAGAGGTTAATGCAGCAACTGGGAGGGAGCTTCCAGCCAGGGCAGGGGACAGCAGCTCCCGTGCTGGCCCTGCTGCCTTACCTGGCACAGCGCTGGTTCAGGTGAGCACCTGGTGAGGGCTTTGTTCTGGTTGCTGGAACATCTCCCCCTGAATAAACAGCTGGAAGAGCCCGGAGTGTTCTCCTGTATCGCTCTCTATGTTCCCTCCTGAAAAATCCAGATGTGATCCTCGTCCTTTAAAGTCACCCTCGTCCTTTAAAGTCGCCCTTGCCATGGTCCTCACCGGGGGAGTGAAGCTGAGGTGGTTTCGGGGCTGTTCACTCCACACTTCCTCCTCTGGGATCCCCCTATGCTGGCTCTCATCTTTCTGAAATGGCAATTTTTGTTTGGCTCTGTCAGGATATGTTTGGAATTCTTTTTCCAGTTCCACATCTTTACTGTGTTCTCTAGACCCAGGCTCAAGCACAAGAGGCTTTGACCAGCTCAGAGTTATCCAGAAAGCTTTGAAGGCATTTGAAGGCATCCCTTAGGCTCCTCAAGAAATGGCTCAGGCAATTTTTAGGACTTTGTTGCTAATTGTTTCTTAGCAGGACAATTTCTCAGTGATGCTGTCACTGACAGTGGGCACAGGGGGGACAGGTCCTAGAGCCAAGTCACAAAGTCACTGTAGAAACAGCTGTCGTGGATTTAGATGTTTCCATCCACTGCTGAGCTGGGATTACAGCTGGGAATTCTCTCCACCAGCTTCAGGGCAACGTTAGCAAGGTCTGTGTATGGGTTAGCAAGGAGCATTGACAGCGCATAATCACGGATTCCCAGAATGGTTTGGGCTTGAAGAGACCTTAAATCTCATCCAGTCCCACCCCCTGCCATGGGCAGGGACACCTTCCACCACCCAGCCTTGCTCCAAGCCCCATCAACCTGGCCTTGGACCTTTCCAGGAATGGGGAGTCCACAACTTGTCCTTGAAGGAAGATGAAAACCAAACATGGGACACATCCAGTTCCATGCCCAGAGCTGGGAAGATTCAAGCTGCAGTCACAGTCTTGTTCCAGAGGCCAAGGCCCCTCCTCTCCATTCCCAGGCTACCAATTCCTGCTGTCCTTGCACTCTTCCCTCAGAAGCTGTCGAGGCATACAACTCCTGTCCGGGAGTATTTTACAGGGGGGCACCAAGTCCTCCCGTATCTGACCTGAACAACCACGGCCACGGCAGGAGGCAAATTGTCTTTCCTCTGTCCCTTTCCATGGAATGTGGCAAATAAAAGCTCAGGAGTTACTGTAGAGGCAAGAAAATCCTTCAGCATGACTCTGTGCCTGCAAATTCACGCTCAGTTCCCCATCTCCTGAAGGAATCTGTGCCAAGAGCAATCGGATGTGGGGCGTGACCTTTGCCAGCGCTTCTGTCGCCCTTTGTTGGTCCCCTCCATAAGCTCCTGCCTGGTCTTTAATTCACAAAGAGAAAGGATCTGATCCCATCCTTCATAAACACCAGGAGGATTCCACTCGCCGATGTGATTCCAAGGGAGCCCGAGCAGGGAGAGGGACTCTGCGAGACAAAGCTCTTGGTTAAACAACATCGATGGCTCAAATATTTGCCAACACTTGCGAACACAAATATTTACTCCGGCAGCAGGAGCTGAGGCAGATTTTTCCTTCCAGATGTATTAAATGTTTCCTTGAGTGTGCAGAACTGGGAAAGGGCTCTTCCATCACTCGCCGGCTCATTTTCCAGGCCACTGGATGCGCTCACTTATTTGGCAAATCTTGCTGTTAACGTGTTTTTCTCAGCTGATTTTCTGGACTTTCCTGCTTTTCCTGACAATCCTGGGCAGGGAGGGGGAACAAATGTATTTTTTTAACTCCAGCAACCCAACCATTGTCACCCATTGCCAACTCTTACTGCCAAAGGGGATGAGTTGGGGTCCTCCATGTCCCTTGTGACCTGCTCGATGTCCTTGTGGGAAGGGAGGGTGTTGGGCAGGGTCAAACATCCAAGGAAGCGCAGGACTTTGTAAAGACACCAAGGCTGATGCGTGCTGGGTGCAGCCCATTCCTTGGCATATTCCAGAGGCTGGAGTGACACCTGGGGGGTAAGTGCTGCCACCTAAACCACCCCATTTGCTGACGAATGCTGAGCCTGGATAAATTACAATCTTTTGGCGCTGCCTTCCCAGGCGGAGAAGGACCAGCAGTGCTCCTGCTGCCCCTGCCATTGCTCAGTGGTCCTGGGAATGCCTCCGATGCTGGGATGCTGCAGGAGAGAGCTCTGATCTTGCTCAGACATCCACACTCCCTTTATATCCCAGGATATTGTGCTTACAGTAAATGGGAGGTTTGTTCCCAGCCCCAAACACTGGTGAGGACAAAGGGGAAGCAGCAGTTCCCTCCCAGGGGATTGCGATGGATTCAGCAGCAGTAAGAAAACTTCAGATCCAAGGGGATGAAGGGAGGCACTGGACAGCCAAGCTTCAGTCCAGGAGCAGGGATTTGCATTTCAGGGATGTGTTGCAGGTCCCTTGGAACAGAAACCAAACATCAGTTTAAGGCCTGGTGTGGTACAATTCCATGGATAATTATGAAGGGGGAATATTTTGAATGAATAAAACTCCGAATCCCTTTCCAAGCTCTTTGGCTCCTATAAAGTGAAGAAAAGCTCACACATGGTTTTGGTGTGGGTAATAGGGGGCAGATGAGGTTGGCCTTCCTCTGCCAAGGCAAAGTGAATCCAAATGGAGCCTCCAGGGATGAAGTTGTTCATCCCACTGGTTGGTATCCTGCCTCTGGAATCAATGGACCCAGAAATTCTCTGAAAAAGGGTACTTCAACACACAGGCAGTGGGAAAAATCCTGTGTGAAATTGGGTGGAAAAGTGGGAGACATTGGACAGGAGCTTTGTTTTCTGCAGGTCTCTCACACTGTGCCAGCAAAAGCTCCGGTGGGCAGACTGGGAAGGGGCTGCAGGGTGCCAGGAGACACAGAAACATTCCAGGGACACAGCCAAGCCAGAAAATGGGAAAGGGCTGCTTTGGCCCAGGGAAAGGTGAACAGAACTTCGTGCATGCTGAGGATCAGATGTGGGGAGGGTGTGGTGAGGGACAGGAATGCGGGGCTGGGGACAGCTGGGAGAAGCTTCCCTGACATCTTCCCACTCCTTGGCTGGCTCCGTCTGGCACTCCCAGCCCTCCGCTTAACAGCATAATCCATCTTGGCACCCGGATTCACACCCCCGGCTCTGCAGGGGAAAGCACAGCCCTGACCTGCACTTCCAGCAGGGATCATCCCAGGATTCCTGTGCCTCACAGGGTGACAGGAGCAGGGTACTCCCTCCTGTCCTGCCTTTCCACACCCTGCAATTAATTAACCCTTGCTGTGCCTGACTGAGGACCGGGAGAGAAATAAAGCAGGGAACAGATGATCCCGGGGTAAATCACTGGGACAACTCTCTGGTTCACTGCCTGGGAAAGGCAAGGGAGGAACGGACACACGGCGCTGGCCTTCGGACTGTGACGCTCTCTGGGACCACACCAGCAGGGTTCGTGGGGTCATAGAGCCATGGAATCTCCTGAGCTGCAAGGACCCACCAGGATCAGCAGTCCAACTCTTGGCCCTGCACAGACACCCTGACAATCCCACCCTGTGCATCCCTGTGAGCACTGTCCAAGTGCTTCTGGAGCTCTGGCAGCCTTGGGGCTGTGCCCATTCCCTGGGCAGCCGGTTCAGTGCCCGACACCCTCTGGGTGAAGACCCTTTTCCTAAAACCCAACCTAAACCTGCTCTGACACAGCTTCCAGGCATTCCCTTGTGTCTGCCCTGTGGTACTTCAGGAGCAGCTTCCCTTGGTCCCGGCCACGGTGAGTGTTCTTGGGGTGTGGATGATCCTCCTCCCGCTCCGTGGACAAACCCGGGCTGTGTTTCCTGGAGAGCGGCCCCTCTCCAACCCCGGGGAGGAAATGAGGGTCTCTGGACTCTGTTCCTTCCTCACTTGGCAACAAAAAATGGAGATGTTGGGAGGAAACAATCCAGAGAAATGTTTCACATCAGTGAGACACACTCCAAAGTATTTTTGGCAACATGGTGTGGGAATTTGGCTTGGAGAGTTGCTCGGAAGCTCGAGACTCCCATAGATACAGCAAAAAGTGGCACTTCCATCTCTCGTGTCTGAAGATTTTTGGGTCCTAAAATGAAGGAATCATGAGGGGCTGATAGTGGAACTAATGGTGGTCTGAGGGATTTTCTTTAGGGAAAAATCCTCCTGAGCCCCTAACAATGGTGAACACTGGGAGCCGTGGATGTTGTCCATGGGTTTGTTGGCATAGCAGCAGTTTTCCTGCGCTTCCTGGAAAGCCGTGGCTGTTTCACACCCAGAAGGGCTCCAGCAATCCATGTGCTATCCCAGTTTGTTGAAGTGTCTGAGGAGACGGCTCTCGCTGTGCCTGGTGCTGCCTTTGGAGCACCGGGAGCAGCAGCTTCCAGCATCCTCTGGGGACTGGGATTCCAAAGGAAGACAACAGCCAAGAGGAGCCAAGCTCAGGCCTTGCAGCACAACTTCAGGGCCCATAAATGAACATCTCTATTGTTTGCTCCTGGATTTTGGAACTCAAGTGTGTGGATGCTGCTCCTTTCCTGACCCGGAGCAGTGATAAAGAAAGGATTATTCCCGCCAAAAACATCAGGCCTTGTGGGTCTTATTTAATGTAGGAAAAGGGAATAAACCCAACATCCAGTTCCCTGTCTTTAGTTCAAGATACACCTTCAGCTCTGAAAACTTGGGAATCTCTGGCAGGAGTCCTTTTTTCTTGCTAGAAAAACAAACAAGAAATGCTGTTTGCTGGCCAAAAAACCCGAGCTGTTCATTTCTTCCCTCTCTTTGTTTTCTCCTCTTTCTTTTTTTCATTCTGGGGCTGGTTTGGAGCAGCTCAGTGAGGAGGACACGCTGGATAAACATGGCACCAGCGGGGCGTTTGGAATGCTCCTCGCTCCGGACCTGCTCCCTATGGAGAGGAGGAGGCTGGAGGGGTGGAGGAATCCGGGTCATGGAGCAGAGGGCAGCGAGAAGACAGCTCCTCTGTTCTGGCGTGTCCAAAGCTTCCCAGCTGAGGAGAGCAACTGGGGTGTGCTGGGCCTTTTATTTCGTGTTCCCAACTTCCCCTTTCATCCCATGTGTCAAACAGCTTGGAAGCTTTGATTCTGGAGGCCAAGGAATTTGAACTGCAGGCCCAAATCCCTCAAGCATCTTTTGGGATATAAAATCCTGAAGGAAAGTTCAGGGATGCCTTGAGCTGGCGCCCTGGGGGTGCAAGTCAGGAGAGCCTGGGGGGTGGGATGGTCCTCAGCGTCCTCAGCCATTCCTGGGTGGATAAGTTAAGGAGTGGGAAGTCTTCCCTGGGAATGCAGGCATCATTTCAGTCTGAACTCACACAGAGGGCTTGGATTCTGGAAGGTGCTTGGCCACAGAGGGAAAAGCTTCCTAGGAAGGGAAGAGAATCCAACAGGAATACCTGTGGACGGCCCTGCTGTGGGGATTGGGGTGGGATCATGCCAGAGGGTGAGGCAGCCCCTGGAGTTTGGCTTGGGAGCTGTGTCTGCCTACCCAGGACCCTCTGCCCAGCCACACTCTGCCTCCAGTAAATCCACACCCAGAGCTACGGGAGCCCCAGTAACATCCTACTGGGAGCTTCTCATAGAATCCCACAGTCCCAGACGGGTTTGGGCTGGGTGGGACCTTAAAGCCCCTCTCATTCCAGCCCCTCCTCATGGATGGAGACACCCCACACGAGCAGGGTGTCTTGTCAGTGCAGAAACGGGATATCCCATCTCCGAGCAAGGATGTCCTTCTCTAACAGGGAAACTGAGGCACGGGGAAGGTGGGGTTTGTCAGGAGCAGCCATCCTGCTTCCCAGCCATTCCACCTTTGCTCCGGGAGTTTGGCCAGTCTGGGAGAAACTTGGCCTGGCAATGGGCAGTGAATGCACTACTGAGGATTTCAGACATTCCCATTTCTGGTGAGATGGAAGAGCACCGAGGATCAGCCCTCTCCAGGGATGGATGCAGCATTCCAGGTTCCTGCTGCTGGCCGGGATGGAGTGGGAATGCTGGGAAATGCAGTCTCCATGGCCATGGCTCAGCACTGCAGAGCACCAACTCTATCCAACCTTTAGATCCCGCCTCGGTTCCCAGTACACGGCTTCTGCCAGGGAATTATGGTCCCAGTGCGAGCCCACTGAATCCAGGGGAGCCTTTGTGCTGATGTCAACGAGCTGGAGCTGCTCCCGTGCCCCGCTGCAGGGAATGAGCAGCAACCCTCCCCTGTCTGCTGGAGGGGCTGGGCTGCATCAGCCCCCTCAGTAACCACAGCTCAGCTGGGCCTTTACTGCCACACTCACGACTGGAAGTGTTTAAAAGGAGGGAGGGGAGAGCTTCAGCTGTGCCCTCTCTGCCCAAGGATGGCACCTTGTCCCAGCCTGATCCCAGGGAGGTCCGAGCACTGCCTGGAGCAGAGCTGAGCTGCCCCTCTTCAGAAGCCCTTCTCTTTTCCCCAGGGATCCACGGTGGTGGTACATCCAGGGAGAACTGGGTTAAAGCCCCCAGTCCTTTCCCCCCTGGAGCAGAAGGCACTGATGGGACCCAGAGAGGGCTGTGGGATGCACTTCATGGAATCACGGAATTCCTGAGCTGGAAGGATCATCCAGCCCAGCTCCTGCACAGACACCCCAGCGATCCCACCCTGTGCCTGGGAGCGGTGTCCAAGCGCTCCTGGAGCTCTGGCAGCCTTGGGGCCGTGCCCATTCCCTGGGGAGCCTGGTCAGTGCCTGACATCCTCTGGGGGAAGAACCCTTCCTAAAATCCAACCTAACCCTCCCCTGGCACAGCTGCAGACGGTCCCTGGGTCCTGTCCCTGGTCACACAGAGCAGAGATTGGAGCTGCCACTCAGAAGGAGCTCCAGCCCTCAGTGAGGGGTCCCCTCTTCTGTAGAGTCACCACAAAGCCAGGGATGGCTTTTGTGCACATTTCAGCCTCTTCCAAGAGCTGGAGGATTGGCAGCATTTTGGGTCTGGCCCAGTGGGTGGTGCCAGCCTTTCCCAAAGAGCAAGCCCTTGGGAAGCAGCCTTCGAAGAGGACAAGGGGCTGCCCAGCAGCTGCTCCCTGAGGCCTCTCTGTGTGCCTGGCTGTGGCTTCAGGGCCCTGCTGAGCCTCAAACTGGGTGAGACCCTGGGGCCGCTGCCGTCTGCAGGGACCTTCCTTCCCTTCCTCTCCTGCTCTCCGTGCTCTCTGTGCCACCCTCCACACCCAGAGCTGACCCCTGCCAAGGTACACAGAGCCCAAATCCACAGCTGTGCTCGTGGCTGGCACAGGACAAGCCCCGTGCACACAGGAGCTGCTCCAGGTGTGATAACAGCAGGAGCCAGGTGCTAAAAACATGACCCAGCAGTGCCTGCCCCTGGCACTTCCCTTTGGAACAACCACATGGATGTTGGTGTTCCCCTCCTCAGGGCTGCGGTGCCTCTCCCCTCGTGCTGACGGACGGATTCAGGAGGTGGCTGCCCCTTTGGATCGTGGCAGTGGCCAGGAAAAGGCAGAGGGCAGCTGTCCCAGCCCTGGCGTGCCAAGTGTTATCCAATAATCCCTCACTGCACTCCTGCTTCCCTCAACACTTGCTTTTCTCCCTTGAACCAAGTGCTACCTTGTGGCCAGCAGTGGATTTTTAGTTAACCCTGCCCGCACCTGAGAGGCAAATGCCACCGAGGGAGGAGTGGGAATCCACTTGGCATGGGAGGAAGAGGCAGGAGCGCTTGGAAGAATCAGGAACAGCGTTTTTAAACCTCTCTCTGGTGTGATTGTGCAGGGAACAGGAGTGTGCACAGACGTGTGTGTGTGCACAGGGCAGGGAGGGGCAGCTTGGTACGAAAGGCAAAGGTGTAGAATTTGAGGGTTGCCATGGCTACAGGTCAGATGCCTTTGTTCTCGAACCCTGGTGCAGCTTAGGGAGATGAGATGCGCCAGCCTCGGAGCACGAGCAGGCGAGGATGGGGTTTTAATTGTTTTTTAGATGCTAAGGCAAATATCCGTACACTTATTTTATCGGGGGTTGAAAGAAAAGGCAGCAAACGAAGGCAGTCTCCAGATGCAGATGGGATTGAAGTCACAGTGAGTCTGGGAAGCTGAGTGGCATCAAGGGAAATGTCCCCGTGGTATTGCCATGGTCACAGACAGCCCCTCTGTGGAGCCACAAAGCCACTCGTGTGCAGTGACTGCGCTGGCACGGAGCCCGATGTCCTCATGCCCAGCCCTGGGTAAGAGTGGGCACCGTGCACGGGTGGGAGGCCACATCT
The DNA here is from genome assembly GCA_013397775.1 of Eulacestoma nigropectus. Lineage (NCBI taxonomy): Eukaryota > Metazoa > Chordata > Aves > Passeriformes > Eulacestoma > Eulacestoma nigropectus. The sequence goes on from VZTE01000197.1 coordinate 509,219, forward strand.
GTGCTCCTGCCTTTGGTCTTCCCTTTGAAATCTCCTGTCCAGCTCTCTGTGGTCCCAGCCTATTTGATTCCGAGCTGGGAAGGAGGTTTCAAACCAGGATCCATATGGGGCCCGTCAGTTGCGACTGGATTCATTTTAAAGTCCTTGTTAAGTCTAACAAAAAGCCAAAGATTAGAGCTGATATGTTGGCTTTCATCCAGATGCTGATCCTTGAAAGGCTGCCTTGAGACCGTCAGGCGACTCTCTCATTCCCCCTTTTCTTCTTGCTCTTCTTCTTCCCTTCTAATTGCTTCCCAAATTTGGGTTTATTGCCATCGGTTTGAAGCCAGGTAATCAGAACCAGGAATGTTTTTCTCTCCCCCATCTCTTTCTGGTACCCATCAGATTCTGGCTCTTTGTTGGTTCAGAAAGGCCACGTTAATTCCTTGACCACCAGCATCAAAGGCTTGGCAGGGATGGAGCCCTTTGGGATAACGCTCCAAGCCAGCCCCCAGCATTGCTGGCAGCCAGAGAACCACGGTGAGAAGAAAAACAACGTGGTCCTTGTCTGTCAGGAATGTTCTGTCCTCTTCCCTCAATCCAGGGCTGCAGCTTCCCCTTCCTTTGTCCCTGAGGTGCATTGTCCTGGTCATGCCACAGCAGATGGGGACATCTGTGAGGGGAAGGGCTGGCACCGAGCGCTGGGCTCCACCTGGAACACGGAGCTGAGGTCACACCCAGGTGATCCCGACAAGGACAGCAGGAATTCCCATGGTCATTCCCATTGTCCCCGGCAGCCCAGCTGCACTCCACTGCTGGGGGCTCTCCTCCAAGCCCAGCTAGTCCCTGCTTTGCACATCCCAGCACGGAGTTTTCTCTCTGGGAACAGATAGCTCTTGACAGCCAGGATCGTGAGGGAAGCAGGAGAGGCCAGGGAAGAGAGCAGAGCTCTGTCAAGGGCTGAGTACAATCAGGGAAGGAGCGAGGGAGCGGGTAAGAGGAAAGGGAAGGGATATTGGTGCTCCCAGGTGCCAGAAAGCAGGAGATGGAGCAGAAGCAGAGCTGGGAGCGAGCTGGGGACACATTAAATTCCAGGGACTCATGCTGGGGACACTCAGGCAGAGGCTCCTGCTTTGTTCCTGGGTGGTGCCTCATTGGGAAGAGCCCGTGTGGAGCCTGTGTCATCCTTGCTGGTCAGTGTTCGAAGGGACAGACCTGGAGCTCTGCCAGAGGGGCGCTGAGCTGCTGGAAGCATGAGGAGGGCAGGAAAGGGGGAGAACCTGCAGGGCTTAGAGCTGTTGGAGCGGGATCCTAAAACTGGAGGCAGAGGAGGGATTCAGGCTGCGTCGGGGCTGCTGCAGCAGAGTGAGCGTCGCACCCTGGGCACCTCAGAAGGGGTAAAACAGGTGCCTCCGAGCTGGATCCAGCCCTGCAAGGTGAAGCCCAGCCAGGCTGGCTCAGGGAATTGCTCCTGGCTCTGGCATGAGAAAGGCCATCCCCAATGCACTGTGGCAGCAGCACCCATGGGATGTGTTGGAAGCGTTTGGTTCAGCACCTGCCAGGGGCTGTGTGCAGCCAGGGGCTTTAAACAGCCATCCCCTCTTGGGGTGTCCATACATTCATTTAAAGGATGTGCAGGCACAGAGAAAATAGGACCGAACACATCCTATTCGGGCAGTCCCAATGAGCCAGGAGACCGAGAGATTCCCAACCTGTGCTGTGCCGTGCCCTGCACACTCAGAGCAGGCCCAGAGACGTGCAAGGTGTGTGTGAGAGGCTCCGGCTCCAGGAACAGCTTGAAAAGCCGTTCAGGGAAGTATTTACAGGAGTTCAGGGTGGGAATGCACCTGTTCTGCCTTTGGTTTCGCGGCTGCTTTAACTCCAGGCTGTCTGTCCTGGGGGTCCCCGGCACAGAGCAGTGACCCTTTGGACAGCAAGGACACTTGTCACACGCTGGTGCCGTGTGACACTGAGATCCAGCTGGCACAGCTGGAGCAGAGGAGGAGGTGGCACAGCCTGGCGACACGCCAGGGTTGGAAGGCAGGTTGTTCCTGCACCTTGTTCCACTCATCCCTGTCCTCTTGCCTCAGTCACAAACCAGACCCCAGGAAAAAGCCTGTCCAGTTTCCTGCTCCAGACAAACCATGAAGGTTAAGGCTGGAAGGTGTTTCTTATTTCTGGAAACACCCTCTGGAGCATTTTCCTTTGAAAGCTTTAGTTTATCCATGAGGAAACTGCTGTTGGAAGTGGCCACTCTCCACAGCACGTCCCGTTTCAACAGAAAGCCAAAGTTTGCCTTTTTGGAGAGAGGGGGAAAACACAAAGTTGGAGTGTTTGGTCTGGAGCCTGTTGAACAGCTCGGCTCTGTCAGGGCTGGCCCCCAGCATCCCTTTTCCTGCTCCGGGATAATGGGAGCTCAGAGGCCGGTGCAGAGACAGGGGATCAGCACGCTGGGAAATCAGCGGGATATGTGCGAACCGCCTTGGATAAAATCCACGCCAAGCACAGCCCAGGCCATAACACGACCAAGAACAGCAAAGCTCTGAAGTCTGAGGAATAACATTTCATTTCTCCCATCCCCCCACTGCTTTTTCCACTCCTGCTCCTGCCGGGACACACCTGGGCTCCAGCCACCACATCCAAGGACCATGGAACCCGTGGTCTCACCGCAGCCCTAAACCAGGGCTCCGGCTTTGCCAAGGCCAGGCTTTGGCTTGCCTGGGTTATTTTAAGTTCACATTTTTCTCCTGGCTGTGGGACTGTGACTTTACCAGGGGCTCCAGAACTGGCTCAGCTCATCCCAGCTCAGGGAAACACTCCTGAGCCTGGACCAAGGTTCTCTCATTCCCAACTCCTCCAGTCCTGAGATTAGGCAGAGACTCAAACAAATGAAGGCAGTTGCTGGAGAGGACAGGAAGCAATTACAGACCACCCTGGAAAGGCAGGACAGGCAGCAGCTTGTGTGGCTGCTGCTGTTTAAACAACAACCACCCCCAGGCCGGCAGGGGCAGGAACATCTCGGAGGAACAATGCTGGAGCGAGGTGCAAGGAGCCCAGAAAGGAGGATTAACAGGAATGCTCCGGCACAAGGGCCCTGCGCTCCTGCTGCGGGGTCAGGAGGGTCCCGCTGGCAGGAGGAGGACAAACAGGATGGGCTGGTGATTCCAAGGGGAGTCAGCAGCTCCTGGTACCCCGCCAGCGGGGGACCCACGCGGGTCAGGGGCAGGGTGGCCTGCAGGATGCCTTTTCCATCTGCAGGGCCATTCTGCAGCAGGAGTTTTGTCTTTGCCATGGTGGGGGAAGCGGGGGGGAGGCATTTCCAAGCTGTTTTCTCCACGATATCCCAGCTCCGCCTGACAGCTGGTTCCCATTGGGCTCCTGACCAAAGGCAGTCTCCAGCAAGGGTGGGAGTGGGCGGGAGGGGGGAAGGGACCTCCTAATGATGAGGACGAAGAAGAGGAAGGATGAAAGGCCCTGAAATGTGGAGGGTGGAACTGAAGCAGGAGGACACTCGGAGGGAGGGGCTGCAGAGGCTTTGAAGCTCCTCGCTATGGGGAGCCTCCTTTAAACCCTACACCAGATTGGAACAAGGTGGGGGAGGAGGGGCTGGCTCTCTTTTCCCTCTGAAATACTCCGAGAGGTTGGGACCCCTACTCGGGATGGGCTGTTTCTGTCCATTAAACACTTTAAATGCTTGTCCATCTCCCACGGCCTCCCGTCCTTCCTCTCCTTGTGGCAATGGGCTGGGGATGGGAGGTTCCCAAGGATGATGAAAGGATTTAGGGCATAGGGTAGAGGTGACAAGGGCTGGTGTCAGTCACAGCCTTGTGCCAGTGAGTGCTCAAGTGGAGGAGGAGGGAAAAGAGGCTGGTTATGCCCTAAAGCACAGCACTGGATGGGGAGTTCTCCTCCTCTGTGGGGAATTTCAGCAGGGAGGTCAAGGGGAGGATGGCTGGTGCTGCTTGACTTCCCCTTGCTGCCTGCCAGGAAGGAAAACAGCTGGGAAGGGAGTTTTGGGATCAGTGCCGCAGCTCCCTTGGTCTCTGCTCCAGAGGGGATGGAGAAGCTGCCTCATGGAGGGGATGGAGGAATCAGCTGCCTCATGGAGAGCTTCTTCCCTCCCTCTGCTCCTCCATCCAGGCCCATCTTTTTTATCACAGGGTATCCTGAGTTGGAAGGGACTCACAAGGATCCTCCAGTCCAGCTCCTGATGTCCAACTCTCCTCATCTGTAAGGGGATGCTGGGAGGACGTTTCCTCTTCCTTCCCCAACCAAACCTCTCCCTGGAAAATTGGACTACAGCAGGTTATTAAATCACATCCAACTGAATCCAGAGCATCACAGAATATAAAGGCAGCCAAAAAATAAAGGTACAGGGAGACAAATGGGTTCTCCAGCAGAGCCTGCCTTTGGAGAGCTCTGCAGCATGGATGAGATTATCCCACTGGAGCTGAGCTACCTCCTCCTCACCTCATACGGAATTTGCTCCAAAGAGATGGATGAAATCTAAACAAGCCTTGCTCTTCCCATTGGAACGAGCAGACCCAGATGACCCAAGTGGATGAACCTGGCAGCTCTGTGAGTGTTCAGAGCTGTGCTGGGAGCCGGAGCTGGAGCAGGGCACCCTCGTTCCTCGTCCCTCCTTGGCTGTAAATATCCAGAGGAAAAAATACTCGGTGGCTGCATTGTTCCTCCCAAGGTTGTCAGGAAATCAGTGGGAAGAGGCACGAGGGGACACGGCACAAACAATGAGAGGAGAAAGTTCACAGTAACCCTAGGCTGGTGTGTGGAAGCTGCTCCTGACAGGAGGGTTGGAGGCTCAGGGTGGTGCTTTGGGCAGTTCCTGCGGCTGTCTCGGGTGTGCCAGGTGTCCCTGTGCCCCTGCTCTGAGTGTGCTGGGATTCCCACTGATCCAGAGCTTCCCAAGCTGCCCCGTGCAGCAGGAACCTGGAGCTGGAGGGCACTCAGAGGTGTTTTTAGCTGGTCCCTCCCCTCATCATGCACAGCTGAGGCAGCTGAAGGTGCAGCGCTGGCAGGGCATGGTCCAGGCTCCTTGCACCTCCCAAATTTGGGGCCCATCATTCCATGGCACTTAAGCAAAAGCAGGGGGATCAAGGAGGGAAGGGCAGTATTCCCAATTCCCAGGCCTTTTCTCTCCCTGCCTTCCCTTCACCTGTTTTGTGTCGGAGCTGGACTCACCCCTTTCCATGTGCCACTCCCAGGGAGAAACATCCTGCTCCAGCTGTTTGCTCCAGAACAGGCAGGAGGAGTGGGACAGGGATGGTTCTGATGGACGCCTTCCCTTTCTCCATCCCTGAACAGCAGCATGAGATGGATGGATGGATGGATGGATGGATGGATGGATGGACAGATGGACAACGTGCTTCCAGCATTAAGCCCCAGCTATCCAGGATCCTTCTCCTGGATATTGTCCCAGTCTTTTTCCACAGGAAAAAGGGCAGAACTGGTTTTGGCTTTGTGAGTCCTCAGGAACAGTGTTTCAATAAATTAAACTCAAACAAGTAAATTCATTTTGGAAAGAAGTCATCCTTAGGTTGCTCCAGTGGGCCCAGAGGGAGTAGTGGCACCTCGATACCTGTCCAGGAATCCGGGGGAGAGGAGGGTGAGCATGGGCAGGGCAGAGCAGCAGGAGGTTCTGGAGAGATTTGGATCCCCCCTCTCCCCTTCCCACCCCTCCATTTCGGTTTGGGTTTGCAGTGGGAGCTGCAGGTGGCTGTGCCCTGTGACCAATCGGGAAATGGAACTCGATTTTAAGTTAATTAAAACTGCCCTCTGTGTGTTAATCTTCTTGTCAGGTTTTAATTAAGTGCTGATAAAGGCTCAGCATGGAGGGGGATTCCTGCTCCCATCTCCTGCAACCCAGGGAGCCTGGAGGGGCTGTTGGAGTCATGTCAGGGTGACCCCAGGTCCCAGCCGGTGCTGTTACCCTCCCAGAAAAGGGTGGAATTTGACCATTTTCTTCCCTTTCTCCCTCAGTCCCCAGCAGATTCCCAGCTCTCCTCCCAGGATGGGTCATGCTCCCGGCAATGGCTGATTTACTGCTCATGAGCCAGAAAATTCCTGATAAATGTCAGCTCAGGGTAATCACCATTCCTTGCTGCATGGCCAGGCTGGGTTGGGAACATCAGGAGTGGGCTTGGAGCTCTCCATGAATTCCTCTATCCCTGTGGATGTGTCCTCTCTTTCTGCAGGAGGCGGGGTAGGAGGAGAAACCACACAGAAGGACTCTCAAGATGCTCAGGGCAGTTGAAATCCCAGAATCCCAGAATCACTGAGGTTGGAAAAGCCCTCCAAGGTCATTCAGTCCAACCTGTGCCCGATGCCCACCTTGTCCCCAGCCCAGAGCACTGAGTGCCACACCCAGGCGTTCCTTGGACACCTCCAGGGATGGGCACTCCAAACCTCCCTGGGCAGCCCCTTCCAGTGCCTGACCACCCTTTCCATGGAGAAAATCCACACTTCCCAACACCCAGCAGTCCCTGAAGTGAAGGATCTTTACTCTCCTTGTTATTTCAGGAGAACAGGTTGGATCTCAGCGTTTCCCACCACGCAGGTGCCTCCCTCATCCCTTTTCCAATGGCCTTTTGCAGCCGTTGTCACGACCATTGACCAGCGACTGATACCTCTTGCCAAATAATTCCTTGCTATAAATTCCTGTAGATATTTCCATGGTGGCATTGACATTTCCCTCTGGATTGACAAAGAAAGGATCTTTTCCCAGTAAAAGCTGTTCCATTCCACCTCTGCTGAGCCCATTTTTGGCTGTTTTTTAGGCAGCAGATTTCCCATTCCACACTTGAGTCCCACATAAGCCCTTCCTTGTATTTTTAAGGTCCCCAGCCAAAATTAAGGCATTTCCCATTTTAACTTCCAGCACCTTGTAATGCCTTTAAACCATTACAGATATTCCTTGGAATATCTCAGGGCCAGCCCCAGAGCACAAATGGAATTAAAAGTCACTCGTGCAGAGCTCGAGCCAGGAATTGCTGGGTCAAAGTGTTCCTTGTCCCTCAGGTTTTTGGGATCAGCACAGGTCCAGCACCTGCATTTAGGATCAGGGAGTTATGGAGTGACACTGCCTTTAAAATGACTTGTGACTGTTCCCAACTCAGGGTGTCCCCACTGGGGATTCCTGCGCCTGCTCCCCAGGATTGGGCAGGGGGGGATTTCTGGAACTGTCTTTCCATTGTGCTCCAGTTCCAGCTTCCAGCATCCGACTTTCCCAGTCCCGAGCAGGACTTGTCAGTCTCCCAGAGTTTGTTTTGGAGCTAATGGATTTCGGAAGGTTCCCATCAATCTGTCCTGCTCCTCAGCACTCCTGGGAATGCTCTTGGCTCCGCTGGCCAGCACAGCTCTGAGAGGTGGTTTCTCCATCCCAGTCACCAAGATTTATTTTGTACAGGCATTTTCACATGCTGGGGAAAGAAAAGGAGGAAAAGCCACCTGGAATCAATTGTCAGTACAATGGAAGTTGGCATGGCCAGGCTGGGGAGCAAGGGGGGACAACGGGTTATTTCCCACAAGTTGCTGTGGGGACAAGCACAATTAGCAGGGACTTAGTGCCAGATCGGATGAACAGGGGAGACTGGAAAAAAAATGAAGGGGAAAAAAATCCTGGAAAAGTCAAAACCTTTCGTCATAGTATCTTCTGCAGTGAATTTGTTTTTGTTTTGAAGGGACACTGAGAAATCTGCCGGGGCTTGAGCAGAGATTTAAAGAGGCAACCCAAGCTCTCCTCAGGGCTGGATGTGGAGCTCAGGCTCATGGACACACATCCTTCCTCCCTTTTCCCTCTTGGCTGCAGGATCCCAGGATAAAGCCCGTGGTGGGGAGCCCATCCCTGGCTCCCTGGTGGGGGTGTGGTGGAGCTGCCCCACCGCCGCTCCCCGCTCCCAATCCAGCCTTATCTCCCTGTCTCCGGCCCTTGCCCACGGTGTTTATTCCCACCATAAACTTCTCCAGGAGTGACTCTGGCTCTCCTTGTGTTTGTTTGGAAGGCCTGTCCCCACTCCTGGCTTATCTCTGGGCACAGTGATAGCAACAACCACCAACCCTCTTTGCTTACAGCACCGGCTCCTTTCAATGTTTCCGTAATCTAAACCAGCCTCTATCTCCTCTTCCTTCCTCTGGAGAAGCTCCCGGGCTGGGAATGCTGGTGGCCAGGGTTGTGCCTGCACTTGGATTCATCTTCTGCAGCTCCCATGGAACCGAGGGAAGTGTCAGACTGACGCCAAGATTCTGGGAGATTCCCATCCAAGTACAGTGGATGTGGCAGAAAGAATTCCTCCATCCTTGGCTTGAGGCAGCTTTTAACACCAGGAGTGGGGCCTGCCCTGGGAAGGAGTCACCAGCATCTTCCCAGCGTGGCACAGGGGCTGCGTGTTCCCATCCCAGCAGTCTCCAGCCTCGGAAATCCAGGCAAAGCACAATCTGGGAGCAGAGTCTGCCTCCCACCCACTGGGAACCCTCCATCTTCCCCCTGGAACATCCCTGGAGCACTCCTGAAGCAGAGGGACAGCACCAATCTCTTCTCTCTGTGACCAGGAACAGGACCCAGGGAATGGCTGCAGCTGTGTCAGAGGAGGGTTAGGCTGGATTTTAGGGAAAGGTTCTTCCCCCAGAGGGTGTCAGGCACCGAACAGGCTCCCCAGGGCCCCAAGGCTGCCAGAGCCCCAGGAGCGTTTGGACAACGCTCTCAGGGATGCACAGGGTGAGGTTGTCAGCGCATCTGTGCAGGAGTTGGACTGGATGATCCCTGGGGGTCCCTCCCAGCTCCGGAGATTCTGGGATTCCATGATTGTATGATCCCCTGCTCCTCTGCCTCCATCCCCTTCCAGCACCTGCACCAAGGCAGTCTCTGTGCTGCTTCTCATGGGCCTGGGGGGGTCTCCCTGGCTGTGTTTGTGCCAGGCAGACATCCCGGGGGATGGGGACACGTGTGTGACAGGTGGGTATGGACACGTGTGACAGGTGGATATGGACACGTGTGACAGGTGGATGGGGACACACGTGTGACAGGGGGATATGGACACGTGTGGCAGGGGGATATGGACACGCGTGTGACAGGTGGATATGGACACACATGTGGCAGGTGGATGGGGACACACACGTGTGGCCCTGCTTGTGCCTGGCACTGGGGCTGCCCCTGGTGCTGTCCTTCCTGCCGGGTTGCATTCCCTGCCCTCCTGCTGCGTTCCTGGCGGGTATTTCCCCCCTTTTCCCTTCCCCCCCAGAAGGGGGAGTCCCTCCTTAGCGCGGGCACGGAGCACACGGTGCCACTTGGCTGTCACCTCGTCCCCAGCAGGGACGCGAGCGCTGGCAGGCGCTGAAGGTCAGCAGAAGGACATCTCAATTATTCTGTGTCATCTGCGAGGAGCTCGGCGCTTGTCAGAGTCCCAGCGGAGAGCACTGAAACAGTAACTTGGCTGCAGGAAAAAAGGGAGTGGGAAAAAACATCGGAGAGGAAAGAGGGGAAAAAAAAAGCCGGCTGCACAGAAGCTCAGGTCAGTGGGAATGACAGCTGCTGGGAGATATCTCCATTCCCTGTGCCGAAAATAACACCTCCATGGGCTCCAGAGCTGCGTTCCCAATTAGAGATTGGGCACTGAACGGGGGGGGGGGAAATTCTCCATGAGAATTTCAGAGGAGGGGGAGGAAATGGAAAACTGGCTTGGGAAGGAAGCCTGGCTCGCTGCTTCCAGGAACTTGATTTCCTCGGGATTGTCCTGGGGGTTTCTGCTTCTCATGGCTCTTATCATCACCGCCCCTTTGGAAGCCCTGGGAAATGGGAGGCAGCAGCTGGTGAAATAACTCTGGGCAAGAGGAGCAGCAGGAGCCAGGGCCCCACTTTGGGATATTTTCATAGATACATTCCTATGTATAGGATATATATTCCTCTATATCCCAATATTTACCCCCAGACCCGACCCAGTCATGCCTCACCCTCTGGACCAGGGGCAGCTCCCCTGTCTCCCTCTCTTGTTCCCAGCCTGGGGATTCAAACCTGTCTCTTCCATGCCATTCATCAGTGAGAGAGGGATGGGAAAGTGTTTGCAGAGGGAAAAGCCCCTGGAAGCTCCATGTCCTGGATCACCAGGAGCTGAGTGGGCCGACCTGGCTGGGAGCATCTGGATGTCTGGGGACCTCCCCGCAGGTGCTGCTGCTGTAAACTAATTACTGAATTAATAAACAGCACTGGCCATGGTCAGCCAGGGGCTGGGGAGACTGCCAGGAGCCTGGGGCAGGGGGAGAGGCTGTGCCAGAGCCAGCCTGGGAGACATCAGCCGTGGAACTCCTGGATGCTGCTCCGAGCAGCTGTGGCTGGACTTTCACACGTGTTCTCAAAATGAGGTCAGGCTTTCAAAACCCACTGAAACCCCCAAATCATGGAAAACCACGATGTCCCTGAGAGTTCTGGTGTGTGGGAGACGGATTTGCTCACATTCCAGGGAAGGCTTCTGCTGGCACTTCCTCTGGAGCTGGTGGCTCTTCCAGCCTGGGGCTGGTGCTGGCTGGGCCGTGCTACCCTGGAGCAGCCCTTGCTGCCAGCTCTTCCTTCTCCAGGCTCAGGACACACTTCCCGTGATCCCCTTTTTGCTGGGAATGGGCCCTCAGAGGGGGAGCGGGTGGCTCAGGCTGGGGTGAGTGGAGCTTTGGGGGTGTCCGTGGGCTGGGGTTTGGGTGGGATGGGAAGGTCCTGGCAGCCTAATTCATCAGGGCTTTTCTCTCCTGCACCGCACCTGGCCCCACATGAATTTCCATCTGGGATTGCAGGAGGAGCTGGGAGCCGTCCTCTCCTTTGCATGGTGTCTGTTGGAGAGAGGAATAAAGCCAAGGGCCCCCCTGCTTTGGACGGCAGCTCTGCTCCCTCTCCCCACCCCAGACCTGGAGTCGGGCTCACACATCGTGAAGTGTCCCTGCCGAGGCACTGCTGCCCCGGAACACGGAGCTGGTTTATGTGCCGAGAACCAGGAATGTCTGCACAGAGCCGCAGCCACGGAGGGAGCAGCTGCAGGGATTTCACCTTTGGATCCTGGCAGTTTGTAGGAGCGAGGCAGGAGGCCGAGGAATTGCAAACACATTCAGCTCCAAGGTGCTGGCAGCTCCTGCCTGGCTCTGAGCTGGTTAAGTGCTCTTTTATTGGGCTTCCCTTCCCAACGGGCTTAGGGCAGGAGGCCCTGGAGGGCTGGGTGGCCTTCCCCGACCCGTCCCTTACCCCACTGGGATTTTCTGAGCACTTTGGGATGGTGGGAAGGGAGTCACCACTGGTGGCTGGTGTCCCCTCAGTTCTGAACACAGACTATCCGCGGCAAAGGGATGGCAGCAAAGCCGAGGCTGCAGCCTCAGGTGGGATTTTTTCAGGACTGGGAAGAGCCGCCTGTTTTCAGGGCTCCCAGGATGCTGCCCCGGGAGAGGTGGAGCAGAGCTCGCCTGGAGAACACGGAGCGGGAGAGCAGGGAACAGCAGGATGGCGAGACACGAGCACCTGGAAAGAATTAACACTTCCCCTCAGCAAGAGCTTGGAAGGGGAAAGAACAAAGCAGGCGAGGGAAAACCAGGGCAGAACAAAATGGTGCTGGTGGGAAAAGGCATTCCAGCTTCTCGGCGAGGGGGAAGGAATGGCTGAGCAGGGCTGCTGAGCTGGGGGGAGCTGCTCCCTGAGAGAGGCTCAGCATGGCGCTCGTTGTCTCTTCACTTCTGCCTCTGCTTCTTTCCTCCTCTCTGTCCTTCCTTCCATTCCCAACTTTATCCCACTCCTCTTTCGTTCTCCATTCTCTCTGAGTTTTTCCATACAGCCTTCTCACACCCACTTCCCTCTTCCCTGTAGAACGGTGTTGATTCCTGTTCCCAGAGCCCATTCCCACTCTCCCAGCAGCCCGGTTGTCCTCTCTCCAGGATGGTACCTCGGTGCTGATCCTCACACCGGAGCTGCAGGAATGGGGATAAGCAGAGTTGGATGCACTTAGGGAAATTAATAAACATTGTGGAAATTCCCACTAATTTGAATTTGACCCCTGCCTGTGTCCTCCACTGGGATGAGGGCCTGTCCCCGCTGGGACATGAGGCTTCTCGAAGGCTTTGTTTGGAGCAACTATTGCTGATCCTCCTGCCCGGCTGCTCTTCACACTCCACCCGCTCTGATCGCACCAATTACTCCAACAAAAGACAAAAATTTGCATTTCCAAGGGAGCTTCCCTCCTCCTCCCAGTGCGCTGTGCCCTCAGCAGGGATGTCCTTCACCCCATCAGGGTCAATGAGCCGTGAGTGGGACTCATGTGACAGTCCCGACACACTTCCCAGAGGGATTCCTTTCCTAATGACATTTAAACCGCTCATTACCCCTGGACGGTGCCAGCGGTTTGGCTGAGTGGGACTCCGGCTCCGTTCTTGCGCAGGATCCCTGGAGCAGGGGCTGGGAATCTGGACATGGGGAAGGGCTGCAGGTGAGGTGAGCCCCCGAGACACTCAGCTGCAAACCCCACACCTCTGGGCAGCCGAGGAGAATCTATTTTACCTCTTTTTTTGGCCATTTTCAGCTCATCTGTTGAGATTTTTGGCCTTCCTGAAAGCAGGAATGAGATGAGTTCTCCAACGAGCTTCTGCTCCACATTTCCACCCAATTTTCTTGGCCTGAGGAGTTGGACGAGTTTGAAGAAGCATTCCAGCCCCTGAGCGTTCTCCCCAAAGCTGCGCTGGTGACAGAAAGGATCTACAGAACTCCTCCACTCCGTCTTCCCGAAATTCCCAACTTCCTGAGTTTCTCCCAGCCCCGCTGCAGCCCCGCTCGGCCCTGAGGTAATGGGGCAGCAGTAAAACCTTAGGAGGTACAAATGAACTGCCGGGGATTAAAGCCCCAGCACAGCCTCCTGCGTGGCTGTAAAAGCATCCTGTTTGCAAACAGCTCTGGGGCTGCATCCCGCATTCCTGGGCATTTGCCTTCTCCTGGTTTTTTCATTCACAGGCAGGAATTGCAGCTGGAGCAGCTCACCAGGTCCCGTTCTTCCATCCCCCCTGGGGCACGAGGAGCGCTGGCTCATTCAGCCCCTTCCCAAGCATTCTGCCTTTCCCTACACTTTTCCAAGGCGTTTTTCTAAAACTACTTCCCTTCCAGCTTGTCCGTGTCTTTTCCTGGATGTCTGGGAGATGTGCTGCAGGTGAGTTGTGCCCTTTGGGGATGAGTCAGATCCAACCTCACAGGCAAACAGGTCACGCCCAGGGCTCCTCTGAGCTCATTTGATGCCCCACGGGGTTCTCCCACTGCATCCAGCCTTTCCCAAGGAAAATTCACCCCCTTTTCTTTGGAATACAGAGCTAAGCAACCCAAATGATCCTATGAACTGCCAGCAGTCCCATGTGGTGAAGTTTGGAGTTTGGAAGCTGAGTTCATGTAGGATAATCTGTGCAGAGAGAGGCTAAGCAGGTCTTGGCAGGAGAAGTGGGAAGTGGTTGGAGTTGGGAAGTGGTTGGAGTTGGGAAGTGGTTGGAACTGGGATGTACTGGGGCATTTGGGATCATTTACAGAGGTGTTTTTTCCTTGCTGTACTGCTTGGCACTGAGGTTTTTTTGGGAGAGCTCAGGCAGCTCATCCCAGCTATCGCACAGATCTTTGAAGATTAGTCTGGATAACTTTGAAAGATCTCCCTTCCCCTGGGATTTCTGGGATTTCTGGCTCTGCCTGGAGCAGAACAAAGGCTGCTCTCCCCACACCTCCCTGTCTGAGGTGGGAACAGGGATTGGCTCTTGGATGTGTCCTCCTAAAGGAGAGCAAAGCAAAAGCTCCCAGCCTGGATCCACTGAGCTGAGCTGAGCTGAGCTGAGCTGAGCTGCAGAGCCAGGTCCGAGCCAGAGCGAGTTTTTTCCAAGCAGCTTGGAAAAAACAGAGGCTTGGTTCCTACCTACTGTCAGCAAACCCTCCCGCTTGGATGGGATCCTTCCAGCTGCCCCTGTGCTGCCTCTGCGCTCTGGGTGGGCTGAATCCTTTTCCCAGAGAAACCAGGAATGGGATGGGCAGAAAACCAGGGACAGTGGGAGATTATTCCACACACCCACTCGTAGCTGAGCACCCACCCCTCCCCGAGCTCGATGCCGTATCCGCTCTTGGCTTCCCTCTCCACCTGTTTAATCCACGGGGGATGATGTGAGACGGCTCCACTGACACGGAATGTGGGGAGAAGGGCTGTTCTCTCCCTGGAGAGCTGCACATGATGAGGTGCCCGTGCTCCTGCAGCCACCCTAGTGATAAGGGAGTGTTGATATCTCCAGGACTCCCTCATTCCGAGGAAAATGGGGCTTTTCATTCCAGCCTGTTAAAGAGTTTTCCAGAGTTCTCACAAATGTAACCTGGGAGTGCTGCCTGTATCCAGCTACTTTCCATGAACCTCCGGAACCATCCCACCATCCCAGTGCCCACCTGAACCGAGAAGAGGTTTGTGAGGCAAGAATTCCCTGCATTAAAGCAGACATTGATCCCCTCTGAGGTGGCTGTTCTGCTCCAGCTGCTCTCAGCCCCAATTTCTCCATCTCTGGCAGCTCCACTTCCCTCTTCCTGGGCACTTGGAGCACCACAGGATGGTGTGAGGGGTGGGCACTGCCCTGCAATGGCTTTCACAGAGGAGGTACCAAAAACCCCTTGGGGTGACATTTTTGGGTGTCGTGGGCCTCGTCTCCCTCACCTCACCTGCGTCTGGGGGAGCTGGTGACACAATCCCTTCCCACCCACCACCAGCACGGAGACAAGAGCCTGTGACCTGGATTGTCACCTCCCAGGAGGAGGGGACACCAGGATCCCTCACAGAGCTGTGTGAGCACTCCAGAGGGGAGGCCAAACTGCCCCGTGAGCGTGGGCTGAGGTTCAGGAGCTGCCACGGTGGCTCGGGCATCACTGCACCTGGGGGTGGTCAGCATTCCAGGAGCTCAGGGAATCCAGGGATGCTCCTGCAGGAGGAGGGCACCAGGAAGAGGGACTGAGGCTGGATGAGCCACACCCAGGAGCTCTGGAGGTGCCGAAGCCCATCCTGTGCCTTGCTGATGTTATTGGGGAGCACAGGAGACTCCTGTGCAAAGTTAATTCCCAGGACACTGCTGCAGCTTCTCTCCAGAGGCATTGGGATTTATTCCAACCACGACATACCTTTGGTTTTCCTGGACTCTGTGGCTTGCATGAGGCAGAGACCACCAGTCTCCCACTCGGCTGTTCTGCATCCCATTCCCTCCCCATTCCTTGCTGGTAGAGCAAGACCCTCCCACCTCTGCTTCTCCCAAGAGCTCCCATCCCGAGTGGAATTCTAGGGCTCCGTGTGCTGGTGGGCACATCCAGAGAGTGCTCCCATCCATCTGCTCAACTCCTTGGGAAAAGCCAACACAGCCAAACAATAAGTGAGTACAAAAGCACATGTGGAGCCTTGGCAGGGAGCATTCCCTGACTCCCAGCATCCAGGCGGCCGCTCCGCACTCCCATCCCTGCCTCTCCGGCTGTAATTAGTGCGGGCTGAGCTCTGGGAACGCGCTGGAACAGCAGTGATGAACAAAACAGCAGCTCCAGATGAGCCAGAGCATCTGAGGGATTTCGGATGGAAAAGTGGGATGGTCTGTGCACTCCGGCCGGGTCCGGGTGCCTGCTCTGGATAACGAGCACCTCGCTCCCAGGAGCTGCCGGCACCAATTCCCTGTGCAGGAGCACATTCCTGAAAGTGTCCCTGCTCCGAGTGGTATTTAGCTCATGCTCTGATGCTGGATCAGGGGTCTGGAAAGGCTCTGTCCTTGGGCTCTGTCCAAGGCTGTTCTCACATCCCTCCAGCGATGCTGCTCCTGCCTGGAGGAGCCGACCTGCTGGAGAGGTGACCCAGGGCTCCCGTTAAATTTTCCTCTGCTCAGTGTCCTCCAGGTGCCCCCAGCCAGAGCATTCCAGCCCTGCTCTGATGTCTGGAGACCCATATTCCTTTCCTCCTTCCCCGCCTCCCAGATCCGTGCAGACCATGGGTCTGTTGTCTGTCCAGTCGTAGCCAGGACTTTGTTATGCTGGAATCGTTTTGTTCCTTTTGATCTTTCTGGAGAAGGCAGAAAGTGCTCCGAGAATTCAGCCGAGGGGCCTCCACCTGTCACGGTGCCCCGAGGACGAATAGAGGGGCCCCATCAGTGTGTCCAGGCGATGGATGGGGGCTTCCTGTCACTGAGTCCAGGTGATGGATGGGGGGTTCCTGTCACTGAGTCCAGGTGATGGACAGGAGGTTCCTGTCGCTGTGTCCAGGTGATGGACGGGGGGTTCCTGTCATGACTCCCAGGTGATGGACAGAGGCCTCATCCCAGCATGAGGTGATGGATGGAGGGGCCAAGGGGGCTGGGAAGGACTCTGCAGGCAGCATCCCACAGTGTCCCTCTGCCTGTCCCCCAGTGAGATCAGGGCACTGATAACAGCTTTGTTTAGCAGGAAGAGCAGGAAGGGACAGGGAAGTCCAACACAACAGGAGCTGCCTCACCCAACGTCCCGAGGCCCTCGGCTGCCAAGAGTGGATGGAAATAAACTCTGCAGACAATGCAGGGCCCTATCTGGGAGCGGCAGGAGCCCAGCCAGGCCCCGGTGTCCCCGCAGGATCTGATAGGGCTCGGGGCTGGCGGGACGGGCGCTCCAGCCATTGTTCCGTGCTCCGGCCGCTGCTGTTGGCCCGGGATCCACACGGAGAGAATCGCAGGAAATCAGAGCAGATCGTATCCGACCTTCAACTGCAGCACAGCTCAGGGCTGTGCTTTTCTCCCCACTGTCCTTGGTGGCTCTTTTTGGACACGGTTCTCTCCCAAAATAGCTGTGAATGTGACCACTGCCAGACTGTTCATGGTCAGCGTGGCCACATCCTTCCCCTGCAGAGGCTGAAACCACTCAGTTCATAAAACACCAGCCTGGAACCTCCAGCAGAGCTGCTGCTCCCTTGCCCAGACCCAGCAGGGACCCCTCAGGCTCGGGGGGGTCTGTAGGGTCTGTACCCCTGTGCCCAGGGCAGTGGCATTGGGGTACATTCCCCTCCCTGCAGCTGCAGAAGCTGAGTTTTACTTCCAGCTTTTCCACGGAGCAGCTGCTTGGCTCCAGGTAAGGCAGGCTTTGGTTCTGAGGCAGGATAAGGCAGGATAAGTCCACAGAAGTCCACAGTGTCCTGGCTGAACTGTGCTGTGGTGTGGGTGAGCAGGTTCATCCACCGCCTCTGCTCCGTATCCCAACAGCTTTCCTTCTCTCAAATACTGCCCCTAATTAATTTATCTGTACCGATGCTCCTGGTAATACCATTATTTGTAGTACCTCAGTGCATCCCCCGGGAAGGGCAGAAGTCTTAATTAACATCCGTGAAGCTGCCTGAGATCGTGCCTGGAAAATGTGAGCTGGAGCAACTCCCTGTCCTACCAAGGCTGTTTTATTCTCTTTTCTTTTCCTTCTTTGCAGGCCCCTTCTTTTCCAGACAGCCCAGCCTGTGCCTGCCATTCCCACAGCCCAGCCTGTGCCATCCCGACATTCCAGCCTGTCCCTGCCATCCCGGAGCAGCCCTGGAGCTGCTGGAATGGCTGCTCGGGACACGGGGCAGAGCAGCAGGCGGGGAGGGGCGAGGGCTGTGTCCGAGGCGGGGGAGGGTCACCTGGGGAAGTGCCACACTCCGGTGGCTCTGGCACTGTGTGGCACAGGCGGACCCGGAGCTTCCACGGGTGTGTCACAGCTCCTCACCACAGCCCAGCCTTGGGATCTCCTGCCAGGCGTGCAGTGACCTGGATCCTTCCTTTCTCCCTGCGGGAGCCTGGCTGCTGTCTGCCCTGGGGCTGAGCATCCCTGCAGGTTCTCCCCTTTTCCCTGGAGGACCCCGCCCTGGCTGTGACCCCTCCCTGGCACACTCCTGCCAGGACAGCCAAGGGACAACCACCCAGCGACCCCGGAGCAGCAGCAGGATGATCCAGCTCCAGAGGCCCCTGGTCCGTTGCTGGTTGCTGCCGAATCCTTCCAGCCAAATCTCCAAGGTCTTGGCTGAGCCGAGCTCCAACGCCAGCCAGATTTCTGATGCTTAGCAAAAATATTCATTAACGACTTAATCTGTGCACACACAGGGGAAGCTTTTAGGGAATTTGTTCGAGGGCTGTGAAAGAGGGATCTGGCCACTGCTTCCAGCTCTGCCTTGATCTGTGATCTCATGGATGAGGAATTCAGGAAAATGCTGCTCAGGGACATGGTCCAAAGCATCCTCCGTGCTCACGCCGTGTGCACTTCCCTACCCTCGGCACTCAACGCTTGGCTGAGCGTGTCCCTGCGCCAAACACTGCAGAACTGTCACCTCGGCCCTGCAGGCTGCAGAATTGTCACCTCAGCCCCTCAGGACACAGGGAGGGGACGATGCCGGCTGCTTTGGGAGGGAAGGTCTGAGGGCTGTGATCTCGCTCACAGCCTGGCCCAGCATACCCGTTTTGGGATTGAAAAGCTTCACACCAGGCTGTGCAACCTCTGTAAAGTCACGGGGGTGTCCCACCTTCTGTGCCCTCTGGCGTGGCCCATCCTCCTCCTCAGTGTCCTGCCAGGGCCACCAGGCCAAGGAACCCTGAGTCTCGGCAGGGACAAGGAGGAGGCCGCTGGAGCACCTTGAGAGCATCACCTGTGTGCAAGGCAAGGGGAAGGCAGGAGAGGGCTGGGAATGGGGACAGCCAACACTGGGATCTGAAGGGATTTCTGGGGTGGGGTTGGTGCCTGTGCCACCTCTGGAGTGAGGGTTCTGCTGGACGGTGCCTCCTCATCCCCGCCGGCACCCTCAGGCACTCTGTGCAGGACGGGGGGCTGCAGTCACCGTGGGAGTGGGAGGGTGACACCAGGAGTGGGAGGGTGACACTGTCAGTGGAAGTGTGACACCGGGAGTGGGAGGGTGACACTGGGAGTGAGAGGGTAATGCTGGGAGTGCCAGTGTGACACCAGGAGTGGGAGGGTGACACCGGGAGTGAGAGGGTGACACTGTGAGTGAGAGGGTGTGGAAGTGTGACACCGGGAGTGGAAGTGTGACACCGGGAGTGGGAGGGTGACACTGGGAGTGAGAGGGTAATGCTGGGAGTGGCAGTGTGACACTGGGAGTGGCAGTGTGACACTGGGAGTGGGAGGGTGACACTAGGAGTGGGAGGGTGACACTGGGAGTTAGAGGGTGACACCAAGACTGGGAGGGTGACGCCGGGAGTGAGAGGGTGACACTGGGAGTGGGAGGGTGACACTGTCAGTGGGAGAGTGACACCGGGAGTGAGAGGGTGACACTGGCAGTGGGAGAGTGACACCGGGAGTGAGAGGGTGACACTGGCAGTGGGAGGGTGACACTGGGAGCAGGAGGGTGACACTGGGAGTGGGAGGGTGACACTGGGAGTGGGAGGGTGACACCGGCGAGGGGCCCTGGTGGCTCCTCCCTCCCGGCTGCCTGGGTGCTCTGGGGACTTGTGTGAACACAGAAGGGGTCGGAGTGTCCTGCCCTGTGCTCAGAGGGGACACTGGGAGAGGAGGGGCATTCCTGTGGGACACGCCATCCGTGGGGCTGCCACCCGGCTTTGCCAAGGCTGCGTCCTGCTCTCCCTGCTCCTCCCCTCTGGCTGTTGAGCCTAACCCTAACCTGGTACAGCCGATAACAGCCCCAGCGCTGCTGCTCCTGCTTCCAGAGGAATTCGTGGGAT
This sequence comes from Eulacestoma nigropectus, assembly GCA_013397775.1. Taxonomy (NCBI): domain Eukaryota; kingdom Metazoa; phylum Chordata; class Aves; order Passeriformes; genus Eulacestoma; species Eulacestoma nigropectus. Next base: position 528,884 of record VZTE01000197.1, read on the forward strand.
GCCAGAGCATTTCCATGCACATCAGGAGCCCTCTGGCTGCTCCTGCAGGAGCTCCTTCCCTCTCCATTCCCACCAGTGCCACCACTGGCTGGGCCGGGCACAGGAATAAGGGGGTAAATGGGGGCAGGATCCCACCCTGGGGTGCCCCCCTCCCTCTGGAAGTGAGAGCTGGGGCTGGATGGACACGCATGGATGGATGGACACACACACACAGCTTTTAAAGGAGTTTCCAACTCAGTCCATTCATCCCTTTGGAAATGATGTTCCTAAATCACACAGGAACATCTGACCGTGTCCCAGGAAAGATTGGTGTGTCCCACAGGAGGCTGGTGTGTCCCAGGGAAGGTCGGTGTGATCCAGGGAGGGTTGGTGAGTCCCAGCTGATGCCTCTGCTGTGCCAGTGGCCCCGGATGGGGGTGGCTCCCAGGGACCACACTCTGGCAGGGCCGGAGCTGCAGCACAGTTGGGATTTCAGGGAGGTTTTATAGCAAAAATGTTGATGAGTAATAAAAAGGTGCTGCTGAGCCTTGTTGGGACGAAAGAGGGGAGGGAGCAGAGGGGCTGAGGGAAAGAAAGGAGCCCAAGGAAGAAGAGAAAGGAAGAAATGACCTTAGTGAGATTTTCTGGCCACTCTCCAGGTCACAGGCTGATGCCAGAAAATCTCCGAGTCCCTTTTGGCTGGGAGCGCTCCCCGTTAGGTGAATCACACACACGGTGCTGGAACATTCCACGCTCCCAGTCACAGAGCTCGCAGTAATTAGGAAAACTGGAAGACCAAGGCAGGGGGAAGAGTATGAGTCACACATGGAAGTGGTGTTACTGGACTGAGGAGAAGCAGCTTTGCAGAGTTCCTGAGGTAAAGGCGCTCCAGCCCCGGCTGCTGCTGGGAAAAGCCATCGGAGCTGCCCTCACCCTGCACTGGGAGAGCAGCAGCTCTGGGAGAGGGAAGGGGACACCAGGATGTGTCACACAGGGAAGAGAAATTGCACTTGGATGAGATGTGAGGGGATTGGGGGTGTTCACCTGGAGAAGAGAAGGCTCCAGGGAGAGCTCAGAGCCCCTTCCAGTGCCTGAAGGGCTCCAGGAGAGCTGGAGAGGGACTTGAGACAAGGAGTGACAGGACACAAGGAATGGCTTCCCACTGACAGAGGGCAGGGATGGATGGGATATTGGGAAGGAATAGTTCCCTGTGAGGGTGATGAGGGCCTGGCACAGGGTGCCCAGAGAAGCTGTGGCTGCCCCATCCCTGGAAGTGTCCGGGGCCAGGTTGGATGGGGCTTGAAGCAACCTGGGATAGTGGAAGGCATCCCTGCCCATGGCAAAGGGTTGGAACGAGATGGTTTTCCAGCCCAACCCCTTCCGGGATTCCCAACTTCAGGCAGCTCCTCAGGCTGCCAGGGGAGTCCGGCTGCTGGCACCCAGGCCGTGCCAGGCTGGGAACCTCCTCCCACCCTCCAGCAGCAAAGGGTGACCTCGTTATCCCTCACTCATGTGGACAATGAGCCTGGATGCTGCTGGTTCCTGAGGACAGCCCGAGCCCCACACAGCCCCTGATGTGCAGGGGAGTTCCATAAATCACACAGTCTTCCAAAGAAATAATGGATGGAGTTTTCATCCCTTTCTTTGCATGACCCTTCTGCTGCTCTTCATTACCAACACAAAGGGTGTGTTAACCTGGGAGCAAACCCGTGTTTATTTAAGGAACTCTCCTCCTGAGTCATCCCATTTGGGTCAGAAAAAGCCCTGTTCCAGCCAGGCCCTGGCTGTCCCACCGGGGTCACACTCCTGGAGCATCCCTGGCTGGACACACCAGCATGGCTGATGGGTGAGTATCACATCTTATCACATCTTCTCATATCATATCACATCATATCACATCTTATCCCATCTTACCACATCATATCCATGGCACCACGTCACCGCCCCCCAGCCCAGCCGGTGCCATCACACCTCTGGTGACCCAGGAGGGCAGAGCTGGGTTCCCTGTGCGGCCTCCCCAGTTCCCTGCTCCCAGCAGGGTGATTCCCACCCGCTGACAGATGTGGCTCCGTATTTAGCCCCCACCCGGCGGCAGGAGGCCCTGGGGCCACCAGCGTCCGGGGGAGATTCCATTCGGGAAGGCCGAAGGGCGGCTGCACATCGGGTGATGAAGGGACATGATGGACAACTCTGAACACAAAATCTTCCTGCAATTCTCCGGGACAGATTGTTACATCTCCCTGCCAAGAAATCAAACATTCCTGCTGGAGTCAGGCCTTTCACAGGAGCCCCCTCGGGGACATCAAGTGAGGCTAAGACAACAGGCCAGAGCTTTGCGAGCAAATCATGAGTCCCCGGTGTCCCTCCAGCTGGCAGGACCGTCACTGACCTCTGTGGCCTTGTCCTCCCTGAAGCAGCTCTGTCAATTTGGCCACAATCCACTTAATAATGGAGCTGGAATATAAAGATGTATCCAGGCCCGACCACAGAACAGCTGGAGACTGTAGGGTTGACTTAATCCTGGTAGAATAAACCAGGGAACTGGTGGGAGTCAGCTCGGATGCTGCTGGCGGGGTTCGGAGCAGGGCTGAGCAATAAAAGGGATCAAATGTGTGAGGCACAAACTGTCTGGAGCCCCGGTTGTTGTTGTTGTAACTGATTGAATTTTAGTGCTGCTGAAAGGATTGACAGCTCTGGGGAGCAGCAGCCAGGTACAGCCCCGGCACGAATCCCTCCTAATCCCAGTCTGCATCCAGACACCCGGAGCTCCTTCCATGAGGCCAAATTCGGCCCCTGACAGATGCAGCTGGGACTGGAGCTGAGGCGGCTGCATCTCTCCCAGAGATCCTGGCAGACCCGTTCCTGGCTTCATGGGGATGCTGTAAGTGTCCCTGGGAGCAATTCCTTTGGATCTGGGTGGGGTGGGACAAGCGACCTGTGCCATCCCTGCCACGGGGACAGTCCTTGTGCCTGGGGAGGGGCAGGGACACTGAAGGTGTTGAGGAGAGTTGCTGCTCATAGTGAGAAATCTGCTTTTATTCCTGGAATGGTTTGTGCTGGAAGGGACCTTAAAGCTCATCCCATTCCACCCCTGTAACGGGCAGGGACACCTTTCACCATTCCAGGTTTCTCCAACCCCCATCCAACCTGGCCCTGGACACTCCCACTTTCGGCCGGGGAAGTTGGAGCTGCTGTGTGGGGAGGAGAGAGGAGGGGAAGGGAGCGGCATCCCTAAAAGTGGGCACTGGATCCTTGCCGGGGGTGCCCAGGCAGGGACGTGGCTGCTCTCACGTGCTGGTGACTTCTGTCCCCGCACCGGCTGGGGAAGATTCTCACCAGGTTTGGGAAGTGCCGAAGGCTCGGGCACATTGAGCAACATCTCACCACCGAAAATCCTGGTGAAACCTGGCAGGACCGGCCCTGCCCACTCCTCTGCCTCGGGGTTTGGACTGGGACCAGTCCCTGTCCCTGGGGCCGGTTTGGAAGGGTGCAAAGGCTGGGGTGGGCAGTGCCGGCGTGGGCAGTGCTGGGGTGGGCAGTGCTGGGGTGGGCAATACAGGGTGGGCAGTGCTGGGGACCCCTCGCACAGCCGGGCAGGGCTGGGCTGTGGCACTGGGAGAACTGGGGCAGTGTTTGTTCCACCGAGGCCTTGGCAAGGCACGGCGGCAGCTCTTTCCCAGGGGAAAGCTCCTCGCAGGGGCACCTGGTCAGCCCTGCTCTATAAATAGCTGGGAAAAAGGCCGGCAGGAAGCGGTGGATTTTAGGCAGGGCCAGGGGAAGGGCTCGGTCTCAGCCCTGCCAAGTGTCGGTCCCGTGGGACGGTGACTCCTCAGCGCGGAGGCCACGGAGGAGCTGTGTCCTCTGGGAGCGCCCACGGCAGTTGTTCAGCAGATTTCCGAGGGATAAAAGGTGGCTGGGTTTGGCCATTTTCAGCAGGCTGGGACCAGCTGGGTTTTGTCATCCTGATGGGCACAGAACATAA